>CAXAQZ010000337.1:852500-1130025 GCA_963971145.1 Sussaba pulchella
GTGTGTGCGTGTGTTTGTGTGCTTGTTTGTCCGTGTGTTTGTGTCTTTGTGTGTCCGTGTGTTTCTGTATTCGTGTGTTCACGTGTTTGTGTGTTTTTGTGCTTGTGTGTTTGTGATTTTGTGTGATCGTGTCATTGTGTGTTTGTGTGTTTGTCTGGTTGTGTGTTTGTGTGTTTTTGTGTTTGCGTATTTGTGTGTTTGTGTGTTTGTGTGTTTGTGTGTTTGTGTGTTTGTGTGTTTGTGTGTTTGTGTGTTTGTGTGTTTGTGTGTTTGTGTGTTTGTGTGCTTGTGTCTTTGTGGGTTCGTGTGTTTGTGTGTACGTGTATTTGTGTGTTTGTGTGTTTAGGTGTTTAAGCTGTCTGTGCGTTTGTGTGTTTCTGTGTTTGTGTGTTTGTATCATTGTGTGTTTGTGTGTTTTTATCATTGTCTGTTTGTGTGTTTGTGTGTTACCGTGTTTGTGTGTTCGTGTGTTCGTGTGTTCGTGTGTTCGTGTGTTTGTGTGTTTGTGTGTTTGTGTGTTTGCGTGTTCGTGTGTTTGTGTGTTTGTGTGTTTGTGTGTTTGTGTGTTTGTGTGTTTGTGTGTTTGTGTGTTTGTGTGTTTGTGTGTTTGGGTGTTTGTGTGTTTGTGTGTTTGTGTGTTTGTGTGTTTGTGTGTTTGTGTGTTCGTGTGTTCGTGTGTTAGTGTGTTTGTGTGTTCGTGTCTTTGTCTGTTTGTGTGTGAGTGTTTCTGTGTTTGTGTGTTCGTGTATTTGTGTGTTTGTGTGTGAGTGTTTCTGTGTTTGTGTGTTTTCGGGTTTCTGTATTTGTATCATTGTGTGTTTGTGTGTGCCTGTGTTAGTGTGTTGGCGTGTTTGTGTGTTTGGGTGTTTGTGTGTTTGTGTGTTTGTGTGGTGTGTTTGTTCCTTTGTGTCTTTATGTGCTTGTTTTTTCGTATGTTCTCGTGTTTGTGTGTTCGTGTGTTTGTGTGTTTGTGTGTTTGTGTGTTTGTGTGTTTGTGTGTTTGTGTGTTTGTGTGTTTGTGTGTTTGTGTGTTTGTGTGTTTGTGTGTTTGTGTGTTTGTGTGTTTGTGTGTTTGTGTGTTTGTGTGTTTGTGTGTTTGAGTGTTTGTGTGTTTTCGTGGTTGTGTGATCGTGTGTTTGTGTGTTTGTGTTTTCGTGTCTGTGTGTTTGTGTGTTTGTGTGTTTGTTTGTTTGTGTGTTTGTGTGTTTGTGTGTTTGTGTGATTGTGTGTTTGTGTGTTTGTGTGTTTGCGTGTTTGTGTGTTTGTGTGTTTGTGTGTTTGTGTGTTTGTGTGTTTGTGTGTTTGTGTATTTGTGTGTTTGTGTGTTTGTGTGTTTGTGTGTTTGTCTGTTTGTCTGTTTGTGTATTTGTATGTTTGATTGTTTGTGTGTTTGTCTGTTTGTGTATTTGTATGTTTGATTGTTTGTGTGTTTGTCTCTTTGTGTGTTTGTGTGTTTGTGTGTTTGTGTATTTGTGTGTTTGTGTGTTTGTGTGTGAGTGTTCCTATGTTTTTGTGTTTGTGTGTTTCCATGTTTCTGTATTTGGATCATTGTGTGTTTGTGTGTTTGTGTGTTAGTGTGTTTGCGTCTTTGCCTGTTTGTGTGTTTGTGTGTTTGTGTGTTTGTGTGTTTGTGTGTTTGTGTGTTTGTGTGATTTGTGTGTTTGTGTGTTTGTGTGTTTGTGTGTTTGTGTGTTTGTGTGCTTATGTGTGTGTGTGTCTGTGTGTTTGTGTGTTTGTGTGTTTGTGTGTTTGTGTATTTGTGTTCCTGTGTGTTTGTGTGTTTGGGAGTTTGTGTGTTCATGTGTTTGTTCGTTAGTTTGTCCGTGTGTTTGTGTCTTTGCGTGTTCGTGTGTTTCAGTATTCGTGTGTTCACGTGTTTGTGTGTTTTTGTGCTTGTGTGTTTGTGATTTTGTGTGATCGTGTCATTGTGTGTTTGTGTGTTTGTCTGGTTGTGTGTTTGTGTGTTTGTGTGTTTGTGTGTTTGTGTGTTTGTGTGTTTGTGTGTTTGTGTGTTTGTGTGTTTGTGTGTTTGTGTGTTTGTGTGTTTGTGTGTTTGTGTGTTTGTGTGTTTGTGTGTTTGTGTGTTTGCGAGTTAGTGTGTTTGCGTGCTTGTGCGTTTGTGTGTTTGTGTGTTTGTGTGTTTGTGTGTTTGTGTGTTTGTGTGTTTGTGTGTTTGTGTGTTTGTGTTTTTGTGTGTTTGTGTGTTTGTGTGTTTGTGTATTTGTGTATTTGTATGTTTGATTGTTTGTGTGTTTGTCTGTTTGTGTGTTTGTGTGTTTGTGTGTTTGTGTATTTGTGTGTTTGTGTGTTTGTGTGTGAGTGTTTCTATGTTTTCGTGTTTGTGTGTTTCCACGTTTCTGTATTTGGATCATCGTGTGTTTGTGTGTTTGTGTGTTAGTGTGTTTGCGTCTTCGCGTGTTTGTGTGTTTGTGTGTTCGTGTGTTTGTGTGTTCGTGTGTTTGTGTGTTTGTGTGTTTGTGTGTTTGTGTGTTTGTGTGTTTGTGTGTTTGTGTGTTTGTGTGCTTGTGTGTTTGTGTGTTTGTGTGTTTGTGTGTTTGTGTTCCTGTGAGTTTGTGTGTTTGGGAGTTTGTGTGTGCGTGTGTTTGTGTGTTTGTTTGTCCGTGTGTTTGTGTCTTTGTGTGTCCGTGTGTTTCTGTATTCGTGTGTTCACGTGTTTGTGTGTTTTTGTGCTTGTGTGTTTGTGATTTTGTGTGATCGTGTCATTGTGTGTTTGTGTGTTTGTCTGGTTGTGTGTTTGTGTGTTTTTGTGTTTGCGTGTTTGTGTGTTTGTGTGTTTGTGTGTTTGTGTGTTTGTGTGTTTGTGTGTTTGTGTGTTTGTGTGTTTGTGTGTTTGTGTGCTTGTGTCTTTGTGGGTTCGTGTGTTTGTGTGTACGTGTATTTGTGTGTTTGTGTGTTTAGGTGTTTAAGCTGTCTGTGCGTTTGTGTGTTTCTGTGTTTGTGTGTTTGTATCATTGTGTGTTTGTGTGTTTTTATCATTGTCTGTTCGTGTGTTTGTGTGTTACCGTGTTTGTGTGTTCGTGTGTTCGTGTGTTCGTGTGTTTGTGTGTTTGTGTGTTTGTGTGTTTGTGTGTTCGTGTGTTTGTGTGTTTGTGTGTTTGTGTGTTTGTGTGTTTGTGTGTTTGTGTGTTTGTGTGTTTGTGTGTTCGTGTGTTTGTGTGTTTGTGTGTTTGTGTGTTTGTGTGTTTGTGTGTTTGTGTGTTTGGGTGTTTGTGTGTTTGTGTGTTTGTGTGTTTGTGTGTTTGTGTGTTTGTGTGTTTGTGTGTTTGTGTGTTTGTGTGTTTGTGTGTTTGTGTGTTTGTGTGTTTATGTGTTCGTGTGTTTGTGTGTTTGTGTCTTCGTGGGTTCGTGTGTTTGTGTGTACGTGTATTTGTGTGTTTGTGTGTTTAGGTGTTTAAGCTGTCTGTGCGTTTGTGTGTTTCTGTGTTTGTGTGTTTGTATCATTGTGTGTTTGTGTGTTTTTATCATTGTCTGTTTGTGTGTTTGTGTGTTACCGTGTTTGTGTGTTCGTGTGTTCGTTCGTTCGTGTGTTTGTGTGTTTGTGTGTTTGTGTGTTTGTGTGTTTGTGTGTTTGTGTATTCGTGTGTTTGAGTGTACGTGTATTTGTGTGTTTGTGTGTTTTTGTGGTTGTGCTGTTTGTGTGTTTGTGTGATTGCGCTGTTTGTGTTTTTGTGTGTTCGTGTGATTGTGTCATTGTGTGTTTGTGTGGTACTGTGTTCGTGTGTTGTGTGCTTGTGTGTTTGTGTGGTCGTGGGGTTGTGTGTTTGTTTGTTCGTGTGTTTTTGTGTTCGTGTGTTTCCGTGTTTGTGTGTTTATGTGTTTGTGTGTTTGTGCTCTTTGTGTGTTTGTGTAGTTGTGTGTTTGTGTGTTTACGTGTGTGTGTGTGTTTCTGTGCTTGTGTGTTTGTGAGTTTGTGCGATCGTGTCATTGTGTGTTTTTGTGTTTATGTGTTTGTGTGTCTGTGTGTTTGTGTGTTTGTGTGTTCGTGTGTCTGTGTGTTCGTGTGTTTGTGTGTTTGTGTGTTTGTGTGTTTGTGTGTTTGTGTGTTTGTGTGTTTGTGTGTTTGCGTGTTTCTGTGTTTGTGTGTTTGTGTGTTCGTGTGTTTCCGTGTTTGTGTGTTTGTGTTCCTGTGTGTTTAAGTGTTTTTATGTTTGTGTGTTTACGTGTTTGTGTGTTTACGTCTTTGTATGTTTGTGTGTTCGTGTGTTTGTGTGTTCGTGTGTTTGTGTGTTTGTGTGTTTGTGTGGTTGTGTGTTTGTGTGTTTGTGTGTCTGTGTGATTGTGTGTTTGTGTGTGAGTGTTTCTGTGTTTGTGTGTTTATGTATTTGTGTGTTTGTGTGTAAGTGTTTCTGTGTTTGTGCGTTTGTGTGTTTTCGTGTTTCTGTATTTGTATCATTGTGTGTTTTTGTGTTTGTGTGTTAGTGTGTTGGCGTGTTTGTGTGTTTGTGTGTTTGTGTGTTTGTGTGTTTGTGTGTTTGTGTGTTCGTGTGTTCGTGTGTTAGTGTGTTTGTGTGTTCGTGTCTTTGTGTGTTTGTGTGTGAGTGTTTCTGTGTTTGTGTGTTCGTGAATTTGTGTGTTTGTGTGTGAGTGTTTCTGTGTTTGTTTGTTTTCGTGTTTCTGTATTTGTATCATTGTGTGTTTGTGTGTTTCTGTGTTAGTGTGTTGGCGTGTTTGTGTGTTTGGGTGTTTGTGTGTTTGTGTGTTCGTGTGTTTGTGTGTTTGTGTGTTTGTGTGTTTGTGTGTTTGTGTGTTTGAGTGTTTGTGTGTTCTTGTGGTTGTGTGATCGTGTGTTTGTGTGTTTGTGTGGTTGTGTGTCTGTGTGTTTGTGTGTTTGTGTGTTTGTGTGTTTGTGTGTTTGTGTGTTTGTGTGTTTGTGTGTTTGTGTGTTTGTGTGTTTGTGTGTTTGTGTGTTTGTGTGTTTGTGTGTTTGTGTGTTTGTGTGTTTGTGTGTTTGTGTGTTTGTGTGTTTGTGTATTTGTGTTCCTGTGTGTTTGTGTGTTTGTGTGTTTGTGTGTTTGTGTGTTTGTGTGTTTGTGTGTTCTTGTGGTTGTGTGATCGTGTGTTTGTGTGTTTGTGTGGTTGTGTGTCTGTGTGTTTGTGTGTTTGTGTGTTTGTGTGTTTGTGTGTTTGTGTGTTTGTGTGTTTGTGTGTTTGTGTGTTTGAGTGTTTGTGTGTTCTTGTGTTTGTGTGTTTGTGTGTTTGTGTGTTTGTGTGTTTGTGTGTTTGTGTGTTTGTGTATTTGTGTTCCTGTGTGTTTGTGTTTTTGGGAGTTTGTATGTTCGTGTGTTTGTTCGTTAGTTTGTCCGTGTGTTTGTGTCTTTGCGTGTTCGTGTGTTTGTGTATTTGTGTGTTCACGTGTTTGTGTGTTTTGTGCTTGTGTGTTTGCGATTTTGTGTGATCGTGTCATAGTGTGTTTGTGTGTTTGTGTGTTTGTGTGTTTGTGTGTTTGTGTGTTTGTGTGTTTGTGTGTTTGTGTGTTTGTGTGTTTGTGTGTTTGTGTGTTTGTGTGTTTGTGTGTTTTCGTGTTTGTGTGTTTGTGTGTTTGTGTGTTTGTGTGTTTGCGTGTTAGTGTGTTTGCGTGTTTGTGCGTTTGTGTGTTTGTGTGTTTGTGTGTTTGTATGTTTGTGTGTTTGTGTGTTTGTGTTTTTGTGTGTTTGTGTGTTTGCGTGTTTGTGTATTTGTGTATTTGTATGTTTGATTGTTTGTGTGTTTGTCTGTTTGTGTGTTTGTGTGTTTGTGTGTTTGTGTGTTTGTGTGTTTGTGTATTTGTGTGTTTGTGTGTTTGTGTGTTAGTGTTTCTATGTTTTCGTGTTTGTGTGTTTCCATGTTTCTGTATTTGGATCATCGTGTGTTTGTGTGTTTGTGTATTTGTGTATTTGTGTGTTTGTGTGTTTGTGTGTTTGTGTGTTTGTGTGTTTGTGTGTTTGAGTGTTTGTGTGTTTCTGTGGTTGTGTGATCGTGTGTTTGTGTGTTTGTGTGTTTTCGTGTCTGTGTGTTTGTGTGTTTGTGTGTTGGCGTGTTTGTGTGTTTGTGTGTTTGTGTGTTCGTGTGTTTGTGTGTTTGTGTGTTCGTGTGTTCGTGTGTTAGTGTGTTTGTGTGTTCGTGTCTTTGTCTGTTTGTGTGTGAGTGTTTCTGTGTTTGTGTGTTCGTGTATTTGTGTGTTTGTGTGTGAGTGTTTCTGTGTTTGTGTGTTTTCGTGTTTATGTATTTGTATCATTGTGTGTTTGTGTGTGCCTGTGTTAGTGTGTTGGCGTGTTTGTCTGTTTGGGTGTTTGTGTGTTTGTGTGTTCGTGTGTTTGTGTGGTGTGTTTGTTCCTTTGTGTCTTTATGTGCTTGTTTTTTCGTATGTTCTCGTGTTTGTGTGTTCGTGTGTTTGTGTGTTTGTGTGCTTGTGTGTTTGTGTGTTTGTGTGTTTGTGTTTTTGTGTGTCTGTGTATTTGTGTGTTTTCGTGTTTGTGTGTTTGTGTGTTTGTGTGTTTGTGTGTTTGTGTGTTCGTGTGATTGTGTGTTTGTGTGTTTGTGTGTTTGTGTGTTTGTGTGTTTGTGTGTTTGTGTGTTTGTGTGTTTAAGTGTTTGTGTGTTTTCGTGGTTGTGTGATCGTGTGTTTGTGTGTTTGTGTTTTCGTGTCTGTGTGTTTGTTTGTTTGTGTGTTTGTTTGTTTGTGTGTTTGTGTGTTTGTGTGTTTGTGTGTTTGTGTGTTTGTGTGTTTGTGTGTTTGTGTGTTTGTGTGTTTGTGTGTTTGTGTGTTTGTGTGTTTGTGTGTTTGTGTGTTTGTGTGTTTGTGTGTTTGTGTGTTTGTCTGTTTGTGTGTTTGTGTGTTTGTGTGTTTGTGTGTTTGTGTGTTTGTGTGTTTGTGTGTTTGTGTGTTTGTGTGTTTGTGTGTTTGTGTGTTTGTGTGTTTGTGTGTTTGTGTGTTTGTGTGTTTGTGTGTTTGTGTGTTTGTGTGTTTGTGTGTTTGTGTGTTTGTGTGTTTGTGTGTTTGTGTGTTTGTGTGTTCGTGAGTCTGTGCGTTTGAGTTTCTGTGTTGTTTTGTGCCAGTGTGTTTGTGTGTTTCTGTGTTTGTGAGTTTGTGTGATCGTGTCATTTCGTGTTTGTGTGTTCGTGTGGTTGTGTGGTTGTGTGTTTGTGTGTTTGAGTGTTTGTGCTCTCTGTGTGTTTGTGTGTTTGTGTGGTTGTATGTTTGTGTCGTTGTGTGTTTGTGTGCGAGTGTTTCTGTGTTTGTGTGTTTGTGTATTTGTGTGTTTGTGTGTTTGTATGTGAGTGTTTCTGTGTTTGTGTGTTTGTGTGTTTGTGTGTTTTCGTGTTTCTGTATCTGTATCATTGTGTGTTTGTGTGTTTGTGTTTTTGTGTGTTTGTGTGTTTGTGTGTTTGTGTGTTTGTGTATATGTGTATTTGTATGTTTAATTGTTTGTGTGTTTGTCTGTTTGTGTATTTGTATGTTTGATTGTTTGTGTGTTTGTCTGTTTGTGTATTTGTATGTTTGATTGTTTGTGTGTTTGTCTGTTTGTGTGTTTGTGTGTTTGTGTGTTTGTGTGTTTGTGTATTTGTGTGTTTGTGTGTTTGTGTGTGAGTGTTTCTATGTTTTCGTGTTTGTGTGTTTCCATGTTTCTGTATTTGGATCATTGTGTGTTTGTGTGTTTGTGTGTTAGTGTGTTTGCGTCTTTGCCTGTTTGTGTGTTTGTGTGTTTGTGTGTTTGTGTGTTTGTGTGTTTGTGTGTTTGTGTGTTTGTGTGTTTGTGTGTTTGTGTGTTTGTGTGCTTGTGTGTGTGTGTCTGTGTGTTTGTGTGTTTGTGTGTTTGTGTGTTTGTGTATTTGTGTTCCTGTGTGTTTGGGTGTTTGGAAGTTTTTGTGTTCGTGTGTTTTTTCGTTAGTTTGTCCGTGTGTTTGTGTCTTTGCGTGTTCGTGTGTTTGTGTATTCGTGTGTTCACGTGTTTGTGTGTTTTTGTGCTTGTGTGTTTGTGATTTCGTGTGATCGTGTCATTGTGGGTTTGTGTGTTTGTCTGGTTGTGTGTTTGTGTGTTCGTGTGTTTGTGCGTTTGTGTGTTTGTGAGTTTGTGTGTTTGTGTGTTTGTGTGTTTTCGTGTTTGTGTGTTTGTGTGTTTGTGTGTTTGTGTGTTTGCGTGTAAGTGTGTTTGCGTGTTTGTGCGTTTGTGTGTTTGTGTGTTTGTGTGTTTGTGTGTTTGTGTGTTTGTGTTTTTGTGTGTTTGTGTGTTTGTGTGTTTGTGTATTTGTGTATTTGTATGTTTGATTGTTTGTGTGTTTGTCTGTTTGTGTGTTTGTGTGTTTGTGTGTTTGTGTGTTTGTGTGTTTGTGTGTTTGTGTGTTTGTGTGTTTGTGTGTTTGTGTGTTTGTGTGTTTGTGTGTTTGTGTGTTTGTGTGTTTGTGTATTTGTGTGTTTGTGTGTTTATGTGTTTGTGTGTGAGTGTTTCTATGTTTTCGTGTTTGTGTGTTTCCATGTTTCTGTATTTGGATCATCGTGTGTTTGTGTGTTTGTGTGTTAGTGTGTTTGCGTCTTTGCGTGTTTGTGTGTTTGTGCGTTCGTGTGTCTGTGTGTCCGTGTGTTTGTGTGTTTGTGTGTTTGTGTGTTTGTGTGTTTGTGTGTTTGTGTGTTTGTGTGTTTGTGTGTTTGTGTGTTCGTGTGTTTGTGTGTTCGTGTGTTTGTGTGTTTGTGTGTTTGTGTGTTTGTGTGTCTGTGTGTTTGTGTGGTTGTGTGTTTGTGTGTTTGTGTGTTTGTGTGATTGTGTGTTTGTGTGTGAGTGTTTGTGTGTTTGTGTGTTTGTGTATTTGTATGTTTGTGTGTGAGTGTTTCTGTGTTTGTGTGTTTGTGTGTTTTCGTGTTTCTGTATTTGTATCATTGTGTGTTTTTGTGTTTGTGTGTTAGTGTGTTGGCGTGTTTGTGTGTTTGTGTGTTTGTGTGTTTGTGTGTTTGCGTGTTTGTGTGTTTGTGTGTTTGTGTGTTTGTGTGTTTGTGTGTTCGTGTGTTCGTGTGTTAGTGTGTTCGTGTGTTCGTGTCTTTGTGTGTTTGTGTGTGATTGTTTCTGTGTTTGTGTGTTCGTGTATTTGTGTGTTTGTGTGTGAGTGTTTGTGTGTTTGTGTGTTTGTGTGTTTTCGTGTTTCTGTATTTGTATCATTGTGTGTTTGTGTGTGCCTGTGTTTGTGTGTTGGCGTGTTTGTGTGTTTAGGTGTTTGTGTGTTTGTGTGTTCGTCTGTTTGCGGGTTTGTGTCTTTGTGTGGTGTGTGTTTGTTCCTTTGTGTCTTTATGTGCTTGTTTTTTCGTATGTTCTCGTGTTTGCGTGTTCGTGTGTTCGTGTGTTTGTGTGTTTGTGTGTTTGTGTGTTTGTGTGTTTGTGTGTTTGTGTGTTTGTGTGTTTGTGTTTTTGGGTGTCTGTGTGTTTGTGTGTTTGTGTGTTTGTGTGTTTGTGTGTTTGAGTGTTTGTGTAGTTCTGTGGTTGTGTGATCGTGTGTTTGTGTGTTTGTGTGTTTTCGTGTCTGTGTGTTTGTGTGTTTGTGTGTTGGCGTATTTGTGTGTTTGTGTGTTTGTGTGTTTGTGTGTTTGTGTGTTTGTTCGTTTGTGTGTTCGTGTGTTCGTGTGTTCGTGTGTTAGTGTGTTTGTGTGTTCGTGTCTTTGTGTGTTTGTGTGTAAGTGTTTCTGGGTTTGTGTGTTCGTGTATTTGTGTGTTTGTGTGTGAGTGTTTCTGTGTTTGTGTGTTTTCGTGTTTCTGTATTTGTATCATTGTGTGTTTGTGTGTGCCTGTGTTAGTGTGTTGGCGTGTTTGTGTGTTTGGGTGTTTGTGTGTTTGTGTGTTCGTGTGTTTGTGTGGTGTGTTTGTTCCTTTGTGTCTTTATGTGCTTGTTTTTTCGTATGTTCTCGTGTTTGTGTGTTCGTGTGTTTGTGTGTTTGTGTGTTTGTGTGTTTGTGTGTTTGTGTGTTTGTGTGTTTGTGTGTTTGAGTGTTTGTGTGTTTTCGTGGTTGTGTGATCGTGTGTTTGTGTGTTTGTGTGTTTTCGTGTCTGTGTGTTTGTGTGTTTGTGTGTTTGTTTGTTTGTGTGTTTGTGTGTTTGTGTGTTTGTGTGTTTGTGTGTTTGTGTGTTTGTGTGTTTGTGTGTTTGTGTGTTTGTGTGTTTGTGTGTTTGTGTGTTTGTGTGTTTGTGTGTTTGTGTGTTTGTGTGTTTGTGTGTTTGTGTGTTTGTGTGTTTGTGTGTTTGTGTGTTTGTGTGTTTGTGTGTTTGTGTGTTTGTGTGTTTGTGTGTTTGTGTGTTTGTGTGTTTGTGTGTTTGTGTGTATGTGTATTTGTGTGTTTGTGTGTTTGTGTGTTTGTGTGTTTGTGTGTTTGTGTGTTTGTGTGTTTGTGTGTTTGTGTGTTTGTGTGTTTGTGTGTTCGTAAGTCTGTGCGTTTGAGTTTTTGTGTTGTTTTGTGCCAGTGTGTTTGTGTGTTTTTGTGTTTGTGAGTTTGTGTGATCGTGTCATTTCGTGTTTGTGTGTTTGTGTGGTTGTGTGGTTGTGTGTTTGTGTGTTTGTGTCCTTGTGCTCTCTGTGTGTTTGTGTGTTTGTGTGGTTGTGTGTTTGTGTGTGAGTGTTTCTGTGTTTGTGTGTTTGTGTATTTGTGTGTTTGTGTGTTTGTATGTGAGTGTTTCTGTGTTTGTGTGTTTGTGTGTTTTCGTGTTTCTTCATTTGTATCATTGTGTGTTTGTGTGTTTGTGTTTTCGTGTGTTTGTGTGTTTGTGTGTTTGTGTATTTGTGTATTTGTATGTTTGATTGTTTGTGTGTTTGTCTGTTTGTCTGTTTGTGTATTTGTATGTTTGATTGTTTGTGTGTTTGTCTGTTTGTGTATTCGTATGTTTGATTGTTGGTGTGTTTGTCTGTTTGTGTGTTTGTGTGTTTGTGTATTTGTGTGTTTGTGTGTTTGCGTGTGAGTGTTCCTATGTTTTCGTGTTTGTGTGTTTCCATGTTTCTGTATTTGGATCATTGTGTGTTTGTGTGTTTGTGTGTTAGTGTGTTTGCGTCTTTGCCTGTTTGTGTGTTTGTGTGTTTCCGTGTTTGTGTGTTTGTTTGTTTGTGTTCTTGTGTGTGTGTGTGTGTGTGTTTGTGTGTTTGTGTGTTTGTGTGTTTGTGTATTTGTGTATTTGTGTTCCTGTGTGTTCGTGTGTTGGGGAGTTTGTGTGTTCGTGTGTTTGTTCGTTAGTTTGTCCGTGTGTTTGTGTCTTTGCGTGTTCGTGTGTTTGTGTATTCGTGTGTTCACGTGTTTGTGTGTTTTGTGCTTGTGTGTTTGTGATTTTGCGTGATCGTGTCATTGTGTGTTTGTGTGTTTGTCTGGTTGTGTGTTTGTGTGTTTGTGTGTTTGTGTGTTTGTGTGTTTGTGTGTTTGTGTGTTTGTGTGTTTGTGTGTTTGTGTGTTTGTGTGTTTGTGTGTTTGTGTGTTTGTGTGTTTGTGTGTTTGTGTGTTTGTGTGTTTGTGTGTTTGTGTGTTTGTGTGTTTTCGTGTTTGTGTGTTTGTGTGTTTGTGTGTTTTCGTGTTTGTGTGTTTGTGTGTTTGTGTGTTTGCGTGTTAGTGTGTTTGCGTGTTTGTGCGTTTGTGTGTTTGTGTGTTTGTGTGTTTGTGTGTTTGTGTGTTTGTGTGTTTGTGTGTTTGTGTGTTTGTGTGTTTGTGTGTTTGTGTGTTTGTGTTTTTGTGTGTTTGTGCGTTTGTGTGTTTGTGTATTTGTGTATTTGTATGTTTGTATGTTTGATTGTTTGTGTGTTTGTCTGTTTGTGTGTTTGTGTGTTTGTGTGTTTGTGTGTTTGTGTGTTTGTGTGTTTGTGTGTTTGTGTATTTGTGTGTTTGTGTGTTTGTGTGTTTGTGTGTTTGTGTATTTGTGTGTTTGTGTGTTTCTGTAGTTGTGTGATCGTGTGTTTGTGTGTTTGTGTGTTTTCGTGTCTGTGTGTTTGTGTGTTTGTGTGTTGGCGTGTTTGTGTGTATGTGTGTTTGTGTGTTTGTGTGTTTGTGTGTTTGTGTGTTTGTGTGTTTGTGTGTTTGTGTGTTCGTGTGTTAGTGTGTTTGTGTGTTCGTGTCTTTGTCTGTTTGTGTGTGAGTGTTTCTGTGTTTGTGTGTTCGTGTATTTGTGTGTTTGTGTGTGAGTGTTTCTGTGTTTGTGTGTCTTCGTGTTTCTGTATTTGTATCATTGTGTGTTTGTGTGTGCCTGTGTTAGTGTGTTGGCGTGTTTGTGTGTTTGGGTGTTTGTGTGTTTGTGTGTTCGTGTGTTTGTGTGGTGTGTTTGTTCCTTTGTGTCTTTATGTGCTTGTTTTTTCGTATGTTCTCGTGTTTGTGTGTTCGTGTGTTTGTGTGTTTGTGTGTTTGTGTGTTTGTGTGTTTGTGTGTTTGTGTGTTTGTGTGTTTGTGTGTTTGTGTGTTTGTGTGTTTGTGTGTTTGTGTGTTTGTGTGTTTGTGTGTTTGTGTGTTTGCGTGTTAGTGTGTTTGCGTGTTTGTGCGTTTGTGTGTTTGTGTGTTTGTGTGTTTGTGTGTTTGTGTGTTTGTGTGTTTGTGTGTTTGTGTTTTTGTGTGTTTGTGTGTTTGTGTGTTTGTGTATTTGTGTATTTGTATGTTTGATTGTTTGTGTGTTTGTCTGTTTGTGTGTTTGTGTGTTTGTGTGTTTGTGTATTTGTGTGTTTGTGTGTTTGTATGTGAGTGTTTCTATGTTTTCGTGTTTGTGTGTTTCCACGTTTCTGTATTTGGATCATCGTGTGTTTGTGTGTTTGTGTGTTCGTCTGTTTGTGTATTTGTATGTTTGATTGTTTGTGTGTTTGTCTGTTTGTGTATTTGTATGTTTGATTGTTTGTGTGTTTGTCTCTTTGTGTGTTTGTGTGTTTGTGTATTTGTGTGTTTGTGTGTTTGTGTGTGAGTGTTCCTATGTTTTCGTGTTTGTGTGTTTCCATGTTTCTGTATTTGGATCATTGTGTGTTTGTGTGTTTGTGTGTTAGTGTGTTTGCGTCTTTGCCTGTTTGTGTGTTTGCGTCTTTGCGTGTTTGTGTGTTTGTGTGTTCGTGTGTTTGTGTGTTTGTGTGTTTGTGTGTTTGTGTGTTTGTGTGTTTGTGTGTTTGTGTGTTTGTGTGTTTGTGTGTTTGTGGGTTTGTGTTCCTGTGAGTTTGTGTGTTTGGGAGTTTGTGTGTGCGTGTGTTTGTGTGTTTGTTTGTCCGTGTGTTTGTGTCTTTGTGTGTCCGTGTGTTTCTGTATTCGTGTGTTCACGTGTTTGTGTGTTTTTGTGCTTGTGTGTTTGTGATTTTGTGTGATCGTGTCATTGTGTGTTTGTGTGTTTGTCTGGTTGTGTGTTTGTGTGTTTTTGTGTTTGCGTGTTTGTGTGTTTGTGTGTTTGTGTGTTTGTGTGTTTGTGTGTTTGTGTGTTTGTGTGTTTGTGTGTTTGTGTGTTTGTTTGTTTGTGTGTTTGTGTGTTTGTGTGCTTGTGTCTTTGTGGGTTCGTGTGTTTGTGTGTACGTGTATTTGTGTGTTTGTGTGTTTAGGTGTTTAAGCTGTCTGTGCGTTTGTGTGTTTCTGTGTTTGTGTGTTTGTATCATTGTGTGTTTGTGTGTTTTTATCATTGTCTCTTTGTGTGTTTGTGTGTTACCGTGTTTGTGTGTTCGTGTGTTCGTGTGTTCGTGTGTTTGTGTGTTTGTGTGTTTGTGTGTTTGCGTGTTCGTGTGTTTGTGTGTTTGTGTGTTTGTGTGTTTGTGTGTTTGTGTGTTTGTGTGTTTGTGTGTTTGGGTGTTTGTGTGTTTGTGTGTTTGTGTGTTTGTGTGTTTGTGTGTTTGTGTGTTTGTGTGTTTGTGTGTTTGTGTGTTTGTGTGTTTGTGTGTTTGTGTGTTTGTGTGTTTGGGTGTTTGTGTGTTTGTGTGTTTGTGTGTTTGTGTGTTTGTGTGTTTGTGTGTTTGTGTGTTTGTGTGTTTGTGTGTTTATGTGTTCGTGTGTTTGTGTGCTTGTGTCTTTGTGGGTTCGTGTGTTTGTGTGTACGTGTATTTGTGTGTTTGTGTGTTTAGGTCAGGGATGCCCAACCACGACTCGCTGCGTGTCTCCTAACTTGCTTTTCTTCCCTTTTTCTGCGGTCGCCATACAGCCGAGCGGAGCCGATCCCCTACCAGTGCGACGCGTCTACCGCGCGCTGGCCTTACGGTGGGTAAGAGAGGGGATTGACGAGTTGACAGGTTTTTGCTCAGTGCTCAGGGGTTGGACTACGCTGGTTTAGGTGTTTAAGCTGTCTGTGCGGTTGTGTGTTTCTGTGTTTGTGTGTTTGTATCATTGTGTGTTTGTGTGTTTTTATCATTGTCTGTTTGTGTGTTTGTGTGTTACCGTGTTTGTGTGTTCGTGTGTTCGTGTGTTCGTGTGTTTGTGTGTTTGTGTGTTTGTGTGTTTGTGTATTCGTGTGTTTGAGTGTACGTGTATTTGTGTGTTTGTGTGTTTTTGTGGTTGTGCTGTTTGTGTGTTTGTGTGATTGCGCTGTTTGTGTTTTTGTGTGTTTGTGTGTTTGTGTGTTTGTGTATTTGTGTATTTGTGTATTTGTATGTTTGATTGTTTGTGTGTTTGTCTGTTTTACCGTTTTATCTGTGTTACCGTGTTTGTGTGTTCGTGTGTTTGTGTGTTTGTGTGTTTGTGTATTTGTAAGTTTGTGTGTTTGTGTGTGAGTGTTTCTATGTTTTCGTGTTTGTGTGTTTCCATGTTTCTGTATTTGGATCATCGTGTGTTTGTGTGTTTGTGTGTTAGTGTGTTTGCATCTTTGCGTGTTTGTGTGTTTGTGTTTGTGTGTTTGTGTGTTTGCGTGTTTGTGTGTTTGTGTGTTTGTGTGTTTGTGTGTTTGTGTGTTTGTGTGTTTGTGTGTTTGTGTGTTTGTGTGTTTGTGTGTTTGTGTGTTTGTGTGTTTGTGTGTTTGTGTGTTTGTGTGTTTGTGTGTTTGTGCGTTTGTGTGTTTGTGTGTTTGTGTGTTTGTGTGTTTGTGTGTTTGTGTGTTTGTGTGTTTGTGTTCCTGTGAGTTTGTGTGTTTGGGAGTTTGTGTCTGCGTGTGTTTGTGTGTTTGTTTGTCCGTGTGTTTGTGTCTTTGTGTGTCCGTGTGTTTCTGTATTCGTGTGTTCACGTGTTTGTGTGTTTTTGTGCTTGTGTGTTTGTGATTTTGTGTGATCGTGTCATTGTGTGTTTGTGTGTTTGTCTGGTTGTGTGTTTGTGTGTTTGTGTGTTTGTGTATTTGTGTGTTTGTGTGTTTGTGTGTGAGTGTTTCTATGTTTTCGTGTTTGTGTGTTTCCATGTTTCTGTATTTGGATCATTGTGTGTTTGTGTGTTTGTGTGTTAGTGTGTTTGCGTCTTTGCCTGTTTGTGTGTTTGTGTGTTTGTGGGTTTGTGTGTTTGTGTGTTTGTGTGTTTGTGTGTTTGTGTGTTTGTGTGCTTGTGTGTGTGTGTCTGTGTGTTTGTGTGTTTGTGTGTTTGTGTGTTTGTGTATTTGTGTTCCTGTGTGTTTGGGTGTTTGGAAGTTTGTGTGTTCGTGTGTTTTTTCGTTAGTTTGTCCGTGTGTTTGTGTCTTTGCGTGTTCGTGTGTTTGTGTATTCGTGTGTTCACGTGTTTGTGTGTTTTTGTGCTTGTGTGTTTGTGATTTCGTGTGATCGTGTCATTGTGGGTTTGTGTGTTTGTCTGGTTGTGTGTTTGTGTGTTCGTGTGTTTGTGTGTTTGTGTGTTTGTGAGTTTGTGTGTTTGTGTGTTTGTGTGTTTTCGTGTTTGTGTATTTGTGTGTTTGTGTGTTTGTGTGTGAGTGTTTCTATGTTTTCGTGTTTGTGTGTTTCCATGTTTCTGTATTTGGATCATCGTGTGTTTGTGTGTTTGTGTGTTAGTGTGTTTGCATCTTTGCGTGTTTGTGTGTTTGTGTTTGTGTGTTTGTGTGTTTGCGTGTTTGTGTGTTTGTGTGTTTGTGTGTTTGTGTGTTTGTGTGTTTGTGTGTTTGTGTGTTTGTGTGTTTGTGTGTTTGTGTGTTTGTGTGTTTGTGTGTTTGTGTGTTCGTGTGTTTGTGTGTTTGTGTGTTTGTGTGTTTGTGCGTTTGTGTGTTTGTGTGTTTGTGTGTTTGTGTGTTTGTGTGTTTGTGTGTTTGTGTGTTTGTGTTCCTGTGAGTTTGTGTGTTTGGGAGTTTGTGTCTGCGTGTGTTTGTGTGTTTGTTTGTCCGTGTGTTTGTGTCTTTGTGTGTCCGTGTGTTTCTGTATTCGTGTGTTCACGTGTTTGTGTGTTTTTGTGCTTGTGTGTTTGTGATTTTGTGTGATCGTGTCATTGTGTGTTTGTGTGTTTGTCTGGTTGTGTGTTTGTGTGTTTGTGTGTTTGTGTATTTGTGTGTTTGTGTGTTTGTGTGTGAGTGTTTCTATGTTTTCGTGTTTGTGTGTTTCCATGTTTCTGTATTTGGATCATTGTGTGTTTGTGTGTTTGTGTGTTAGTGTGTTTGCGTCTTTGCCTGTTTGTGTGTTTGTGTGTTTGTGTGTTTGTGTGTTTGTGTGTTTGTGTGTTTGTGTGTTTGTGTGTTTGTGTGCTTGTGTGTGTGTGTCTGTGTGTTTGTGTGTTTGTGTGTTTGTGTGTTTGTGTATTTGTGTTCCTGTGTGTTTGGGTGTTTGGAAGTTTGTGTGTTCGTGTGTTTTTTCGTTAGTTTGTCCGTGTGTTTGTGTCTTTGCGTGTTCGTGTGTTTGTGTATTCGTGTGTTCACGTGTTTGTGTGTTTTTGTGCTTGTGTGTTTGTGATTTCGTGTGATCGTGTCATTGTGGGTTTGTGTGTTTGTCTGGTTGTGTGTTTGTGTGTTCGTGTGTTTGTGTGTTTGTGTGTTTGTGAGTTTGTGTGTTTGTGTGTTTGTGTGTTTTCGTGTTTGTGTGTTTGTGTGTTTGTGTGTTTGTGTGTTTGTGTGTTTGTGTGTTTGTGTGTTTGCGTGTAAGTGTGTTTGCGTGTTTGTGCGTTTGTGTGTTTGTGTGTTTGTGTGTTTGTGTGTTTGTGTGTTTGTGTTTTTGTGTGTTTGTGTGTTTGTGTGTTTGTGTATTTGTGTATTTGTATGTTTGATTGTTTGTGTGTTTGTCTGTTTGTGTGTTTGTGTGTTTGTGTGTTTGTGTGTTTGTGTGTTTGTGTGTTTGTGTGTTTGTGTGTTTGTGTGTTTGTGTGTTTGTGTGTTTGTGTGTTTGTGTGTTTGTGTGTTTGTGTGTTTGTGTGTTTGTGTGTTTGTGTATTTGTGTGTTCGTGTGTTTGTGTGTTTGTGTGTGAGTGTTTCTATGTTTTCGTGTTTGTGTGTTTCCATGTTTCTGTATTTGGATCAGCGTGTGTTTGTGTGTTTGTGTGTTAGTGTGTTTGCGTCTTTGCGTGTTTGTGTGTTTGTGCGTTCGTGTGTCTGTGTGTCCGTGTGTTTGTGTGTTTGTGTGTTTGTGTGTTTGTGTGTTTGTGTGTTTGTGTGTTTGTGTGTTTGTGTGTTCGTGTGTTTGTGTGTTCGTGTGTTTCCGTGTTTGTGTGTTTGTGTTCCTGTGTGTTTAAGTGTTCGTATGTTTGTGTGTTTACGTGATTGTATGTTTGTGTGTTCGTGTGTTTGTGTGTTCGTGTGTTTGTGTGTTTGTGTGTTTGTGTGTTTGTGTGTTTGTGTGTTTGTGTGTTTGTGTGTTTGTGTGTTTGTGTGTTTGTGTGGTTGTGTGTTTGTGTGTTTGTGTGATTGTGTGTTTGTGTGTGAGTGTTTGTGTGTTTGTGTGTTTGTGTATTTGTATGTTTGTGTGTGAGTGTTTCTGTGTTTGTGTGTTTGTGTGTTTTCGTGTTTCTGTATTTGTATCATTGTGTGTTTTTGTGTTTGTGTGTTAGTGTGTTGGCGTGTTTGTGTGTTTGTGTGTTTGTGTGTTTGTGTGTTTGTGTGTTTGTGTGTTTGTGTGTTTGTGTGTTTGTGTGTTTGTGTGTTTGTGTGTTTGTGTGTTTGTGTGTTTGTGTGTTCGTGTGTTCGTGTGTTAGTGTGTTCGTGTGTTCGTGTCTTTGTGTGTTTGTGTGTGATTGTTTCTGTGTTTGTGTGTTCGTGTATTTGTGTGTTTGTGTGTGAGTGTTTGTGTGTTTGTGTGTTTGTGTGTTTTCGTGTTTTCGTGTTTCTGTATTTGTATCATTGTGTGTTTGTGTGTGCCTGTGTTTGTGTGTTGGCGTGTTTGTGTGTTTAGGTGTTTGTGTGTTTGTGTGTTCGTCTGTTTCTGGGTTTGTGTCTTTGTGTGGTGTGTGTTTGTTCCTTTGTGTCTTTATGTGCTTGTTTTTTCGTATGTTCTCGTGTTTGCGTGTTCGTGTGTTCGTGTGTTTGTGTGTTTGTGTGTTTGTGTGTTTGTGTGTTTGTGTGTTTGTGTGTTTGTGTTTTTGGGTGTCTGTGTGTTTGTGTGTTTGTGTGTTTGTGTGTTTGTGTGTTTGTGTGTTTGTGTGTTTGTGTGTTTGTGTGTTTGTGTGTTCGTGTGTTTGAGTGTTTGTGTAGTTCTGTGGTTGTGTGATCGTGTGTTTGTGTGTTTGTGTGTTTTCGTGTCTGTGTGTTTGTGTGTTTGTGTGTTGGCGTATTTGTGTGTTTGTGTGTTTGTGTGTTTGTGTGTTTGTGTGTTTGTTCGTTTGTGTGTTCGTGTGTTCGTGTGTTAGTGTGTTTGTGTGTTCGTGTCTTTGTGTGTTTGTGTGTAAGTGTTTCTGGGTTTGTGTGTTCGTGTATTTGTGTGTTTGTGTGTGAGTGTTTCTGTTTTTGTGTGTTTTCGTGTTTCTGTATTTGTATCATTGTGTGTTTGTGTGTGCCTGTGTTAGTGTGTTGGCGTGTTTGTGTGTTTGGGTGTTTGTGTGTTTGTGTGTTCGTGTGTTTGTGTGGTGTGTTTGTTCCTTTGTGTCTTTATGTGCTTGTTTTTTCGTATGTTCTCGTGTTTGTGTGTTCGTGTGTTTGTGTGTTTGTGTGTTTGTGTGTTTGTGTGTTTGTGTGTTTGTGTGTTTGAGTGTTTGTGTGTTTTCGTGGTTGTGTGATCGTGTGTTTGTGTGTTTGTGTGTTTTCGTGTCTGTGTGTTTGTGTGTTTGTGTGTTTGTTTGTTTGTGTGTTTGTGTGTTTGTGTGTTTGTGTGTTTGTGTGTTTGTGTGTTTGTGTGTTTGTGTGTTTGTGTGTTTGTGTGTTTGTGTGTTTGTGTGTTTGTGTGTTTGTGTGTTTGTGTGTTTGTGTGTTTGTGTGTTTGTGTGTTTGTGTGTTTGTGTGTTTGTGTGTTTGTGTGTTTGTGTGTTTGTGTGTTTGTGTGTTTGTGTGTATGTGTGTTTGTGTGTTTGTGTGTTTGTGTGTTTGTGTGTTTGTGTGTTTGTGTGTTTGTGTGTTTGTGTGTTTGTGTGTTCGTAAGTCTGTGCGTTTGAGTTTTTGTGTTGTTTTGTGCCAGTGTGATTGCGTGTTTTTGTGTTTGTGAGTTTGTGTGATCGTGTCATTTCGTGTTTGTGTGTTTGTGTGGTTGTGTGGTTGTGTGTTTGTGTGTTTGTGTCCTTGTGCTCTCTGTGTGTTTGTGTGTTTGTGTGGTTGTATGTTTGTGTGTTTGTGTGGTTGTGTGTTTGTGTGTGAGTGTTTCTGTGTTTCTGTGTTTGTGTGTTTGTGTGTTTTCGTGTTTCTTCATTTGTATCATTGTGTGTTTGTGTGTTTGTGTTTTCGTGTGTTTGTGTGTTTGTGTGTTTGTGTATTTGTGTATTTGTGTATTTGTATGTTTGATTGTTTGTGTGTTTGTCTGTTTGTGTATTTGTATGTTTGATTGTTTGTGTGTTTGTCTGTTTGTGTATTCTTATGTTTAATTGTTGGTGTGTTTGTCTGTTTGTGTGTTTGTGTATTTGTGTGTTTGTGTGTTTGTGTGTGAGTGTTCCTATGTTTTCGTGTTTGTGTGTTTCCATGTTTCTGTATTTGGATCATTGTGTGTTTGTGTGTTAGTGTGTTTGCGTCTTTGCCTGTTTGTGTGTTCGTGTGTTTGTGTGTTTGTGTGTTTCCGTGTTTGTGTGTTTGTTTGTTTGTGTGCTTGTGTGTGTGTGTGTGTGTGTTTGTGTGTTTGTGTGTTTGTGTGTTTGTGTATTTGTGTTCCTGTGTGTTCGTGTGTTTGGGAGTTTTCGTGTTCGTGTGTTTGTTCGTTAGTTTGTCCGTGTGTTTGTGTCTTTGCGTGTTCGTGTGTTTGTGTATTCGTGTGTTCACGTGTTTGTGTGTTTTGTGGTTGTGTGTTTGTGATTTTGCGTGATCGTGTCATTGTGTGTTTGTGTGTTTGTCTGGTTGTGTGTTTGTGTGTTTGTGTGTTTGTGTGTTTGTGTGTTTGTGTGTTTGTGTGTTTGTGTGTTTGTGTGTTTGTGTGTTTGTGTGTTTGTGTGTTTGTGTGTTTGTGTGTTTGTGTGTTTGTGTGTTTGTGTGTTTGTGTGTTTGTGTGTTTGTGTGTTTGTGTGTTTGTGTGTTTGTGTGTTTGTGTGTTTGTGTGTTTGTGTGTTTGTGTGTTTTCGTGTTTGTGTGTTTGTGTGTTTGTGTGTTTGTGTGTTTGCGTGTTAGTGTGTTTGCGTGTTTGTGCGTTTGTGTGTTTGTGTGTTTGTGTGTTTGTGTGTTTGTGTGTTTGTGTGTTTGTGTGTTTGTGTTTTTGTGTGTTTGTGCGTTTGTGTGTTTGTGTATTTGTGTATTTGTGTTTTTGTGTGTTTGTGCGTTTGTGTGTTTGTGTATTTGTGTATTTGTATGTTTGATTGTTTGTGTGTTTGTC
Organism: Sussaba pulchella; assembly: GCA_963971145.1. Lineage (NCBI taxonomy): Eukaryota > Metazoa > Arthropoda > Insecta > Hymenoptera > Ichneumonidae > Sussaba > Sussaba pulchella. The sequence goes on from CAXAQZ010000337.1 coordinate 873,216, forward strand.
TGTTTGTGTGTTTGTGTGTTTGTGTGTTTGTGTTTTTGTGTGTTTGTGTGTTTGTGTGTTTGTGTATTTGTGTGTTTGTGTGTTTGTGTGTTTGTGTATTTGTGTGTTTGTGGGTGAGTGTTTCTATGTTTTCGTGTTTGTGTGTTTCCATGTTTCCGTAGTTGGATCATCGTGTGTTTGTGTGTTTGTGTGTTTGTGTATTTGTGTGTTTGTGTGTTTGTGTGTTTGTGTGTTTGTGTGTTTGAGTGTTTGTGTGTTTCTGTAGTTGTGTGATCGTGTGTTTGTGTGTTTGTGTGTTTTCGTGTCTGTGTGTTTGTGTGTTTGTGTGTTGGCGTGTTTGTGTGTTTGTGTGTTTGTGTGTTTGTGTGTTTGTGTGTTTGTGTGTTTGTGTGTTTGTGTGTTTGTGTGTTCGTGTGTTAGTGTGTTTGTGTGTTCGTGTCTTTGTCTGTTTGTGTGTGAGTGTTTCTGTGTTTGTGTGTTCGTGTATTTGTGTGTTTGTGTGTGAGTGTTTCTGTGTTTGTGTGTCTTCGTGTTTCTGTATTTGTATCATTGTGTGTTTGTGTGTGCCTGTGTTAGTGTGTTGGCGTGTTTGTGTGTTTGGGTGTTTGTGTGTTTGTGTGTTCGTGTGTTTGTGTGGTGTGTTTGTTCCTTTGTGTCTTTATGTGCTTGTTTTTTCGTATGTTCTCGTGTTTGTGTGTTCGTGTGTTTGTGTGTTTGTGTGTTTGTGTGTTTGTGTGTTTGTGTGTTTGTGTGTTTGTGTGTTTGTGTGTTTGTGTGTTTGTGTGTTTGTGTGTTTGTGTGTTTGTGTGTTTGTGTGTTTGTGTGTTTGTGTGTTTGTGTGTTTGTGTGTTCGTGTGTTTGCGTGTTAGTGTGTTTGCGTGTTTGTGCGTTTGTGTGTTTGTATGTTTGTGTGTTTGTGTGTTTGTGTGTTTGTGTGTTTGTGTGTTTGTGTTTTTGTGTGTTTGTGTGTTTGTGTGTTTGTGTATTTGTGTATTTGTATGTTTGATTGTTTGTGTGTTTGTCTGTTTGTGTGTTTGTGTGTTTGTGTGTTTGTGTATTTGTGTGTTTGTGTGTTTGTGTGTGAGTGTTTCTATGTTTTCGTGTTTGTGTGTTTCCACGTTTCTGTATTTGGATCATCGTGTGTTTGTGTGTTTGTGTGTTTGTCTGTTTGTGTATTTGTATGTTTGATTGTTTGTGTGTTTGTCTGTTTGTGTATTTGTATGTTCGATTGTTTGTGTGTTTGTCTCTTTGTGTGTTTGTGTGTTTGTGTATTTGTGTGTTTGTGTGTTTGTGTGTGAGTGTTCCTATGTTTTCGTGTTTGTGTGTTTCCATGTTTCTGTATTTGGATCATTGTGTGTTTGTGTGTTTGTGTGTTAGTGTGTTTGCGTCTTTGCCTGTTTGTGTGTTTGCGTCTTTGCGTGTTTGTGTGTTTGTGTGTTCGTGTGTTTGTGTGTTTGTGTGTTTGTGTGTTTGTGTGTTTGTGTGTTTGTGTGTTTGTGTGTTTGTGTGTTTGTGTGTTTGTGTGTTTGTGTGTTTGTGGGTTTGTGTTCCTGTGAGTTTGTGTGTTTGGGAGTTTGTGTGTGCGTGTGTTTGTGTGTTTGTTTGTCCGTGTGTTTGTGTCTTTGTGTGTCCGTGTGTTTCTGTATTCGTGTGTTCACGTGTTTGTGTGTTTTTGTGCTTGTGTGTTTGTGATTTTGTGTGATCGTGTCATTGTGTGTTTGTGTGTTTGTCTGGTTGTGTGTTTGTGTGTTTTTGTGTTTGCGTGTTTGTGTGTTTGTGTGTTTGTGTGTTTGTGTGTTTGTGTGTTTGTCTGTTTGTGTGTTTGTTTGTTTGTGTGTTTGTGTGTTTGTGTGCTTGTGTCTTTGTGGGTTCGTGTGTTTGTGTGTACGTGTATTTGTGTGTTTGTGTGTTTAGGTGTTTAAGCTGTCTGTGCGTTTGTGTGTTTCTGTGTTTGTGTGTTTGTATCATTGTGTGTTTGTGTGTTTTTATCATAGTCTGTTTGTGTGTTTGTGTGTTACCGTGTTTGTGTGTTCGTGTGTTCGTGTGTTCGTGTGTTTGTGTGTTTGTGTGTTTGTGTGTTTGTGTGTTTGCGTGTTCGTGTGTTTGTGTGTTTGTGTGTTTGTGTGTACGTGTGTTTGTGTGTTTGTGTGTTTGTGTGTTTGTGTGTTTGGGTGTTTGTGTGTTTGTGTGTTTGTGTGTTTGTGTGTTTGTGTGTTTGTGTGTTTGTGTGTTTGTGTGTTTGTGTGTTTGTGTGTTTGTGTGTTTGTGTGTTTGTGTGTTTGTGTGTTTGTGTGTTTGTGTGTTTGTGTGTTTGTGTGTTTGGGTGTTTGTGTGTTTGTGTGTTTGTGTGTTTGTGTGTTTGTGTGTTTGTGTGTTTGTGTGTTTGTGTGTTTGTGTGTTTATGTGTTCGTGTGTTTGTGTGCTTGTGTCTTTGTGGGTTCGTGTGTTTGTGTGTACGTGTATTTGTGTGTTTGTGTGTTTAGGTGTTTAAGCTGTCTGTGCGTTTGTGTGTTTCTGTGTTTGTGTGTTTGTATCATTGTGTGTTTGTGTGTTTTTATCATTGTCTGTTTGTGTGTTTGTGTGTTACCGTGTTTGTGTGTTCGTGTGTTCGTGTGTTCGTGTGTTTGTGTGTTTGTGTGTTTGTGTGTTTGTGTATTCGTGTGTTTGAGTGTACGTGTATTTGTGTGTTTGTGTGTTTTTGTGGTTGTGCTGTTTGTGTGTTTGTGTGATTGCGCTGTTTGTGTTTTTGTGTGTTCGTGTGATTGTGTCATTGTGTGTTTGTGTGGTACTCTGTTCGTGTGTTTGTGTGCTTGTGTGTTTGTGTGGTCGTGGGGTTGTGTGTTTGTTTGTTCGTGTGTTTTTGTGTTCGTGTGTTTCCGTGTTTGTGTGGTTGTGTGTTTGTGTGTGAGTGTTTCTGTGTTTGTGTGTTTGTGTATTTGTGTGTTTGTGTGTTTGTTCGTGAGTGTTTCTGTGTTTGTGTGTTTGCGTGTTTTCGTGTTCCTGTATTTGTATCATTGTGTGTTTGTGTGTTTGTGTTTTTGTGTGTTTGTGTGTTTGTGTGTTTGTGTATTTGTGTATTTGTATGTTTGATTGTTTGTGTGTTTGTCTGATTGTGTATTTGTATGTTTGATTGTTTGTGTGTTTGTCTGTTTGTGTATTTGTATGTTTGATTGTTTGTGTGTTTGTCTGTTTGTGTGTTTGTGTGTTTGTGTGTTTGTGTGTTTGTGTGTTTGTGTTTTTGTGTGTTTGTGCGTTTGTGTGTTTGTGTATTTGTGTATTTGTGTTTTTGTGTGTTTGTGCGTTTGTGTGTTTGTGTATTTGTGTATTTGTATGTTTGATTGTTTGTGTGTTTGTCTGTTTGTGTGTTTGTGTGTTTGTGTGTTTGTGTTTTTGTGTGTTTGTGTATTTGTGTGTTTGTGTGTTTGTGTGTTTGTGTATTTGTGTGTTTGTGGGTGAGTGTTTCTATGTTTTCGTGTTTGTGTGTTTCCATGTTTCCGTAGTTGGATCATCGTGTGTTTGTGTGTTTGTGTGTTTGTGTATTTGTGTGTTTGTGTGTTTGTGTGTTTGTGTGTTTGTGTGTTTGAGTGTTTGTGTGTTTCTGTAGTTGTGTGATCGTGTGTTTGTGTGTTTGTGTGTTTTCGTGTCTGTGTGTTTGTGTGTTTGTGTGTTGGCGTGTTTGTGTGTTTGTGTGTTTGTGTGTTTGTGTGTTTGTGTGTTTGTGTGTTTGTGTGTTTGTGTGTTTGTGTGTTCGTGTGTTAGTGTGTTTGTGTGTTCGTGTCTTTGTCTGTTTGTGTGTGAGTGTTTCTGTGTTTGTGTGTTCGTGTATTTGTGTGTTTGTGTGTGAGTGTTTCTGTGTTTGTGTGTCTTCGTGTTTCTGTATTTGTATCATTGTGTGTTTGTGTGTGCCTGTGTTAGTGTGTTGGCGTGTTTGTGTGTTTGGGTGTTTGTGTGTTTGTGTGTTCGTGTGTTTGTGTGGTGTGTTTGTTCCTTTGTGTCTTTATGTGCTTGTTTTTTCGTATGTTCTCGTGTTTGTGTGTTCGTGTGTTTGTGTGTTTGTGTGTTTGTGTGTTTGTGTGTTTGTGTGTTTGTGTGTTTGTGTGTTTGTGTGTTTGTGTGTTTGTGTGTTTGTGTGTTTGTGTGTTTGTGTGTTTGTGTGTTTGTGTGTTTGTGTGTTTGTGTGTTTGTGTGTTCGTGTGTTTGCGTGTTAGTGTGTTTGCGTGTTTGTGCGTTTGTGTGTTTGTATGTTTGTGTGTTTGTGTGTTTGTGTGTTTGTGTGTTTGTGTGTTTGTGTTTTTGTGTGTTTGTGTGTTTGTGTGTTTGTGTATTTGTGTATTTGTATGTTTGATTGTTTGTGTGTTTGTCTGTTTGTGTGTTTGTGTGTTTGTGTGTTTGTGTGTTTGTGTATTTGTGTGTTTGTGTGTTTGTGTGTGAGTGTTTCTATGTTTTCGTGTTTGTGTGTTTCCACGTTTCTGTATTTGGATCATCGTGTGTTTGTGTGTTTGTGTGTTTGTCTGTTTGTGTATTTGTATGTTTGATTGTTTGTGTGTTTGTCTGTTTGTGTATTTGTATGTTCGATTGTTTGTGTGTTTGTCTCTTTGTGTGTTTGTGTGTTTGTGTATTTGTGTGTTTGTGTGTTTGTGTGTGAGTGTTCCTATGTTTTCGTGTTTGTGTGTTTCCATGTTTCTGTATTTGGATCATTGTGTGTTTGTGTGTTTGTGTGTTAGTGTGTTTGCGTCTTTGCCTGTTTGTGTGTTTGCGTCTTTGCGTGTTTGTGTGTTTGTGTGTTCGTGTGTTTGTGTGTTTGTGTGTTTGTGTGTTTGTGTGTTTGTGTGTTTGTGTGTTTGTGTGTTTGTGTGTTTGTGGGTTTGTGTTCCTGTGAGTTTGTGTGTTTGGGAGTTTGTGTGTGCGTGTGTTTGTGTGTTTGTTTGTCCGTGTGTTTGTGTCTTTGTGTGTCCGTGTGTTTCTGTATTCGTGTGTTCACGTGTTTGTGTGTTTTTGTGCTTGTGTGTTTGTGATTTTGTGTGATCGTGTCATTGTGTGTTTGTGTGTTTGTCTGGTTGTGTGTTTGTGTGTTTTTGTGTTTGCGTGTTTGTGTGTTTGTGTGTTTGTGTGTTTGTGTGTTTGTGTGTTTGTCTGTTTGTGTGTTTGTTTGTTTGTGTGTTTGTGTGTTTGTGTGCTTGTGTCTTTGTGGGTTCGTGTGTTTGTGTGTACGTGTATTTGTGTGTTTGTGTGTTTAGGTGTTTAAGCTGTCTGTGCGTTTGTGTGTTTCTGTGTTTGTGTGTTTGTATCATTGTGTGTTTGTGTGTTTTTATCATAGTCTGTTTGTGTGTTTGTGTGTTACCGTGTTTGTGTGTTCGTGTGTTCGTGTGTTCGTGTGTTTGTGTGTTTGTGTGTTTGTGTGTTTGTGTGTTTGCGTGTTCGTGTGTTTGTGTGTTTGTGTGTTTGTGTGTACGTGTGTTTGTGTGTTTGTGTGTTTGTGTGTTTGTGTGTTTGGGTGTTTGTGTGTTTGTGTGTTTGTGTGTTTGTGTGTTTGTGTGTTTGTGTGTTTGTGTGTTTGTGTGTTTGTGTGTTTGTGTGTTTGTGTGTTTGTGTGTTTGTGTGTTTGTGTGTTTGTGTGTTTGTGTGTTTGTGTGTTTGTGTGTTTGGGTGTTTGTGTGTTTGTGTGTTTGTGTGTTTGTGTGTTTGTGTGTTTGTGTGTTTGTGTGTTTGTGTGTTTGTGTGTTTATGTGTTCGTGTGTTTGTGTGCTTGTGTCTTTGTGGGTTCGTGTGTTTGTGTGTACGTGTATTTGTGTGTTTGTGTGTTTAGGTGTTTAAGCTGTCTGTGCGTTTGTGTGTTTCTGTGTTTGTGTGTTTGTATCATTGTGTGTTTGTGTGTTTTTATCATTGTCTGTTTGTGTGTTTGTGTGTTACCGTGTTTGTGTGTTCGTGTGTTCGTGTGTTCGTGTGTTTGTGTGTTTGTGTGTTTGTGTGTTTGTGTATTCGTGTGTTTGAGTGTACGTGTATTTGTGTGTTTGTGTGTTTTTGTGGTTGTGCTGTTTGTGTGTTTGTGTGATTGCGCTGTTTGTGTTTTTGTGTGTTCGTGTGATTGTGTCATTGTGTGTTTGTGTGGTACTCTGTTCGTGTGTTTGTGTGCTTGTGTGTTTGTGTGGTCGTGGGGTTGTGTGTTTGTTTGTTCGTGTGTTTTTGTGTTCGTGTGTTTCCGTGTTTGTGTGGTTGTGTGTTTGTGTGTGAGTGTTTCTGTGTTTGTGTGTTTGTGTATTTGTGTGTTTGTGTGTTTGTTCGTGAGTGTTTCTGTGTTTGTGTGTTTGCGTGTTTTCGTGTTCCTGTATTTGTATCATTGTGTGTTTGTGTGTTTGTGTTTTTGTGTGTTTGTGTGTTTGTGTGTTTGTGTATTTGTGTATTTGTATGTTTGATTGTTTGTGTGTTTGTCTGATTGTGTATTTGTATGTTTGATTGTTTGTGTGTTTGTCTGTTTGTGTATTTGTATGTTTGATTGTTTGTGTGTTTGTCTGTTTGTGTGTTTGTGTGTTTGTGTGTTTGTGAGTTTGTGTGTTTGTGTATTTGTGTGTTTGTGTGTTTGTGTGTGAGTGTTCCTATGTTTTCGTGTTTGTGTGTTTCAATGTTTCTGTATTTGGATCATTGTGTGTTTGTGTGTTTGTGTGTTAGTGTGTTTGCGTCTTTGCCTGTTTGTGTGTTTGTGTGTTTGTGTGTTTGTGTGTTTGTGTGTTTGTGTGTTTGTGTGTTTGTGTGTTTGTGTGTTTGTGTGTTTGTGTGTTTGTGTGCTTGTGTGTGTGTGTGTCCGTGAGTTTGTGTGTTTGTGTGTTTCTGTGTTTGGGTGTTTGTGTATTTGTGTTCCTGTGTGTTTGTCTGTTTGGGAGTTTGTGTGTTCGTGTGTTTGTTCGTTAGTTTGTCCGTGTGTTTGTGTCTTTGCGTGTTCGTGTGTTTGTGTATTCGTGTGTTCACGTGTTTGTGTGTTTTTGTGCTTGTGTGTTTGTGATTTTGTGTGATCGTGTCTTTGTGTGTTTGTGTGTTTGTCTGGTTGTGTGTTTGTGTGTTTGTGTGTTTGTGTGTTTGTGTGTTTGTGTGTTTGTGTGTTTGTGTGTTTGTGTGTTTGTGTGTTTGTGTGTTTGCGTGTTAGTGTGTTTGCATGTTTGTGCGTTTGTGTGTTTGTGTGTTTGTGTGTTTGTGTGTTTGTGTGTTTGTGTGTTTGTGTGTTTGTGTGTTTGTGTGTTTGTGTTTTTGTGTGTTTGTGTGTTTGTGTGTTTGTGTGTTTGTGTGTTTGTTTGTTTGTGTGTTTGTGTGTTTGTGTGTTTGTGTGTTTGTGTGTTTGTGTGTTTGTGTGTTTGTGTGTTTTTGTGTTTGTGTGTTTGTGTGTTTGTGTGTTTGTGTGTTTGTGTGTTTGTGTGTTTGTGTGTTTGTGTGTTTGTGTGTTTGTGTGTTTGTGTGTTTGTGTGTTTGTGTGTTTGTGTGTTTGTGTGATTGTGTGTTTGTGTGTTTGTGTGTTTGTGTGTTTGTGTGTTTGTGTGTTTGTGTGTATGTGTGTTTGTGTGTTTGTGTGTTTGTGTGTTTGTGTGTTTGTGTGTTTGTGTGTTTGTGTGTTTGTGTGTTTGTGTGTTTGTGTGTTTGTGTGTTTGTGTGTTTGTGTGTTTGTGTGTTCGTAAGTCTGTGCGTTGGAGTTTTTGTGTTGTTTTGTGCCAGTGTGTTTGTGTGTTTTTGTGTTTGTGAGTTTGTGTGATCGTGTCATTTCGTGTTTGTGTGTTTGTGTGGTTGTGTGGTTGTGTGTTTGTGTGTTTGTGTCCTTGTGCTCTCTGTGTGTTTGTGTGTTTGTGTGGTTGTATGTTTGTGTGTTTGTGTGGTTGTGTGTTTGTGTGTGAGTGTTTCTGTGTTTGTGTGTTTGTGTATTTGTGTGTTTGTGTGTTTGTATGTGAGTGTTTCTGTGTTTGTGTGTTTGTGTGTTTTCGTGTTTCTTTATTTGTATCATTGTGTGTTTGTGTGTTTGTGTTTTCGTGTGTTTGTGTGTTTGTGTGTTTGTGTATTTGTGTATTTGTATGTTTGATTGTTTGTGTGTTTGTCTGTTTGTGTATTTGTATGTTTGATTGTTTGTGTGTTTGTCTGTTTGTGTATTCGTATGTTTGATTGTTGGTGTGTTTGTCTGTTTGTGTGTTTGTGTGTTTGTGTGTTTGTGTATTTGTGTGTTTGTGTGTTTGTGTGTGAGTGTTCCTATGTTTTCGTGTTTGTGTGTTTCCATGTTTCTGTATTTGGATCATTGTGTGTTTGTGTGTTTCCGTGTTAGTGTGTTTGCGTCTTTGCCTGTTTGTGTGTTTGTGTGTTCGTGTGTTTGTGTGTTTGTGTGTTTTCGTGTTTGTGTGTTTGTTTGTTTGTGTTCGTGTGTTTGTGTGTTTGTGTGTTTTCGTGTTTGTGTGTTTGTTTGTTTGTGTGCTTGTGTGTGTGTGTGTGTGTTTGTGTGTTTGTGTGTTTGTGTGTTTGTGTATTTGTGTTCCTGTGTGTTCGTGTGTTTGGGAGTTTGTGTGTTCGTGTGTTTGTTCGTTAGTTTGTCCGTGTGTTTGTGTCTTTGCGTGTTCGTGTGTTTGTGTATTCGTGTGTTCACGTGTTTGTGTGTTTTGTGCTTGTGTGTTTGTCATTTTGTGTGATCGTGTCATTGTGTGTTTGTGTGTTTGTCTGGTTGTGTGTTTGTGTGTTTGTGTGTTTGTGTGTTTGTGTGTTTGTGTGTTTGTGTGTTTGTGTGTTTGTGTGTTTGTGTGTTTGTGTGTTTGTGTGTTTGTGTGTTTGTGTGTTTTCGTGTTTGTGTGTTTGTGTGTTTGTGTGTTTGTGTGTTTGCGTGTTAGTGTGTTTGCGTGTTTGTGCGTTTGTGTGTTTGTGTGTTTGTGTGTTTGTGTGTTTGTGTGTTTGTGTGTTTGTGTGTTTGTGTGTTTGTGTTTTTGTGTGTTTGTGTGTTTGTGTATTTGTGTATTTGTATGTTTGATTGTTTGTGTGTTTGTCTGTTTGTGTGTTTGTGTGTTTGTGTGTTTGTGTGTTTGTGTATTTGTGTGTTTGTGTGTTTGTGTGTTTGTGTATTTGTGTGTTTGTGTGTTTGTGTGTGAGTGTTTCTATGTTTTCGTGTTTGTGTGTTTCCATGTTTCTGTATTTGGATCATCGTGTGTTTGTGTGTTTGTGTGTTTGTGTATTTGTGTGTTTGTGTGTTTGTGTGTTTGTGTGTTTGTGTGTTTGAGTGTTTGTGTGTTTCTGTAGTTGTGTGATCGTGTGTTTGTGTGTTTGTGTGTTTTCGTGTCTGTGTGTTTGTGTGTTTGTGTGTTGGCGTGTTTGTGTGTTTGTGTGTTTGTGTGTTTGTGTGTTTGTGTGTTTGTGTGTTTGTGTGTTTGTGTGTTTGTGTGTTTGTGTGTTTGTGTGTTTGTGTGTTTGTGTGTTTGTGTGTTTGTGTGTTTGTGTGTTTGTGTGTTTGTGTGTTTGTGTGTTTGTGTGTTTGTGTGTTTGTGTGTTTGTGTGTTTGTCTGTTTGTGTGTTTGTGTGTTTGTGTGTTTGTGTGTTTGTGTGTTTGTGTGTTTGTGTGTTTGTGTGTTTGTGTGTTTGTGTGTTTGTGTGTTTGTGTTTTTGTGTGTTTGTGTGTTTGTGTGTTTGTGTGTTTGTGTGTTTGTGTGTTCGTGAGTCTGTGCGTTTGAGTTTCTGTGTTGTTTTGTGCCAGTGTGTTTGTGTGTTTCTGTGTTTGTGAGTTTGTGTGATCGTGTCATTTCGTGTTTGTGTGTTCGTGTGGTTGTGTGGTTGTGTGTTTGTGTGTTTGTGTCTTTGTGCTCTCTGTGTGTTTGTGTGTTTGTGTGGTTGTATGTTTGTGTGTTTGTGTGGTTGTGTGTTTGTGTGTGAGTGTTTCTGTGTTTGTGTGTTTGTGTATTTGTGTGTTTGTGTGTTTGTATGTGAGTGTTTCTGTGTTTGTGTGTTTGTGTGTTTTCGTGTTTCTGTATCTGTATCATTGTGTGTTTGTGTGTTTGTGTTTTTGTGTGTTTGTGTGTTTGTGTATCTGTGTATTTGTATGTTTAATTGTTTGTGTGTTTGTCTGTTTGTGTATTTGTATGTTTGATTGTTTGTGTGTTTGTCTGTTTGTGTATTTGTATGTTTGATTGTTTGTGTGTTTGTCTGTTTGTGTGTTTGTGTGTTTGTGTGTTTGTGTGTTTGTGTATTTGTGTGTTTGTGTGTTTGTGTGTGAGTGTTCCTATGTTTTCGTGTTTGTGTGTTTCCATGTTTCTGTATTTGGATCATTGTGTGTTTGTGTGTTTGTGTGTTAGTGTGTTTGCGTCTTTGCCTGTTTGTGTGTTTGTGTGTTTGTGTGTTTGTGTGTTTGTGTGTTTGTGTGTTTGTGTGCTTGTGTGTGTGTGTCTGTGTGTTTGTGTGTTTGTGTGTTTGTGTGTTTGTGTATTTGTGTTCCTGTGTGTTTGGGTGCTTGGAAGTTTGTGTGTTCGTGTGTTTTTTCGTTAGTTTGTCCGTGTGTTTGTGTCTTTGCGTGTTCGTGTGTTTGTGTATTCGTGTGTTCACGTGTTTGTGTGTTTTTGTGCTTGTGTGTTTGTGATTTCGTGTGATCGTGTCATTGTGGGTTTGTGTGTTTGTCTGGTTGTGTGTTTGTGTGTTCGTGTGTTTGTGTGTTTGTGTGTTTGTGTGTTTGTGTGTTTGTGTGTTTGTGTGTTTTCGTGTTTGTGTGTTTGTGTGTTTGTGTGTTTGTGTGTTTGCGTGTAAGTGTGTTTGCGGGTTTGTGCGTTCGTGTGTTTGTGTGTTTGTGTGTTTGTGTGTTTGTGTTTTTGTGTGTTTGTGTGTTTGTGTATTTGTGTATTTGTATGTTTGATTGTTTGTGTGTTTGTCTGTTTGTGTGTTTGTGTGTTTGTGTGTTTGTGTGTTTGTGTGTTTGTGTGTTTGTGTGTTTGTGTGTTTGTGTATTTGTGTGTTTGTGTGTTTGTGTGTTTGTGTGTGAGTGTTTCTATGTTTTCGTGTTTGTGTGTTTCCATGTTTCTGTATTTGGATCATCGTGTGTTTGTGTGTTTGTGTGTTAGTGTGTTTGCGTCTTTGCGTGTTTGTGTGTTTGTGTGTTAGTGTGTTCGCGTCTTTGCGTGTTTGTGTGTTTGTGCGTGCGTGTGTCTGTGTGTCCGTGTGTTTGTGTGTTTGTGTGTTTGTGTGTTTGTGTGTTTGTGTGTTTGTGTGTTTGTGTGTTTGTGTGTTTGTGTGTTTGTGTGTTTGTGTGTTCGTGTGTTTCCGTGTTTGTGTGTTTGTGTCCTGTGTGTTTAAGTGTTCGTATGTTTGTGTGTTTACGTGATTGTATGTTTGTGTGTTCGTGTGTTTGTGTGTTCGTGTGTTTGTGTGTTTGTGTGTTTGTGTGTTTGTGTGTTTGTGTGTTTGTGTGTTTGTGTGTTTGTGTGTTTGTGTGGTTGTGTGTTTGTGTGTTTGTGTGATTGTGTGTTTGTGTGTGAGTGTTTCTGTGTTTGTGTGTTTGTGTATTTGTATGTTTGTGTGTGAGTGTTTCTGTGTTTGTGTGTTTGTGTGTTTTCGTGTTTCTGTATTTGTATCATTGTGTGTTTTTGTGTTTGTGTGTTTGTGTGTTTGTGTGTTTGTGTGTTTGTGTGTTTGTGTGTTTGTGTGTTTGTGTGTTTGTGTGTTTGTGTGTTTGTGTGTTTGTGTGTTTGTGTGTTTGTGTGTTTGTGTGTTTGTGTGTTCGTGTGTTCGTGTGTTAGTGTGTTCGTGTGTTCGTGTCTTTGTGTGTTTGTGTGTGATTGTTTCTGTGTTTGTGTGTTCGTGTATTTGTGTGTTTGTGTGTGAGTGTTTGTGTGTTTGTGTGTTTGTGTGTTTTCGTGTTTCTGTATTTGTATCATTGTGTGTTTGTGTGTGCCTGTGTTTGTGTGTTGGCGTGTTTGTGTGTTTAGGTGTTTGTGTGTTTGTGTGTTCGTCTGTTTCTGGGTTTGTGTCTTTGTTTGGTGTGTGTTTGTTCCTTTGTGTCTTTATGTGCTTGTTTTTTTGTATGTTCTCCTGTTTTCGTGTTCGTGTGTTCGTGTGTTTGTGTGTTTGTGTGTTTGTGTGTTTGTGTTTTTGGGTGTCTGTGTGTTTGTGTGTTTGTGTGTTTGTGTGTTTGTGTGTTTGTGTGTTTGTGTGTTCGTGTGTTTGAGTGTTTGTGTAGTTCTGTGGTTGTGTGATCGTGTGTTTGTGTGTTTGTGTGTTTTCGTGTCTGTGTGTTTGTGTGTTTGTGTGTTGGCGTATTTGTGTGTTTGTGTGTTTGTGTGTTTGTGTGTTTGTTCGTTTGTGTGTTCGTGTGTTCGTGTGTTAGTGTGTTTGTGTGTTCGTGTCTTTGTGTGTTTGTGTGTAAGTGTTTCTGTGTTTGTGTGTTCGTGTATTTGTGTGTTTGTGTGTGAGTGTTTCTGTGTTTGTGTGTTTTCGTGTTTCTGTATTTGTATCATTGTGTGTTTGTGTGTGCCTGTGTTAGTGTGTTGGCTTGTTTGTGTGTTTGGGTGTTTGTGTGTTTGTGTGTTCGTGTGTTTGTGTGGTGTGTTTGTTCCTTTGTGTCTTTATGTGCTTGTTTTTTCGTATGTTCTCGTGTTTGTGTGTTCGTGTGTTTGTGTGTTTGTGTGTTTGTGTGTTTGTGTGTTTGTGTGTTTGTGTGTTTGTGTGTTTGTGTGTTTGTGTGTTTGTGTGTTTGTGTGTTTGTGTGTTTGTGTGTTTGTGTGTTTGTCTGTTTGTGTGTTTGTGTGTTTGAGTGTTTGTGTGTTTGTGTGTTTGTGTGTTTGTGTGTTTGTGTGTTTGTGTGTTTGTGTGTTTGTGTGTTTGTGTGTTTGTGTGTTTGTGTGTTTGTGTGTTTGTGTGTTTGTGTGTTTGTGTGTTTGTGTGTTTGTGTGTTTGTGTGTTTGTGTGTTTGTGTGTTTGTGTGTTTGTGTGTTTGTGTGTTTGTGTGTTTGTGTGTTTGTGTGTTTGTGTGTTTGTGTGTTTGTGTGTTTGTGTGTATGTGTGTTTGTGTGTTTGTGTGTTTGTGTGTTTGTGTGTTTGTGTGTTTGTGTGTTTGTGTGTTCGTAAGTCTGTGCGTTTGAGTTTTTGTGTTGTTTTGTGCCAGTGTGTTTGTGTGTTTTTGTGTTTGTGAGTTTGTGTGATCGTGTCATTTCGTGTTTGTGTGTTTGTGTGGTTGTGTGGTTGTGTGTTTGTGTGTTTGTGTCCTTGTGCTCTCTGTGTGTTTGTGTGTTTGTGTGGTTGTATGTTTGTGTGTTTGTGTGGTTGTGTGTTTGTGTGTGAGTGTTTCTGTGTTTGTGTGTTTGTGTATTTGTGTGTTTGTGTGTTTGTATGTGAGTGTTTCTGTGTTTGTGTGTTTGTGTGTTTTCGTGTTTCTTTATTTGTATCATTGTGTGTTTGTGTGTTTGTGTTTTCGTGTGTTTGTGTGTTTGTGTGTTTGTGTATTTGTGTATTTGTATGTTTGATTGTTTGTGTGTTTGTCTGTTTGTGTATTTGTATGTTTGTCTGTTTGTGTGTTTGTGTGTTTGTGTGTTTGTGTATTCGTGTGTTTGTGTGTTTGTGTGTGAGTGTTCCTATGTTTTCGTGTTTGTGTGTTTCCATGTTTCTGTATTTGTGTGTTTGTGTGTTTGTGTGTTTGTGTGTTAGTGTGTTTGTGTGTTTGTGTGTTTGTGTGTTTGTGTGTTTGTGTGTTTGTGTGTTTGTGTGTTTGTGTGTTTGTGTGTTTGTGTGTTTGTGTGTTTGTGTGTTTGTGTGTTTGTGTGATTGTGTGTTTGTGTGTTTGTGTGTTTGTGTGTTTGTGTGTTTGTGTGTTTGTGTGTTTGTGTGTATGTGTGTTTGTGTGTTTGTGTGTTTGTGTGTTTGTGTGTTTGTGTGTTTGTGTGTTTGTGTGTTTGTGTGTTTGTGTGTTTGTGTGTTTGTGTGTTCGTAAGTCTGTGCGTTGGAGTTTTTGTGTTGTTTTGTGCCAGTGTGTTTGTGTGTTTTTGTGTTTGTGAGTTTGTGTGATCGTGTCATTTCGTGTTTGTGTGTTTGTGTGTTTGTGTGGTTGTGTGGTTGTGTGTTTGTGTGTTTGTGTCCTTGTGCTCTCTGTGTGTTTGTGTGTTTGTGTGGTTGTATGTTTGTGTGTTTGTGTGGTTGTGTGTTTGTGTGTGAGTGTTTCTGTGTTTGTGTGTTTGTGTATTTGTGTGTTTGTGTGTTTGTATGTGAGTGTTTCTGTGTTTGTGTGTTTGTGTGTTTTCGTGTTTCTTTATTTGTATCATTGTGTGTTTGTGTGTTTGTGTTTTCGTGTGTTTGTGTGTTTGTGTGTTTGTGTGTTTGTGTATTTGTGTATTTGTATGTTTGATTGTTTGTGTGTTTGTCTGTTTGTGTATTTGTATGTTTGATTGTTTGTGTGTTTGTCTGTTTGTGTATTCGTATGTTTGATTGTTGGTGTGTTTGTCTGTTTGTGTGTTTGTGTGTGAGTGTTCCTATGTTTTCGTGTTTGTGTGTTTCCATGTTTCTGTATTTGGATCATTGTGTGTTTGTGTGTTTCCGTGTTAGTGTGTTTGCGTCTTTGCCTGTTTGTGTGTTTGTGTGTTCGTGTGTTTGTGTGTTTGTGTGTTTTCGTGTTTGTGTGTTTGTTTGTTTGTGTGCTTGTGTGTGTGTGTGTGTGTTTGTGTGTTTGTGTGTTTGTGTGTTTGTGTATTTGTGTTCCTGTGTGTTTGTGTGTTTGGGAGTTTGTGTGTTCGTGTGTTTGTTCGTTAGTTTGTCCGTGTGTTTGTGTCTTTGCGTGTTCGTGTGTTTGTGTATTCGTGTGTTCACGTGTTTGTGTGTTTTGTGCTTGTGTGTTTGTGATTTTGTGTGATCGTGTCATTGTGTGTTTGTGTGTTTGTCTGGTTGTGTGTTTGTGTGTTTGTGTGTTTGTGTGTTTGTGTGTTTGTGTGTTTGTGTGTTTGTGTGTTTGTGTGTTTGTGTGTTTGTGTGTTTGTGTGTTTGTGTGTTTGTGTGTTTGTGTGTTTGTGTGTTTGTGTGTTTGTGTGTTTGTGTGTTTGTGTGTTTGTGTGTTTGTGTGTTTGTGTGTTTGTGTGTTTGTGTGTTTGTGTGTTTGTGTGTTTGTGTGTTTGTGTGTTTGTGTGTTTGTGTGTTTGTGTGTTTTCGTGTTTGTGTGTTTGTGTGTTTGTGTGTTTGTGTGTTTGCGTGTTAGTGTGTTTGCGTGTTTGTGCGTTTGTGTGTTTGTGTGTTTGTGTGTTTGTGTGGTTGTGTGTTTGTGTGTTTGTGTTTTTGTGTGTTTGTGTGTTTGTGTGTTTGTGTATTTGTGTATTTGTATGTTTGATTGTTTGTGTGTTTGTCTGTTTGTGTGTTTGTGTGTTTGTGTGTTCGTGTGTTTGTGTATTTGTGTGTTTGTGTGTTTGTGTGTTTGTGTGTTTGTGTGTTTGTGTATTTGTGTGTTTGTGTGTTTGTGTGTGAGTGTTTCTATGTTTTCGTGTTTGTGTGTTTCCATGTTTCTGTATTTGGATCATCGTGTGTTTGTGTGTTTGTGTGTTTGTGTATTTGTGTGTTTGTGTGTTTGTGTGTTTGTGTGTTTGTGTGTTTGAGTGTTTGTGTGTTTCTGTAGTTGTGTGATCGTGTGTTTGTGTGTTTGTGTGTTTTCGTGTCTGTGTGTTTGTGTGTTTGTGTGTTGGCGTGTTTGTGTGTTTGTGTGTTTGTGTGTTTGTGTGTTTGTGTGTTTTCGTGTTTGTGTGTTTGTGTGTTTGTGTGTTTGTGTGTTTGTGTGTTTGTGTGTTTGTGTGTTTGTGTGTTTGTGTGTTTGTGTGTTTGTGTGTTTGTGTGTTTGTGTGTTTGTGTGTTTGTGTGTTTGTGTGTTTGTCTGTTTGTGTGTTTGTGTGTTTGTGTGTTTGTGTGTTTGTGTGTTTGTGTGTTTGTGTGTTTGTGTGTTTGTGTGTTTGTGTGTTTGTGTGTTTGTGTTTTTGTGTGTTTGTGTGTTTGTGTGTTTGTGTGTTTGTGTGTTTGTGTGTTCGTGAGTCTGTGCGTTTGAGTTTCTGTGTTGATTTGTGCCAGTGTGTTTGTGTGTTTCTGTGTTTGTGAGTTTGTGTGATCGTGTCATTTCGTGTTTGTGTGTTCGTGTGGTTGTGTGGTTGTGTGTTTGTGTGTTTGTGTCTTTGTGCTCTCTGTGTGTTTGTGTGTTTGTGTGGATGTATGTTTGTGTGTTTGTGTGGTTGTGTGTTTGTGTGTGAGTGTTTCTGTGTTTGTGTATTTGTGTGTTTGTGTGTTTGTATGTGAGTGTTTCTGTGTTTGTGTGTTTGTGTGTTTTCGTGTTTCTGTATCTGTATCATTGTGTGTTTGTGTGTTTGTGTTTTTGTGTGTTTGTGTGTTTGTGTATCTGTGTATTTGTATGTTTAATTGTTTGTGTGTTTGTCTGTTTGTGTATTTGTATGTTTGATTGTTTGTGTATTTGTCTGTTTGTGTACTTGTATGTTTGATTGTTTGTGTGTTTGTCTGTTTGTGTGTTTGTGTGTTTGTGTGTTTGTGTGTTTGTGTGTTTGTGTATTTGTGTGTTTGTGTGTTTGTGTGTGAGTGTTCCTATGTTTTCGTGTTTGTGTGTTTCCATGTTTCTGTATTTGGATCATTGTGTGTTTGTGTGTTTGTGTGTTAGTGTGTTTGCGTCTTTGCCTGTTTGTGTGTTTGTGTGTTTGTGTGTTTGTGTGTTTGTGTGTTTGTGTGTTTGTGTGTTTGTGTGTTTGTGTGTTTGTGTGTTTGTGTGTTTGTGTGTTTGTGTGTTTGTGTGCTTGTGTGTGTGTGTCTGTGTGTTTGTGTGTTTGTGTGTTTGTGTGTTTGTGTATTTGTGTTCCTGTGTGTTTGGGTGTTTGGAAGTTTGTGTGTTCGTGTGTTTTTTCGTTAGTTTGTCCGTGTGTTTGTGTCTTTGCGTGTTCGTGTGTTTGTGTATTCGTGTGTTCACGTGTTTGTGTGTTTTTGTGCTTGTGTGTTTGTGATTTCGTGTGATCGTGTCATTGTGGGTTTGTGTGTTTGTCTGGTTGTGTGTTTGTGTGTTCGTGTGTTTGTGTGTTTGTGTGTTTGTGTGTTTGTGTGTTTGTGTGTTTGTGTGTTTGTGTGTTTGTGTGTTTTCGTGTTTGTGTGTTTGTGTGTTTGTGTGTTTGCGTGTAAGTGTGTTTGCGGGTTTGTGCGTTCGTGTGTTTGTGTGTTTGTGTGTTTGTGTGTTTGTGTGTTTGTGTTTTTGTGTGTTTGTGTGTTTGTGTATTTGTGTATTTGTATGTTTGATTGTTTGTGTGTTTGTCTGTTTGTGTGTTTGTGTGTTTGTGTGTTTGTGTGTTTGTGTGTTTGTGTGTGAGTGTTTCTATGTTTTCGTGTTTGTGTGTTTCCATGTTTCTGTATTTGGATCATCGTGTGTTTGTGTGTTTGTGTGTTAGTGTGTTGGCGTCTTTGCGTGTTTGTGTGTTTGTGTGTTAGTGTGTTTGCGTCTTTGCGTGTTTGTGTGTTTGTGCGTGCGTGTGTCTGTGTGTCCGTGTGTTTGTGTGTTTGTGTGTTTGTGTGTTTGTGTGTTTGTGTGTTTGTGTGTTTGTGTGTTTGTGTGTTTGTGTGTTTGTGTGTTTGTGTGTTTGTGTGTTCGTGTGTTTCCGTGTTTGTGTGTTTGTGTCCTGTGTGTTTAAGTGTTCGTATGTTTGTGTGTTTACGTGATTGTATGTTTGTGTGTTCGTGTGTTTGTGTGTTCGTTCGTTTGTGTGTTTGTGTGTTTGTGTGTTTGTGTGTTTGTGTGTTTGTGTGTTTGTGTGTTTGTGTGTTTGTGTGGTTGTGTGTTTGTGTGTTTGTGTGATTGTGTGTTTGTGTGTGAGTGTTTCTGTGTTTGTGTGTTTGTGTATTTGTATGTTTGTGTGTGAGTGTTTCTGTGTTTGTGTGTTTGTGTGTTTTCGTGTTTCTGTATTTGTATCATTGTGTGTTTTTGTGTTTGTGTGTTTGTGTGTTTGTGTGTTTGTGTGTTTGTGTGTTTGTGTGTTTGTGTGTTTGTGTGTTTGTGTGTTTGTGTGTTTGTGTGTTTGTGTGTTTGTGTGTTTGTGTGTTTGTGTGTTCGTGTGTTCGTGTGTTAGTGTGTTCGTGTGTTCGTGTCTTTGTGTGTTTGTGTGTGATTGTTTCTGTGTTTGTGTGTTCGTGTATTTGTGTGTTTGTGTGTGAGTGTTTGTGTGTTTGTGTGTTTGTGTGTTTTCGTGTTTCTGTATTTGTATCATTGTGTGTTTGTGTGTGCCTGTGTTTGTGTGTTGGCGTGTTTGTGTGTTTAGGTGTTTGTGTGTTTGTGTGTTCGTCTGTTTCTGGGTTTGTGTCTTTGTGTGGTGTGTGTTTGTTCCTTTGTGTCTTTATGTGCTTGTTTTTTCGTATGTTCTCGTGTTTTCGTGTTCGTGTGTTCGTGTGTTTGTGTGTTTGTGTGTTTGTGTGTTTGTGTTTTTGGGTGTCTGTGTGTTTGTGTGTTTGTGTGTTTGTGTGTTTGTGTGTTTGTGTGTTCGTGTGTTTGAGTGTTTGTGTAGTTCTGTGGTTGTGTGATCGTGTGTTTGTGTGTTTGTGTGTTTTCGTGTCTGTGTGTTTGTGTGTTTGTGTGTTGGCGTATTTGTGTGTTTGTGTGTTTGTGTGTTTGTGTGTTTGTGTGTTTGTTCGTTTGTGTGTTCGTGTGTTCGTGTGTTAGTGTGTTTGTGTGTTCGTGTCTTTGTGTGTTTGTGTGTAAGTGTTTGTGTGTTTGTGTGTTCGTGTATTTGTGTGTTTGTGTGTGAGTGTTTCTGTGTTTGTTCGTTTTCGTGTTTCTGTATTTGTATCATTGTGTGTTTGTGTGTGCCTGTGTTAGTGTGTTGGCTTGTTTGTGTGTTTGGGTGTTTGTGTGTTTGTGTGTTCGTGTGTTTGTGTGGTGTGTTTGTTCCTTTGTGTCTTTATGTGCTTGTTTTTTCGTATGTTCTCGTGTTTGTGTGTTCGTGTGTTTGTGTGTTTGTGTGTTTGTGTGTTTGTGTGTTTGTGTGTTTGTGTGTTTGTGTGTTTGTGTGTTTGTGTGTTTGTGTGTTTGTCTGTTTGTGTGTTTGTGTGTTTGAGTGTTTGTGTGTTTTCGTGGTTGTGTGATCGTGTGTTTGTGTGTTTGTGTGTTTTCGTGTCTGTGTGTTTGTGTGTTCGTGTGTTTGTGTGTTTGTTTGTTTGTGTGTTTGTGTGTTTGTGTGTTTGTGTGTTTGTGTGTTTGTGTGTTTGTGTGTTTGTGTGTTTGTGTGTTTGTGTGTTTGTGTGTTTGTGTGTTTGTGTGTTCGTGTGTTTGTGTGTTTGTGTGTTTGTGTGTTTGTGTGTTTGTGTGTTTGTGTGTTTGTGTGTTTGTGTGTTTGTGTGTTTGTGTGTTTGTGTGTTTGTGTGTTTGTGTGTTTGTGTGTTTGTGTGTTTGTGTGTTTGTGTGTTTGTGTGTTTGTGTGTTTGTGTGTTCGTAAGTCTGTGCGTTTGAGTTGTTGTGTTGTTTTGTGCCAGTGTGTTTGTGTGTTTTTTTGTTTGTGAGTTTGTGTGATCGTGTCATTTCGTGTTTGTGTGTTTGTGTGGTTGTGTGGTTGTGTGTTTGTGTGTTTGTGTCCTTGTGCTCTCTGTGTGTTTGTGTGTTTGTGTGGTTGTATGTTTGTGTGTTTGTGTGGTTGTGTGTTTGTGTGTGAGTGTTTCTGTGTTTGTGTGTTTGTGTATTTGTGTGTTTGTGTGTTTGTATGTGAGTGTTTCTGTGTTTGTGTGTTTGTGTGTTTTCGTGTTTCTTTATTTGTATCATTGTGTGTTTGTGTGTTTGTGTTTTCGTGTGTTTGTGTGTTTGTGTGTTTGTGTATTTGTGTATTTGTATGTTTGATTGTTTGTGTGTTTGTCTGTTTGTGTATTTGTATGTTTGTCTGTTTGTGTGTTTGTGTGTTTGTGTGTTTGTGTGTTTGTGTATTCGTGTGTTTGTGTCTTTGTGTGTGAGTGTTCCTATGTTTTCGTGTTTGTGTGTTTCCATGTTTCTGTATTCGTGTGTTTGTGTGTTTGTGTGTTTGTGTGTTAGTGTGTTTGCGTCTTTGCCTGTTTGTGTGTTTGTGTGTTCGTGTGTTTGTGTGTTTGTGTGTTTTCGTGTTTGTGTGTTTGTTTGTTTGTGTGCTTGTGTGTGTGTGTGTGTGTGTGTGTGTGTGTTTGTGTGTTTGTGTGTTTGTGTGTTTGTGTATTTGTGTTCCTGTGTGTTCGTGTGTTTGGGAGTTTGTGTGTTCGTGTGTTTGTTCGTTAGTTTGTCCGTGTGTTTGTGTCTTTGCGTGTTCGTGTGTTTGTGTATTCGTGTGTTCACGTGTTTGTGTGTTTTGTGCTTGTGTGTTTGTGATTTTGTGTGATCGTGTCATTGTGTGTTTGTGTGTTTGTCTGGTTGTGTGTTTGTGTGTTTGTGTGTTTGTGTGTTTGTGTGTTTGTGTGTTTGTGTGTTTGTGTGTTTGTGTGTTTGTGTGTTTGTGTGTTTGTGTGTTTGTGTGTTTGTGTGTTTGTGTGTTTGTGTGTTTGTGTGTTTGTGTGTTTGTGTGTTTGTGTGTTTGTGTGTTTGTGTGTTTGTGTGTTTGTTTGTTTTCGTGTTTGTGTGTTTGTGTGTTTGTGTGTTTGTGTGTTTGCGTGTTAGTGTGTTTGCGTGTTTGTGCGTTTGTGTGTTTGTGTGTTTGTGTGTTTGTGTGTTTGTGTGTTTGTGTGTTTGTGTTTTTGTGTGTTTGTGTGTTTGTGTGTTTGTGTATTTGTGTATTTGTATGTTTGAGTGTTTGTGTGTTTGTCTGTTTGTGTGTTTGTGTGTTTGTGTGTTTGTGTGTTTGTGTATTTGTGTGTTTGTGTGTTTGTGTGTTTGTGTGTTTGTGTATTTGTGTGTTTGTGTGTTTGTGTGTGAGTGTTTCTATGTTTTCGTGTTTGTGTGTTTCCATGTTTCTGTATTTGGATCATCGTGTGTTTGTGTGTTTGTGTGTTTGTGTATTTGTGTGTTTGTGTGTTTGTGTGTTTGTGTGTTTGTGTGTTTGTGTGTTTGAGTGTTTGTGTGTTTCTGTAGTTGTGTGATGGTGTGTTTGTGTGTTTGTGTGTTTTCTCGTCTGTGTGTTTGTGTGTTTGTGTGTTGGCGTGTTTGTGTGTTTGTGTGTTTGTGTGTTTGTGTGTTTGTGTGTTTGTGTGTTTGTGTGTTTGTGTGTTTGTGTGTTCGTGTGTTCGTGTGTTAGTGTGTTTGTGTGTTCGTGTCTTTATCTGTTTGTGTGTGAGTGTTTCTGTGTTTGTGTGTTCGTGTATTTGTGTGTTTGTGTGTGAGTGTTTCTGTGTTTGTGTGTCTTCGTGTTTCTGTATTTGTATCATTGTGTGTTTGTGTGTGCCTGTGCTAGTGTGTTAGCGTGTTTGTGTGTTTGGGTGTTTGTGTGTTTGTGTGTTCGTGTGTTTGTGTGGTGTGTTTGTTCCTTTGTGTCTTTATGTGCTTGTTTTTTCGTATGTTCTCGTGTTTGTGTGTTTGTGTGTTTGTGTGTTTGTGTGTTTGTGTGTTTGTGTGTTTGTGTGTTTGTGTGTTTGTGTGTTTGTGTGTTTGTGTGTTTGTGTGTTTGTGTGTTTGTGTGTTTATGTGTTTGAGTTTTTGTGTGTTTTCGTGGTTGTGTGATCGTGTGTTTGTGTGTTTGTGTTTTCGTGTCTGTGTGTTTGTGTGTTTGTGTGTTTGTGTGTTTGTTTGTTTGTGTGTTTGTGTGTTTGTGTGTTTGTGTGTTTGTGTGTTTGTGTGTTTGTGTGTTTGTGTGTTTGTGTGTTTGTGTGTTTGTGTGTTTGTGTGTTTGTGTGTTTGTGTGTTTGTGTGTTTGTGTGTTTGTGTGTTTGTGTATTTGTGTGTTTGTGTGTTTGTGTGTTTGTGTGTTTGTGTGTTTGTCTGTTTGTGTATTTGTATGTTTGATTGTTTGTGTGTTTCTCTGTTTGTGTATTTGTATGTTTGATTGTTTGTGTGTTCGTCTCTTTGTGTGTTTGTGTGTTTGTGTGTTTGTGTGTTTGTGTGTTTGTGTGTTTGTGTGTTTGTGTATTTGTGTGTTTGTGTGTTTGTGTGTGAGTGTTCCTATGTTTTCGTGTTTGTGTGTTTCCATGTTTCTGTATTTGGATCATTGTGTGTTTGTGTGTTTGTGTGTTAGTGTGTTTGCGTCTTTGCCTGTTTGTGTGTTTGTGTGTTTGTGTGTTTGTGTGTTTGTGTGTTTGTGTGTTTGTGCGTTTGTGTGTTTGTGTGTTTGTGTGCTTGTGTGTGTGTGTGTCTGTGTGTTTGTGTGTTTGTGTGTTTGTGTATTTGTGTTCCTGTGTGTTTGTGTGTTTAGGAGTTTGTGTGTTCGTGTGTTTGTTCGTTAGTTTGTCCGTGTGTTTGTGTCTTTGCGTGTTCGTGTGTTTGTGTATTCGTGTGTTCACGTGTTTGTGTGTTTTTGTGCTTGTGTGTTTGTGATTTTGTGTGATCGTGTCATTGTGTGTTTGTGTGTTTGTCTGGTTGTGTGTTTGTGTGTTTGTGTGTTTGTGTGTTTGTGTGTATGTGTGTTTGTGTGTTTGTGTGTTTGTGTGTTTGTGTGTTTGCGTGTTAGTGTGTTTGCGTGTTTGTGCGTTTGTGTGTTTGTGTGTTTGTGTGTTTGTGTGTTTGTGTGTTTGTGTGTTTGTGTTTTTGTAGGTTTGTGTGTTTGTGTGTTTGTGTATTTGTGTATTTGTATGTTTAATTGTTTGTGTGTTTGTCTGTTTGTGTGTTTGTGTGTTTGTGTGTTTGTGTGTTTGTGTATTTGTGTGTTTGTGTGTTTGTGTGTTTGTGTGTTTGTGTGTTTGTGTGTTTGTGTATTTGTGTGTTTGTGTGTTTGTGTGTTTGTGTGTTTGTGTGTTTGTGTTTTTGTGTGTTTGTGTGTTTGTGTGTTTGTGTGTTTGTGTGTTTGTGTATTTGTGTATTTGTATGTTTGATTGTTTGTGTGTTTGTCTGTTTGTGTGTTTGTGTGTTTGTGTATTTGTATGTTTGGTTGTTTGTGTGTTTGTCTGTTTGTGTATTTGTATGTTTGATTGTTTGTGTGTTTGTCTCTTTGTGTGTTTGTGTGTTTGTGTGTTTGTGTGTTTGTGTATTTGTGTGTTTGTGTGTTTGTGTGTGAGTGTTCCTATGTTTTCGTGTTTGTGTGTTTCCATGTTTCTGTATTTCGATCATTGTGTGTTTGTGTGTTTGTGTGTTAGTGTGTTTGCGTCTTTGCCTGTTTGTGTGTTTGCGTCTTTGCGTGTTTGTGTGTTTGTGTGTTTGTGTGTTTGTGTGTTTGTGTGTTTGTGTGTTTGTGTGTTTGTGTGTTTGTGTGTTTGTGTGTTTGTGTGTTTGTGTGTTTGTGTGTTTGTGTTCCTGTGAGTTTGTGTGTTTGGGAGTTTGTGTGTGCGTGTGTTTGTGTGTTTGTTTGTCCGTTTGTTTGTGTCTTTGTGTGTCCGTGTGTTTCTGTATTCGTGTGTTCACGTGTTTGTGTGTTTTTGTGCTTGTGTGTTTGTGATTTTGTGTGATCGTGTCATTGTGTGTTTGTGTGTTTGTCTGGTTGTGTGTTTGTGTGTTTTTGTGTTTGCGTGTTTGTGTGTTTGTGTGTTTGTGTGTTCGTGTGTTTGTGTGTTTGTGTGTTTGTGTGTTTGTGTGTTTGTGTGTTTGTGTGTTTGTGTGTTTGTGTGTTTGTGTGTTTGTGTGTTTGTGTGCTTGTGTCTTTGTGGGTTCGTGTGTTTGTGTGTACGTGTATTTGTGTGTTTGTGTGTTTAGGTGTTTAAGCTGTCTGTGCGTTTGTGTGTTTCTGTGTTTGTGTGTTTGTATCATTGTGTGTTTGTGTGTTTTTATCATTGTCTGTTTGTGTGTTTGTGTGTTCGTGTGTTCGTGTGTTTGTGTGTTTGTGTGTTTGTGTGTTTGCGTGTTCGTGTGTTTGTGTGTTTGTGTGTTTGTGTGTTTGTGTGTTTGTGTGTTTGTGTGTTTGTGTGTTTGTGTGTTTGGGTGTTTGTGTGTTTGTTTGTTTGTGTGTTTGTGTGTTTGTGTGTTTGTGTGTTCGTGTGTTCGTGTGTTAGTGTGTTTGTGTGTTCGTGTCTTTGTCTGTTTGTGTGTGAGTGTTTCTGTGTTTGTGTGTTCGTGTATTTGTGTGTTTGTGTGTGAGTGTTTCTGTGTTTGTGTGTTTTCGGGTTTCTGTATTTGTATCATTGTGTGTTTGTGTGTGCCTGTGTTAGTGTGTTGGCGTGTTTGTGTGTTTGGGTGTTTGTGTGTTTGTGTGTTCGTGTGTTTGTGTGGTGTGTTTGTTCCTTTGTGTCTTTATGTGCTTGTTTTTTCGTATGTTCTCGTGTTTGTGTGTTCGTGTGTTTGTGTGTTTGTGTGTTTGTGTGTTTGTGTGTTTGTGTGTTTGTGTGTTTGTGTGTTTGTGTGTTTGTGTGTTTGTGTGTTTGTGTGTTTGAGTGTTTGTGTGTTTTCGTGTGTTTGTGTGTTTGTGTTTTCGTGTCTGTGTGTTTGTGTGTTTGTGTGTTTGTTTGTTTGTGTGTTTGTGTGTTTGTGTGTTTGTGTGATTGTGTGTTTGTGTGTTTGTGTGTTTGTGTGTTTGTGTGTTTGTGTGTTTGTGTGTTTGTGTGTTTGTGTGTTTGTGTGTTTGTGTGTTTGTGTATTTGTGTGTTTGTGTGTTTGTGTGTTTGTGTGTTTGTCTGTTTGTGTATTTGTATGTTTGATTGTTTGTGTGTTTGTCTGTTTGTGTATTTGTATGTTTGATTGTTTGTGTGTTTGTCTCTTTGTGTGTTTGTGTGTTTGTGTGTTTGTGTGTTTGTGTATTTGTGTGTTTGTGTGTTTGTGTGTGAGTGTTCCTATGTTTGTGTATTTGTATGTTTGATTGTTTGTGTGTTTGTGTCTTTGCGTGTTCGTGTGTTTGTGTATTCGTGTGTTCACGTGTTTGTGTGTTTTTGTGCTTGTGTGTTTGTGATTTCGTGTGATCGTGTCATTGTGGGTTTGTGTGTTTGTCTGGTTGTGTGTTTGTGTGTTCGTGTGTTTGTGTGTTTGTGTGTTTGTGTGTTTGTGTGTTTGTGTGTTTGTGTGTTTTCGTGTTTGTGTGTTTGTGTGTTTGTGTGTTTGTGTGTTTGCGTGTAAGTGTGTTTGCGGGTTTGTGCGTTTGTGTGTTTGTGTGTTTGTGTGTTTGTGTGTTTGTGTTTTTGTGTGTTTGTGTGTTTGTGTATTTGTGTATTTGTATGTTTGATTGTTTGTGTGTTTGTCTGTTTGTGTGTTTGTGTGTTTGTGTGTTTGTGTGTTTGTGTGTTTGTGTGTTTGTGTGTTTGTGTGTTTGTGTGTTTGTGTGTTTGTGTGTTTGTGTGTTTGTGTGTTTGTGTGTTTGTGTGTTTGTGTGTTTGTGTATTTGTGTGTTTGTGTGTTTGTGTGTTTGTGTGTGAGTGTTTCTATGTTTTCGTGTTTGTGTGTTTCCATGTTTCTGTATTTGGATCATCGTGTGTTTGTGTGTTTGTGTGTTAGTGTGTTTGCGTCTTTGCGTGTTTGTGTGTTTGTGCGTGCGTGTGTCTGTGTGTCCGTGTGTTTGTGTGTTTGTGTGTTTGTGTGTTTGTGTGTTTGTGTGTTTGTGTGTTTGTGTGTTTGTGTGTTTGTGTGTTTGTGTGTTCGTGTGTTTCCGTGTTTGTGTGTTTGTGTCCTGTGTGTTTAAGTGTTCGTATGTTTGTGTGTTTACGTGATTGTATGTTTGTGTGTTCGTGTGTTTGTGTGTTCGTGTGTTTGTGTGTTCGTGTGTTTGTGTGTTTGTGTGTTTGTGTGTTTGTGTGTTTGTGTGTTTGTGTGTTTGTGTGTTTGTGTGTTTGTGTGTTTGTGTGTTTGTGTGGTTGTGTGTTTGTGTGTTTGTGTGATTGTGTGTTTGTGTGTGAGTGTTTCTGTGTTTGTGTGTTTGTGTATTTGTATGTTTGTGTGTGAGTGTTTCTGTGTTTGTGTGTTTGTGTGTTTTCGTGTTTCTGTATTTGTATCATTGTGTGTTTTTGTGTTTGTGTGTTTGTGTGTTTGTGTGTTTGTGTGTTTGTGTGTTTGTGTGTTTGTGTGTTTGTGTGTTTGTGTGTTTGTGTGTTTGTGTGTTTGTGTGTTTGTGTGTTTGTGTGTTTGTGTGTTCGTGTGTTCGTGTGCTAGTGTGTTTGTGTGTTCGTGTGTTTGAGTGTTTGTGTAGTTCTGTGGTTGTGTGATCGTGTGTTTGTGTGTTCGTGTGTTTTCGTGTCTGTGTGTTTGTGTGTTTGTGTGTTGGCGTATTTGTGTGTTTGTGTGTTTGTGTGTTTGTGTGTTTGTTCGTTTGTGTGTTCGTGTGTTCGTGTGTTAGTGTGTTTGTGTGTTCGTGTCTTTGTGTGTTTGTGTGTAAGTATTTCTGTGTTTGTGTGTTCGTGTATTTGTGTGTTTGTGTGTGAGTGTTTCTGTGTTTGTGTGTTTTCGTGTTTCTGTATTCGTATCATTGTGTGTTTGTGTGTGCCTGTGTTAGTGTGTTGGCGTGTTTGTGTGTTTGGGTGTTTGTGTGTTTGTGTGTTCGTGTGTTTGTGTGGTGTGTTTGTTCCTTTGTGTCTTTATGTGCTTGTTTTTTCGTATGTTCTCGTGTTTGTGTGTTCGTGTGTTTGTGTGTTTGTGTGTTTGTGTGTTTGTGTGTTTGTGTGTTTGTGTGTTTGTGTGTTTGTGTGTTTGTGTGTTTGTGTGTTTGTGTGTTTGTGTGTTTGTGTGTTTGTGTGTTTGTGTGTTTGTGTGTTTGAGTGTTTGTGTGTTTTCGTGGTTGTGTGATCGTGTGTTTGTGTGTTTGTGTGTTTTCGTGTCTGTGTGTTTGTGTGTTTGTGTGTTTGTTTGTTTGTGTGTTTGTGTGTTTGTGTGTTTGTGTGTTTGTGTGTTTGTGTGTTTGTGTGTTTGTGTGTTTGTGTGTTTGTGTGTTTGTGTGTTTGTGTGTTTGTGTGTTTGTGTGTTTGTGTGTTTGTGTGTTTGTGTGTTTGTGTGTTTGTGTGTTTGTGTGTTTGTGTGTTTGTGTGTTTGTGTGTTTGTGTGTATGTGTGTTTGTGTGTTTTCGTGTTTGTGTGTTTGTTTGTTTGTGTGCTTGTGTGTGTGTGTTTGTGTGTTTGTGTGTTTGTGTGTTTGTTTGTTTGTGTGTTTGTGTGTTTGTGTGTTTGTGTGTTTGTGTGTATGTGTGTTTGTGTGTTTGTGTGTTTGTGTGTTTGTGTGTTTGTGTGTTTGTGTGTTTGTGTGTTTGTGTGTTTGTGTGTTTGTGTGTTCGTAAGTCTGTGCGTTTGAGTTTTTGTGTTGTTTTGTGCCAGTGTGTTTGTGTGTTTTTGTGTTTGTGAGTTTGTGTGATCGTGTCATTTCGTGTTTGTGTGTTTGTGTGGTTGTGTGGTTGTGTGTTTGTGTGTTTGTGTCCTTGTGCTCTCTGTGTGTTTGTGTGTTTGTGTGGTTGTATGTTTGTGTGTTTGTGTGGTTGTGTGTTTGTGTGTGAGTGTTTCTGTGTTTGTGTGTTTGTGTATTTGTGTGTTTGTGTGTTTGTATGTGAGTGTTTCTGTGTTTGTGTGTTTGTGTGTTTTCGTGTTTCTTTATTTGTATCATTGTGTGTTTGTGTGTTTGTGTTTTCGTGTGTTTGTGTGTTTGTGTGTTTGTGTATTTGTGTATTTGTATGTTTGATTGTTTGTGTGTTTGTCTGTTTGTGTATTTGTATGTTTGATTGTTTGTGTGTTTGTCTGTTTGTGTATTCGTATGTTTGATTGTTGGTGTGTTTGTCTGTTTGTGTGTTTGTGTGTTTGTGTGTTTGTGTATTTGTGTGTTTGTGTGTTTGTGTGTGAGTGTTCCTATGTTTTCGTGTTTGTGTGTTTCCATGTTTCTGTATTTGGATCATTGTGTGTTTGTGTGTTTCCGTGTTGGTGTGTTTGCGTCTTTGCCTGTTTGTGTGTTTGTGTGTTCGTGTGTTTGTGTGTTTGTGTGTTTTCGTGTTTGTGTGTTTGTTTGTTTGTGTGCTTGTGTGTGTGTGTGTGTGTGTGTTTGTGTGTTTGTGTGTTTGTGTGTTTGTGTATTTGTGTTCCTGTGTGTTCGTGTGTTTGGGAGTTTGTGTGTTCGTGTGTTTGTTCGTTAGTTTGTCCGTGTGTTTGTGTCTTTGCGTGTTCGTGTGTTTGTGTATTCGTGTGTTCACGTGTTTGTGTGTTTTGTGCTTGTGTGTTTGTGATTTTGTGTGATCGTGTCATTGTGTGTTTGTGTGTTTGTGTGTTTGTGTGTTTGTGTGTTTGTGTGTTTGTGTGTTTGTGTGTTTGTGTGTTTGTGTGTTTGTGTGTTTGTGTGTTTGTGTGTTTGTGTGTTTGTGTGTTTGTGTGTTTGTGTGTTTGTGTGTTTTCGTGTTTGTGTGTTTGTGTGTTCGTGTGTTTGTGTGTTTGCGTGTTAGTGTGTTTGCGTGTTTGTGCGTTTGTGTGTTTGTGTGTTTGTGTGTTTGTGTGTTTGTGTGTTTGTGTGTTTGTGTTTTTGTGTGTTTGTGTGTTTGTGTGTTTGTGTATTTGTGTATTTGTATGTTTGATTGTTTGTGTGTTTGTCTGTTTGTGTGTTTGTGTGTTTGAGTGTTTGTGTGTTTGTGTATTTGTGTGTTTGTGTGTTTGTGTGTTTGTGTGTTTGTGTGTTTGTGTTTTTGTGTGTTTGTGTGTTTGTGTGTTTGTGTGTTTGTGTGTTTGTGTATTTGTGTATTTGTATGTTTGATTGTTTGTGTGTTTGTCTGTTTGTGTGTTTGTGTGTTTGTGTATTTGTATGTTTAATTGTTTGTGTGTTTGTCTGTTTGTGTATTTGTATGTTTGATTGTTTGTGTGTTTGTCTCTTTGTGTGTTTGTGTGTTTGTGTGTTTGTGTGTTTGTGTATTTGTGTGTTTGTGTGTTTGTGTGTGAGTGTTCCTATGTTTTCGTGTTTGTGTGTTTCCATGTTTCTGTATTTGGATCATTGTGTGTTTGTGTGTTTGTGTGTTAGTGTGTTTGCGTCTTTGCCTGTTTGTGTGTTTGCGTCTTTGCGTGTTTGTGTGTTTGTGTGTTCGTGTGTTTGTGTGTTTGTGTGTTTGTGTGTTTGTGTGTTTGTGTGTTTGTGTGTTTGTGTGTTTGTGTGTTTGTGTGTTTGTGTGTTTGTGTGTTTGTGTGTTTGTGTGTTTGTGTGTTTGTGTGTTTGTGTGTTTGTGTTCCTGTGAGTTTGTGTGTTTGGGAGTTTGTGTGTGCGTGTGTTTGTGTGCTTGTTTGTCCGTGTGTTTGTGTCTTTGTGTGTCCGTGTGTTTCTGTATTCGTGTGTTCACGTGTTTGTGTGTTTTTGTGCTTGTGTGTTTGTGATTTTGTGTGATCGTGTCATTGTGTGTTTGTGTGTTTGTCTGGTTGTGTGTTTGTGTGTTTTTGTGTTTGCGTGTTTGTGTGTTTGTGTGTTTGTGTGTTTGTGTGTTTGTGTGTTTGTGTGTTTGTGTGTTTGTGTGTTTGTGTGTTTGTGTGTTTGTGTGCTTGTGTCTTTGTGGGTTCGTGTGTTTGTGTGTACGTGTATTTGTGTGTTTGTGTGTTTAGGTGTTTAAGCTGTCTGTGCGTTTGTGTGTTTCTGTGTTTGTGTGTTTGTATCATTGTGTGTTTGTGTGTTTTTATCATTGTCTGTTTGTGTGTTTGTGTGTTACCGTGTTTGTGTGTTCGTGTGTTCGTGTGTTCGTGTGTTTGTGTGTTTGTGTGTTTGTGTGTTTGCGTGTTCGTGTGTTTGTGTGTTTGTGTGTTTGTGTGTTTGTGTGTTTGTGTGTTTGTGTGTTTGTGTGTTTGTGTGTTTGTGTGTTTGTGTGTTTGTGTGTTTGTGTGTTTGTGTGTTTGTGTGTTTGTGTGTTTGTGTGTTCGTGTGTTCGTGTGTTAGTGTGTTTGTGTGTTCGTGTCTTTGTCTGTTTGTGTGTGAGTGTTTCTGTGTTTGTGTGTTCGTGTATTTGTGTGTTTGTGTGTGAGTGTTTCTGTGTTTGTGTGTTTTCGGGTTTCTGTATTTGTATCATTGTGTGTTTGTGTGTGCCTGTGTTAGTGTGTTGGCGTGTTTGTGTGTTTGGGTGTTTGTGTGTTTGTGTGTTTGTGTGGTGTGTTTGTTCCTTTGTGTCTTTATGTGCTTGTTTTTTCGTATGTTCTCGTGTTTGTGTGTTCGTGTGTTTGTGTGTTTGTGTGTTTGTGTGTTTGTGTGTTTGTGTGTTTGTGTGTTTGTGTGTTTGTGTGTTTGTGTGTTTGTGTGTTTGTGTGTTTGTGTGTTTGTGTGTTTGTGTGTTTGTGTGTTTGTGTGTTTGTGTGTTTGAGTGTTTGTGTGTTTTCGTGGTTGTGTGATCGTGTGTTTGTGTGTTTGTGTTTTCGTGTCTGTGTGTTTGTGTGTTTGTGTGTTTGTTTGTTTGTGTGTTTGTGTGTTTGTGTGTTTGTGTGATTGTGTGTTTGTGTGTTTGTGTGTTTGTGTGTTTGTGTGTTTGTGTGTTTGTGTGTTTGTGTGTTTGTGTGTTTGTGTGTTTGTGTGTTTGTGTATTTGTGTGTTTGTGTGTTTGTGTGTTTGTGTGTTTGTGTGTTTGTCTGTTTGTGTATTTGTATGTTTGATTGTTTGTGTGTTTGTCTGTTTGTGTATTTGTATGTTTGATTGTTTGTGTGTTTGTCTCTTTGTGTGTTTGTGTGTTTGTGTGTTTGTGTATTTGTGTGTTTGTGTGTTTGTGTGTGAGTGTTCCTATGTTTTTGTGTTTGTGTGTTTCCATGTTTCTGTATTTGGATCATTGTGTGTTTGTGTGTTTGTGTGTTAGTGTGTTTGCGTCTTTGCCTGTTTGTGTGTTTGTGTGTTTGTGTGTTTGTGTGTTTGTGTGTTTGTGTGTTTGTGTGTTTGTGTGATTTGTGTGTTTGTGTGTTTGTGTGTTTGTGTGTTTGTGTGTTTGTGTGCTTATGTGTGTGTGTGTCTGTGTGTTTGTGTGTTTGTGTGTTTGTGTGTTTGTGTATTTGTGTTCCTGTGTGTTTGTGTGTTTGGGAGTTTGTGTGTTCATGTGTTTGTTCGTTAGTTTGTCCGTGTGTTTGTGTCTTTGCGTGTTCGTGTGTTTCAGTATTCGTGTGTTCACGTGTTTGTGTGTTTTTGTGCTTGTGTGTTTGTGATTTTGTGTGATCGTGTCATTGTGTGTTTGTGTGTTTGTCTGGTTGTGTGTTTGTGTGTTTGTGTGTTTGTGTGTTTGTGTGTTTGTGTGTTTGTGTGTTTGTGTGTTTGTGTGTTTGTGTGTTTGTGTGTTTGTGTGTTTGTGTGTTTGTGTGTTTGTGTGTTTGCGAGTTAGTGTGTTTGCGTGCTTGTGCGTTTGTGTGTTTGTGTGTTTGTGTGTTTGTGTGTTTGTGTGTTTGTGTGTTTGTGTGTTTGTGTGTTTGTGTTTTTGTGTGTTTGTGTGTTTGTGTGTTTGTGTATTTGTGTATTTGTATGTTTGATTGTTTGTGTGTTTGTCTGTTTGTGTGTTTGTGTGTTTGTGTGTTTGTGTATTTGTGTGTTTGTGTGTTTGTGTGTGAGTGTTTCTATGTTTTCGTGTTTGTGTGTTTCCACGTTTCTGTATTTGGATCATCGTGTGTTTGTGTGTTTGTGTGTTAGTGTGTTTGCGTCTTCGCGTGTTTGTGTGTTTGTGTGTTCGTGTGTTTGTGTGTTCGTGTGTTTGTGTGTTTGTGTGTTTGTGTGTTTGTGTGTTTGTGTGTTTGTGTGTTTGTGTGTTTGTGTGCTTGTGTGTTTGTGTGTTTGTGTGTTTGTGTGTTTGTGTTCCTGTGAGTTTGTGTGTTTGGGAGTTTGTGTGTGCGTGTGTTTGTGTGTTTGTTTGTCCGTGTGTTTGTGTCTTTGTGTGTCCGTGTGTTTCTGTATTCGTGTGTTCACGTGTTTGTGTGTTTTTGTGCTTGTGTGTTTGTGATTTTGTGTGATCGTGTCATTGTGTGTTTGTGTGTTTGTCTGGTTGTGTGTTTGTGTGTTTTTGTGTTTGCGTGTTTGTGTGTTTGTGTGTTTGTGTGTTTGTGTGTTTGTGTGTTTGTGTGTTTGTGTGTTTGTGTGTTTGTGTGTTTGTGTGCTTGTGTCTTTGTGGGTTCGTGTGTTTGTGTGTACGTGTATTTGTGTGTTTGTGTGTTTAGGTGTTTAAGCTGTCTGTGCGTTTGTGTGTTTCTGTGTTTGTGTGTTTGTATCATTGTGTGTTTGTGTGTTTTTATCATTGTCTGTTTGTGTGTTTGTGTGTTACCGTGTTTGTGTGTTCGTGTGTTCGTGTGTTCGTGTGTTTGTGTGTTTGTGTGTTTGTGTGTTTGTGTGTTCGTGTGTTTGTGTGTTTGTGTGTTTGTGTGTTTGTGTGTTTGTGTGTTTGTGTGTTTGTGTGTTTGTGTGTTTGTGTGTTCGTGTGTTTGTGTGTTTGTGTGTTTGTGTGTTTGTGTGTTTGTGTGTTTGTGTGTTTGGGTGTTTGTGTGTTTGTGTGTTTGTGTGTTTGTGTGTTTGTGTGTTTGTGTGTTTGTGTGTTTGTGTGTTTGTGTGTTTGTGTGTTTGTGTGTTTGTGTGTTTATGTGTTCGTGTGTTTGTGTGTTTGTGTCTTCGTGGGTTCGTGTGTTTGTGTGTACGTGTATTTGTGTGTTTGTGTGTTTAGGTGTTTAAGCTGTCTGTGCGTTTGTGTGTTTCTGTGTTTGTGTGTTTGTATCATTGTGTGTTTGTGTGTTTTTATCATTGTCTGTTTGTGTGTTTGTGTGTTACCGTGTTTGTGTGTTCGTGTGTTCGTTCGTTCGTGTGTTTGTGTGTTTGTGTGTTTGTGTGTTTGTGTGTTTGTGTGTTTGTGTATTCGTGTGTTTGAGTGTACGTGTATTTGTGTGTTTGTGTGTTTTTGTGGTTGTGCTGTTTGTGTGTTTGTGTGATTGCGCTGTTTGTGTTTTTGTGTGTTCGTGTGATTGTGTCATTGTGTGTTTGTGTGGTACTGTGTTCGTGTGTTGTGTGCTTGTGTGTTTGTGTGGTCGTGGGGTTGTGTGTTTGTTTGTTCGTGTGTTTTTGTGTTCGTGTGTTTCCGTGTTTGTGTGTTTATGTGTTTGTGTGTTTGTGCTCTTTGTGTGTTTGTGTAGTTGTGTGTTTGTGTGTTTACGTGTGTGTGTGTGTTTCTGTGCTTGTGTGTTTGTGAGTTTGTGCGATCGTGTCATTGTGTGTTTTTGTGTTTATGTGTTTGTGTGTCTGTGTGTTTGTGTGTTTGTGTGTTCGTGTGTCTGTGTGTTCGTGTGTTTGTGTGTTTGTGTGTTTGTGTGTTTGTGTGTTTGTGTGTTTGTGTGTTTGTGTGTTTGCGTGTTTCTGTGTTTGTGTGTTTGTGTGTTCGTGTGTTTCCGTGTTTGTGTGTTTGTGTTCCTGTGTGTTTAAGTGTTTTTATGTTTGTGTGTTTACGTGTTTGTGTGTTTACGTGTTTGTATGTTTGTGTGTTCGTGTGTTTGTGTGTTCGTGTGTTTGTGTGTTTGTGTGTTTGTGTGTTTGTGTGGTTGTGTGTTTGTGTGTTTGTGTGTCTGTGTGATTGTGTGTTTGTGTGTGAGTGTTTCTGTGTTTGTGTGTTTATGTATTTGTGTGTTTGTGTGTAAGTGTTTCTGTGTTTGTGCGTTTGTGTGTTTTCGTGTTTCTGTATTTGTATCATTGTGTGTTTTTGTGTTTGTGTGTTAGTGTGTTGGCGTGTTTGTGTGTTTGTGTGTTTGTGTGTTTGTGTGTTTGTGTGTTTGTGTGTTCGTGTGTTCGTGTGTTAGTGTGTTTGTGTGTTCGTGTCTTTGTGTGTTTGTGTGTGAGTGTTTCTGTGTTTGTGTGTTCGTGAATTTGTGTGTTTGTGTGTGAGTGTTTCTGTGTTTGTGTGTTTTCGTGTTTCTGTATTTGTATCATTGTGTGTTTGTGTGTTTCTGTGTTAGTGTGTTGGCGTGTTTGTGTGTTTGGGTGTTTGTGTGTTTGTGTGTTCGTGTGTTTGTGTGTTTGTGTGTTTGTGTGTTTGTGTGTTTGTGTGTTTGAGTGTTTGTGTGTTCTTGTGGTTGTGTGATCGTGTGTTTGTGTGTTTGTGTGGTTGTGTGTCTGTGTGTTTGTGTGTTTGTGTGTTTGTGTGTTTGTGTGTTTGTGTGTTTGTGTGTTTGTGTGTTTGTGTGTTTGTGTGTTTGTGTGTTTGTGTGTTTGTGTGTTTGTGTGTTTGTGTGTTTGTGTGTTTGTGTGTTTGTGTGTTTGTGTATTTGTGTTCCTGTGTGTTTGTGTGTTTGTGTGTTTGTGTGTTTGTGTGTTTGTGTGTTTGTGTGTTCTTGTGGTTGTGTGATCGTGTGTTTGTGTGTTTGTGTGGTTGTGTGTCTGTGTGTTTGTGTGTTTGTGTGTTTGTGTGTTTGTGTGTTTGTGTGTTTGTGTGTTTGTGTGTTTGTGTGTTTGAGTGTTTGTGTGTTCTTGTGTTTGTGTGTTTGTGTGTTTGTGTGTTTGTGTGTTTGTGTGTTTGTGTATTTGTGTTCCTGTGTGTTTGTGTTTTTGGGAGTTTGTATGTTCGTGTGTTTGTTCGTTAGTTTGTCCGTGTGTTTGTGTCTTTGCGTGTTCGTGTGTTTGTGTATTTGTGTGTTCACGTGTTTGTGTGTTTTGTGCTTGTGTGTTTGCGATTTTGTGTGATCGTGTCATAGTGTGTTTGTGTGTTTGTGTGTTTGTGTGTTTGTGTGTTTGTGTGTTTGTGTGTTTGTGTGTTTGTGTGTTTGTGTGTTTGTGTGTTTGTGTGTTTGTGTGTTTGTGTGTTTTCGTGTTTGTGTGTTTGTGTGTTTGTGTGTTTGTGTGTTTGCGTGTTAGTGTGTTTGCGTGTTTGTGCGTTTGTGTGTTTGTGTGTTTGTGTGTTTGTATGTTTGTGTGTTTGTGTGTTTGTGTTTTTGTGTGTTTGTGTGTTTGCGTGTTTGTGTATTTGTGTATTTGTATGTTTGATTGTTTGTGTGTTTGTCTGTTTGTGTGTTTGTGTGTTTGTGTGTTTGTGTGTTTGTGTGTTTGTGTGTTTGTGTATTTGTGTGTTTGTGTGTTTGTGTGTTAGTGTTTCTATGTTTTCGTGTTTGTGTGTTTCCATGTTTCTGTATTTGGATCATCGTGTGTTTGTGTGTTTGTGTATTTGTGTATTTGTGTGTTTGTGTGTTTGTGTGTTTGTGTGTTTGTGTGTTTGAGTGTTTGTGTGTTTCTGTGGTTGTGTGATCGTGTGTTTGTGTGTTTGTGTGTTTTCGTGTCTGTGTGTTTGTGTGTTTGTGTGTTGGCGTGTTTGTGTGTTTGTGTGTTTGTGTGTTTGTGTGTTTGTGTGTTTGTGTGTTCGTGTGTTCGTGTGTTAGTGTGTTTGTGTGTTCGTGTCTTTGTCTGTTTGTGTGTGAGTGTTTCTGTGTTTGTGTGTTCGTGTATTTGTGTGTTTGTGTGTGAGTGTTTCTGTGTTTGTGTGTTTTCGTGTTTATGTATTTGTATCATTGTGTGTTTGTGTGTGCCTGTGTTAGTGTGTTGGCGTGTTTGTCTGTTTGGGTGTTTGTGTGTTTGTGTGTTCGTGTGTTTGTGTGGTGTGTTTGTTCCTTTGTGTCTTTATGTGCTTGTTTTTTCGTATGTTCTCGTGTTTGTGTGTTCGTGTGTTTGTGTGTTTGTGTGCTTGTGTGTTTGTGTGTTTGTGTGTTTGTGTTTTTGTGTGTCTGTGTATTTGTGTGTTTTCGTGTTTGTGTGTTTGTGTGTTTGTGTGTTTGTGTGTTTGTGTGTTTGTGTGTTCGTGTGATTGTGTGTTTGTGTGTTTGTGTGTTTGTGTGTTTGTGTGTTTGTGTGTTTGTGTGTTTGTGTGTTTAAGTGTTTGTGTGTTTTCGTGGTTGTGTGATCGTGTGTTTGTGTGTTTGTGTTTTCGTGTCTGTGTGTTTGTTTGTTTGTGTGTTTGTTTGTTTGTGTGTTTGTGTGTTTGTGTGTTTGTGTGTTTGTGTGTTTGTGTGTTTGTGTGTTTGTGTGTTTGTGTGTTTGTGTGTTTGTGTGTTTGTGTGTTTGTGTGTTTGTGTGTTTGTGTGTTTGTCTGTTTGTGTGTTTGTGTGTTTGTGTGTTTGTGTGTTTGTGTGTTTGTGTGTTTGTGTGTTTGTGTGTTTGTGTGTTTGTGTGTTTGTGTGTTTGTGTGTTTGTGTGTTTGTGTGTTTGTGTGTTTGTGTGTTTGTGTGTTTGTGTGTTTGTGTGTTTGTGTGTTTGTGTGTTTGTGTGTTTGTGTGTTTGTGTGTTCGTGAGTCTGTGCGTTTGAGTTTCTGTGTTGTTTTGTGCCAGTGTGTTTGTGTGTTTCTGTGTTTGTGAGTTTGTGTGATCGTGTCATTTCGTGTTTGTGTGTTCGTGTGGTTGTGTGGTTGTGTGTTTGTGTGTTTGAGTGTTTGTGCTCTCTGTGTGTTTGTGTGTTTGTGTGGTTGTATGTTTGTGTCGTTGTGTGTTTGTGTGCGAGTGTTTCTGTGTTTGTGTGTTCGTGTATTTGTGTGTTTGTGTGTTTGTATGTGAGTGTTTCTGTGTTTGTGTGTTTGTGTGTTTGTGTGTTTTCGTGTTTCTGTATCTGTATCATTGTGTGTTTGTGTGTTTGTGTTTTTGTGTGTTTGTGTGTTTGTGTGTTTGTGTATATGTGTATTTGTATGTTTAATTGTTTGTGTGTTTGTCTGTTTGTGTATTTGTATGTTTGATTGTTTGTGTGTTTGTCTGTTTGTGTATTTGTATGTTTGATTGTTTGTGTGTTTGTCTGTTTGTGTGTTTGTGTGTTTGTGTGTTTGTGTGTTTGTGTATTTGTGTGTTTGTGTGTTTGTGTGTGAGTGTTTCTATGTTTTCGTGTTTGTGTGTTTCCATGTTTCTGTATTTGGATCATTGTGTGTTTGTGTGTTTGTGTGTTAGTGTGTTTGCGTCTTTGCCTGTTTGTGTGTTTGTGTGTTTGTGTGTTTGTGTGTTTGTGTGTTTGTGTGTTTGTGTGTTTGTGTGTTTGTGTGTTTGTGTGTTTGTGTGCTTGTGTGTGTGTGTCTGTGTGTTTGTGTGTTTGTGTGTTTGTGTGTTTGTGTATTTGTGTTCCTGTGTGTTTGGGTGTTTGGAAGTTTGTGTGTTCGTGTGTTTTTTCGTTAGTTTGTCCGTGTGTTTGTGTCTTTGCGTGTTCGTGTGTTTGTGTATTCGTGTGTTCACGTGTTTGTGTGTTTTTGTGCTTGTGTGTTTGTGATTTCGTGTGATCGTGTCATTGTGGGTTTGTGTGTTTGTCTGGTTGTGTGTTTGTGTGTTCGTGTGTTTGTGTGTTTGTGTGTTTGTGAGTTTGTGTGTTTGTGTGTTTGTGTGTTTTCGTGTTTGTGTGTTTGTGTGTTTGTGTGTTTGTGTGTTTGCGTGTAAGTGTGTTTGCGTGTTTGTGCGTTTGTGTGTTTGTGTGTTTGTGTGTTTGTGTGTTTGTGTGTTTGTGTTTTTGTGTGTTTGTGTGTTTGTGTGTTTGTGTATTTGTGTATTTGTATGTTTGATTGTTTGTGTGTTTGTCTGTTTGTGTGTTTGTGTGTTTGTGTGTTTGTGTGTTTGTGTGTTTGTGTGTTTGTGTGTTTGTGTGTTTGTGTGTTTGTGTGTTTGTGTGTTTGTGTGTTTGTGTATTTGTGTGTTTGTGTGTTTATGTGTTTGTGTGTGAGTGTTTCTATGTTTTCGTGTTTGTGTGTTTCCATGTTTCTGTATTTGGATCATCGTGTGTTTGTGTGTTTGTGTGTTAGTGTGTTTGCGTCTTTGCGTGTTTGTGTGTTTGTGCGTTCGTGTGTCTGTGTGTCCGTGTGTTTGTGTGTTTGTGTGTTTGTGTGTTTGTGTGTTTGTGTGTTTGTGTGTTTGTGTGTTTGTGTGTTTGTGTGTTCGTGTGTTTGTGTGTTCGTGTGTTTGTGTGTTTGTGTGTTTGTGTGTTTGTGTGTCTGTGTGTTTGTGTGGTTGTGTGTTTGTCTGTTTGTGTGTTTGTGTGTTTGTGTGTTTGTGTGTTTGTGTGTTTGTGTGTTTGTGTGTTTGTGTGTTTGTGTGTTTGTGTGTTTGTGTGTTTGTGTGTTTGTGTATTTGTGTGTTTGTGTGTTTATGTGTTTGTGTGTGAGTGTTTCTATGTTTTCGTGTTTGTGTGTTTCCATGTTTCTGTATTTGGATCATCGTGTGTTTGTGTGTTTGTGTGTTAGTGTGTTTGCGTCTTTGCGTGTTTGTGTGTTTGTGCGTTCGTGTGTCTGTGTGTCCGTGTGTTTGTGTGTTTGTGTGTTTGTGTGTTTGTGTGTTTGTGTGTTTGTGTGTTTGTGTGTTTGTGTGTTTGTGTGTTCGTGTGTTTGTGTGTTCGTGTGTTTGTGTGTTTGTGTGTTTGTGTGTTTGTGTGTCTGTGTGTTTGTGTGGTTGTGTGTTTGTGTGTTTGTGTGTTTGTGTGATTGTGTGTTTGTGTGTGAGTGTTTGTGTGTTTGTGTGTTTGTGTATTTGTATGTTTGTGTGTGAGTGTTTCTGTGTTTGTGTGTTTGTGTGTTTTCGTGTTTCTGTATTTGTATCATTGTGTGTTTTTGTGTTTGTGTGTTAGTGTGTTGGCGTGTTTGTGTGTTTGTGTGTTTGTGTGTTTGTGTGTTTGTGTGTTTGTGTGTTTGTGTGTTTGTGTGTTTGTGTGTTTGTGTGTTCGTGTGTTCGTGTGTTAGTGTGTTCGTGTGTTCGTGTCTTTGTGTGTTTGTGTGTTTGTGTGTTTTCGTGTTTCTGTATTTGTATCATTGTGTGTTTGTGTGTGCCTGTGTTTGTGTGTTGGCGTGTTTGTGTGTTTAGGTGTTTGTGTGTTTGTGTGTTCGTCTGTTTGCGGGTTTGTGTCTTTGTGTGGTGTGTGTTTGTTCCTTTGTGTCTTTATGTGCTTGTTTTTTCGTATGTTCTCGTGTTTGCGTGTTCGTGTGTTCGTGTGTTTGTGTGTTTGTGTGTTTGTGTGTTTGTGTGTTTGTGTGTTTGTGTGTTTGTGTGTTTGTGTTTTTGGGTGTCTGTGTGTTTGTGTGTTTGTGTGTTTGTGTGTTTGTGTGTTTGAGTGTTTGTGTAGTTCTGTGGTTGTGTGATCGTGTGTTTGTGTGTTTGTGTGTTTTCGTGTCTGTGTGTTTGTGTGTTTGTGTGTTGGCGTATTTGTGTGTTTGTGTGTTTGTGTGTTTGTGTGTTTGTGTGTTTGTTCGTTTGTGTGTTCGTGTGTTCGTGTGTTCGTGTGTTAGTGTGTTTGTGTGTTCGTGTCTTTGTGTGTTTGTGTGTAAGTGTTTCTGGGTTTGTGTGTTCGTGTATTTGTGTGTTTGTGTGTGAGTGTTTCTGTGTTTGTGTGTTTTCGTGTTTCTGTATTTGTATCATTGTGTGTTTGTGTGTGCCTGTGTTAGTGTGTTGGCGTGTTTGTGTGTTTGGGTGTTTGTGTGTTTGTGTGTTCGTGTGTTTGTGTGGTGTGTTTGTTCCTTTGTGTCTTTATGTGCTTGTTTTTTCGTATGTTCTCGTGTTTGTGTGTTCGTGTGTTTGTGTGTTTGTGTGTTTGTGTGTTTGTGTGTTTGTGTGTTTGAGTGTTTGTGTGTTTTCGTGGTTGTGTGATCGTGTGTTTGTGTGTTTGTGTGTTTTCGTGTCTGTGTGTTTGTGTGTTTGTGTGTTTGTTTGTTTGTGTGTTTGTGTGTTTGTGTGTTTGTGTGTTTGTGTGTTTGTGTGTTTGTGTGTTTGTGTGTTTGTGTGTTTGTGTGTTTGTGTGTTTGTGTGTTTGTGTGTTTGTGTGTTTGTGTGTTTGTGTGTTTGTGTGTTTGTGTGTTTGTGTGTTTGTGTGTTTGTGTGTTTGTGTGTTTGTGTGTTTGTGTGTTTGTGTGTTTGTGTGTATGTGTATTTGTGTGTTTGTGTGTTTGTGTGTTTGTGTGTTTGTGTGTTTGTGTGTTTGTGTGTCTGTGTGTTTGTGTGTTTGTGTGTTTGTGTGTTTGTGTGTTCGTAAGTCTGTGCGTTTGAGTTTTTGTGTTGTTTTGTGCCAGTGTGTTTGTGTGTTTTTGTGTTTGTGAGTTTGTGTGATCGTGTCATTTCGTGTTTGTGTGTTTGTGTGGTTGTGTGGTTGTGTGTTTGTGTGTTTGTGTCCTTGTGCTCTCTGT
Source organism: Sussaba pulchella (assembly GCA_963971145.1). Taxonomy (NCBI): domain Eukaryota; kingdom Metazoa; phylum Arthropoda; class Insecta; order Hymenoptera; family Ichneumonidae; genus Sussaba; species Sussaba pulchella. The sequence continues at coordinate 913,188 of CAXAQZ010000337.1, forward strand.
GTGTTTGTGTGTTTGTGTGGTTGTGTGTTTGTGTGTGAGTGTTTCTGTGTTTGTGTGTTTGTGTATTTGTGTGTTTGTGTGTTTGTATGTGAGTGTTTCTGTGTTTGTGTGTTTGTGTGTTTTCGTGTTTCTTCATTTGTATCATTGTGTGTTTGTGTGTTTGTGTTTTCGTGTGTTTGTGTGTTTGTGTGTTTGTGTATTTGTGTATTTGTATGTTTGATTGTTTGTGTGTTTGTCTGTTTGTCTGTTTGTGTATTTGTATGTTTGATTGTTTGTGTGTTCGTCTGTTTGTGTATTCGTATGTTTGATTGTTGGTGTGTTTGTCTGTTTGTGTGTTTGTGTGTTTGTGTGTTTGTGTATTTGTGTGTTTGTGTGTTCGCGTGTGAGTGTTCCTATGTTTTCGTGTTTGTGTGTTTCCATGTTTCTGTATTTGGATCATTGTGTGTTTGTGTGTTAGTGTGTTTGCGTCTTTGCCTGTTTGTGTGTTTGTGTGTTTCCGTGTTTGTGTGTTTGTTTGTTTGTGTTCTTGTGTGTGTGTGTGTGTGTGTTTGTGTGTTTGTGTGTTTGTGTGTTTGTGTATTTGTGTATTTGTGTTCCTGTGTGTTCGTGTGTTTGGGAGTTTGTGTGTTCGTGTGTTTGTTCGTTAGTTTGTCCGTGTGTTTGTGTCTTTGCGTGTTCGTGTGTTTGTGTATTCGTGTGTTCACGTGTTTGTGTGTTTTGTGCTTGTGTGTTTGTGATTTTGCGTGATCGTGTCATTGTGTGTTTGTGTGTTTGTCTGGTTGTGTGTTTGTGTGTTTGTGTGTTTGTGTGTTTGTGTGTTTGTGTGTTTGTGTGTTTGTGTGTTTGTGTGTTTGTGTGTTTGTGTGTTTGTGTGTTTGTGTGTTTGTGTGTTTGTGTGTTTGTGTGTTTGTGTGTTTGTGTGTTTGTGTGTTTGTGTGTTTGTGTGTTTGTGTGTTTTCGTGTTTGTGTGTTTGTGTGTTTGTGTGTTTTCGTGTTTGTGTGTTTGTGTGTTTGTGTGTTTGCGTGTTAGTGTGTTTGCGTGTTTGTGCGTTTGTGTGTTTGTGTGTTTGTGTGTTTGTGTGTTTGTGTGTTTGTGTGTTTGTGTGTTTGTGTGTTTGTGTGTTTGTGTGTTTGTGTTTTTGTGTGTTTGTGCGTTTGTGTGTTTGTGTATTTGTGTATTTGTATGTTTGATTGTTTGTGTGTTTGTCTGTTTGTGTGTTTGTGTGTTTGTGTGTTTGTGTGTTTGTGTGTTTGTGTGTTTGTGTGTTTGTGTATTTGTGTGTTTGTGTGTTTGTGTGTTTGTGTGTTTGTGTATTTGTGTGTTTGTGTGTTTCTGTAGTTGTGTGATCGTGTGTTTGTGTGTTTGTGTGTTTTCGTGTCTGTGTGTTTGTGTGTTTGTGTGTTGGCGTGTTTGTGTGTTTGTGTGTTTGTGTGTTTGTGTGTTTGTGTGTTTGTGTGTTTGTGTGTTTGTGTGTTTGTGTGTTCGTGTGTTAGTGTGTTTGTGTGTTCGTGTCTTTGTCTGTTTGTGTGTGAGTGTTTCTGTGTTTGTGTGTTCGTGTATTTGTGTGTTTGTGTGTGAGTGTTTCTGTGTTTGTGTGTCTTCGTGTTTCTGTATTTGTATCATTGTGTGTTTGTGTGTGCCTGTGTTAGTGTGTTGGCGTGTTTGTGTGTTTGGGTGTTTGTGTGTTTGTGTGTTCGTGTGTTTGTGTGGTGTGTTTGTTCCTTTGTGTCTTTATGTGCTTGTTTTTTCGTATGTTCTCGTGTTTGTGTGTTCGTGTGTTTGTGTGTTTGTGTGTTTGTGTGTTTGTGTGTTTGTGTGTTTGTGTGTTTGTGTGTTTGTGTGTTTGTGTGTTTGTGTGTTTGTGTGTTTGTGTGTTTGTGTGTTTGTGTGTTTGTGTGTTTGTGTGTTTGCGTGTTAGTGTGTTTGCGTGTTTGTGCGTTTGTGTGTTTGTGTGTTTGTGTGTTTGTGTGTTTGTGTGTTTGTGTGTTTGTGTTTTTGTGTGTTTGTGTGTTTGTGTGTTTGTGTATTTGTGTATTTGTATGTTTGATTGTTTGTGTGTTTGTCTGTTTGTGTGTTTGTGTGTTTGTGTGTTTGTGTGTTTGTGTATTTGTGTGTTTGTGTGTTTGTATGTGAGTGTTTCTATGTTTTCGTGTTTGTGTGTTTCCACGTTTCTGTATTTGGATCATCGTGTGTTTGTGTGTTTGTGTGTTCGTCTGTTTGTGTATTTGTATGTTTGATTGTTTGTGTGTTTGTCTGTTTGTGTATTTGTATGTTTGATTGTTTGTGTGTTTGTCTCTTTGTGTGTTTGTGTGTTTGTGTATTTGTGTGTTTGTGTGTTTGTGTGTGAGTGTTCCTATGTTTTCGTGTTTGTGTGTTTCCATGTTTCTGTATTTGGATCATTGTGTGTTTGTGTGTTTGTGTGTTAGTGTGTTTGCGTCTTTGCCTGTTTGTGTGTTTGCGTCTTTGCGTGTTTGTGTGTTTGTGTGTTCGTGTGTTTGTGTGTTTGTGTGTTTGTGTGTTTGTGTGTTTGTGTGTTTGTGTGTTTGTGTGTTTGTGTGTTTGTGTGTTTGTGTGTTTGTGTGTTTGTGGGTTTGTGTTCCTGTGAGTTTGTGTGTTTGGGAGTTTGTGTGTGCGTGTGTTTGTGTGTTTGTTTGTCCGTGTGTTTGTGTCTTTGTGTGTCCGTGTGTTTCTGTATTCGTGTGTTCACGTGTTTGTGTGTTTTTGTGCTTGTGTGTTTGTGATTTTGTGTGATCGTGTCATTGTGTGTTTGTGTGTTTGTCTGGTTGTGTGTTTGTGTGTTTTTGTGTTTGCGTGTTTGTGTGTTTGTGTGTTTGTGTGTTTGTGTGTTTGTGTGTTTGTGTGTTTGTGTGTTTGTGTGTTTGTTTGTTTGTGTGTTTGTGTGTTTGTGTGCTTGTGTCTTTGTGGGTTCGTGTGTTTGTGTGTACGTGTATTTGTGTGTTTGTGTGTTTAGGTGTTTAAGCTGTCTGTGCGTTTGTGTGTTTCTGTGTTTGTGTGTTTGTATCATTGTGTGTTTGTGTGTTTTTATCATTGTCTCTTTGTGTGTTTGTGTGTTACCGTGTTTGTGTGTTCGTGTGTTCGTGTGTTCGTGTGTTTGTGTGTTTGTGTGTTTGTGTGTTTGCGTGTTCGTGTGTTTGTGTGTTTGTGTGTTTGTGTGTTTGTGTGTTTGTGTGTTTGTGTGTTTGTGTGTTTGGGTGTTTGTGTGTTTGTGTGTTTGTGTGTTTGTGTGTTTGTGTGTTTGTGTGTTTGTGTGTTTGTGTGTTTGTGTGTTTGTGTGTTTGTGTGTTTGTGTGTTTGGGTGTTTGTGTGTTTGTGTGTTTGTGTGTTTGTGTGTTTGTGTGTTTGTGTGTTTGTGTGTTTGTGTGTTTGTGTGTTTATGTGTTCGTGTGTTTGTGTGCTTGTGTCTTTGTGGGTTCGTGTGTTTGTGTGTACGTGTATTTGTGTGTTTGTGTGTTTAGGTCAGGGATGCCCAACCACGACTCGCTGCGTGTCTCCTAACTTGCTTTTCTTCCCTTTCTCTGCGGTCGCCATACAGCCGAGCGGAGCCGATCCCCTACCAGTGCGACGCGTCTACCGCGCGCTGGCCTTACGGTGGGTAAGAGAGGGGATTGACGAGTTGACAGGTTTTTGCTCAGTGCTCAGGGGTTGGACTACGCTGGTTTAGGTGTTTAAGCTGTCTGTGCGGTTGTGTGTTTCTGTGTTTGTGTGTTTGTATCATTGTGTGTTTGTGTGTTTTTATCATTGTCTGTTTGTGTGTTTGTGTGTTACCGTGTTTGTGTGTTCGTGTGTTCGTGTGTTCGTGTGTTTGTGTGTTTGTGTGTTTGTGTGTTTGTGTATTCGTGTGTTTGAGTGTACGTGTATTTGTGTGTTTGTGTGTTTTTGTGGTTGTGCTGTTTGTGTGTTTGTGTGATTGCGCTGTTTGTGTTTTTGTGTGTTTGTGTGTTTGTGTGTTTGTGTATTTGTGTATTTGTGTATTTGTATGTTTGATTGTTTGTGTGTTTGTCTGTTTTACCGTTTTATCTGTGTTACCGTGTTTGTGTGTTCGTGTGTTTGTGTGTTTGTGTGTTTGTGTATTTGTGTGTTTGTGTGTTTGTGTGTGAGTGTTTCTATGTTTTCGTGTTTGTGTGTTTCCATGTTTCTGTATTTGGATCATCGTGTGTTTGTGTGTTTGTGTGTTAGTGTGTTTGCATCTTTGCGTGTTTGTGTGTTTGTGTTTGTGTGTTTGTGTGTTTGTGTGTTTGTGTGTTTGTGTGTTTGTGTGTTTGTGTGTTTGTGTGTTTGTGTGTTTGTGTGTTTGTGTGTTTGTGTGTTTGTGTGTTTGTGTGTTTGTGTGTTTGTGTGTTTGTGTGTTTGTGTGTTTGTGTGTTTGTGTGTTTGTGTGTTTGTGCGTTTGTGTGTTTGTGTGTTTGTGTGTTTGTGTGTTTGTGTGTTTGTGTGTTTGTGTGTTTGTGTTCCTGTGAGTTTGTGTGTTTGGGAGTTTGTGTCTGCGTGTGTTTGTGTGTTTGTTTGTCCGTGTGTTTGTGTCTTTGTGTGTCCGTGTGTTTCTGTATTCGTGTGTTCACGTGTTTGTGTGTTTTTGTGCTTGTGTGTTTGTGATTTTGTGTGATCGTGTCATTGTGTGTTTGTGTGTTTGTCTGGTTGTGTGTTTGTGTGTTTGTGTGTTTGTGTATTTGTGTGTTTGTGTGTTTGTGTGTGAGTGTTTCTATGTTTTCGTGTTTGTGTGTTTCCATGTTTCTGTATTTGGATCATTGTGTGTTTGTGTGTTTGTGTGTTAGTGTGTTTGCGTCTTTGCCTGTTTGTGTGTTTGTGTGTTTGTGTGTTTGTGTGTTTGTGTGTTTGTGTGTTTGTGTGTTTGTGTGTTTGTGTGCTTGTGTGTGTGTGTCTGTGTGTTTGTGTGTTTGTGTGTTTGTGTGTTTGTGTATTTGTGTTCCTGTGTGTTTGGGTGTTTGGAAGTTTGTGTGTTCGTGTGTTTTTTCGTTAGTTTGTCCGTGTGTTTGTGTCTTTGCGTGTTCGTGTGTTTGTGTATTCGTGTGTTCACGTGTTTGTGTGTTTTTGTGCTTGTGTGTTTGTGATTTCGTGTGATCGTGTCATTGTGGGTTTGTGTGTTTGTCTGGTTGTGTGTTTGTGTGTTCGTGTGTTTGTGTGTTTGTGTGTTTGTGAGTTTGTGTGTTTGTGTGTTTGTGTGTTTTCGTGTTTGTGTGTTTGTGTGTTTGTGTGTTTGTGTGTTTGTGTGTTTGTGTGTTTGCGTGTAAGTGTGTTTGCGTGTTTGTGCGTTTGTGTGTTTGTGTGTTTGTGTGTTTGTGTGTTTGTGTGTTTGTGTGTTTGTGTTTTTGTGTGTTTGTGTGTTTGTGTGTTTGTGTATTTGTGTATTTGTATGTTTGATTGTTTGTGTGTTTGTCTGTTTGTGTGTTTGTGTGTTTGTGTGTTTGTGTGTTTGAGTGTTTGTGTGTTTTCGTGGTTGTGTGATCGTGTGTTTGTGTGTTTGTGTGTTTTCGTGTCTGTGTGTTTGTGTGTTTGTGTGTTTGTTTGTTTGTGTGTTTGTGTGTTTGTGTGTTTGTGTGTTTGTGTGTTTGTGTGTTTGTGTGTTTGTGTGTTTGTGTGTTTGTGTGTTTGTGTGTTTGTGTGTTTGTGTGTTTGTGTGTTTGTGTGTTTGTGTGTTTGTGTGTTTGTGTGTTTGTGTGTTTGTGTGTTTGTGTGTTTGTGTGTTTGTGTGTTTGTGTGTTTGTGTGTTTGTGTGTTTGTGTGTATGTGTATTTGTGTGTTTGTGTGTTTGTGTGTTTGTGTGTTTGTGTGTTTGTGTGTTTGTGTGTCTGTGTGTTTGTGTGTTTGTGTGTTTGTGTGTTTGTGTGTTCGTAAGTCTGTGCGTTTGAGTTTTTGTGTTGTTTTGTGCCAGTGTGTTTGTGTGTTTTTGTGTTTGTGAGTTTGTGTGATCGTGTCATTTCGTGTTTGTGTGTTTGTGTGGTTGTGTGGTTGTGTGTTTGTGTGTTTGTGTCCTTGTGCTCTCTGTGTGTTTGTGTGTTTGTGTGGTTGTCTGTTTGTGTATTCGTATGTTTGATTGTTGGTGTGTTTGTCTGTTTGTGTGTTTGTGTGTTTGTGTGTTTGTGTATTTGTGTGTTTGTGTGTTTGCGTGTGAGTGTTCCTATGTTTTCGTGTTTGTGTGTTTCCATGTTTCTGTATTTGGATCATTGTGTGTTTGTGTGTTTGTGTGTTAGTGTGTTTGCGTCTTTGCCTGTTTGTGTGTTTGTGTGTTTCCGTGTTTGTGTGTTTGTTTGTTTGTGTTCTTGTGTGTGTGTGTGTGTGTGTTTGTGTGTTTGTGTGTTTGTGTGTTTGTGTATTTGTGTATTTGTGTTCCTGTGTGTTCGTGTGTTTGGGAGTTTGTGTGTTCGTGTGTTTGTTCGTTAGTTTGTCCGTGTGTTTGTGTCTTTGCGTGTTCGTGTGTTTGTGTATTCGTGTGTTCACGTGTTTGTGTGTTTTGTGCTTGTGTGTTTGTGATTTTGCGTGATCGTGTCATTGTGTGTTTGTGTGTTTGTCTGGTTGTGTGTTTGTGTGTTTGTGTGTTTGTGTGTTTGTGTGTTTGTGTGTTTGTGTGTTTGTGTGTTTGTGTGTTTGTGTGTTTGTGTGTTTGTGTGTTTGTGTGTTTGTGTGTTTGTGTGTTTGTGTGTTTGTGTGTTTGTGTGTTTGTGTGTTTGTGTGTTTTCGTGTTTGTGTGTTTGTGTGTTTGTGTGTTTTCGTGTTTGTGTGTTTGTGTGTTTGTGTGTTTGCGTGTTAGTGTGTTTGCGTGTTTGTGCGTTTGTGTGTTTGTGTGTTTGTGTGTTTGTGTGTTTGTGTGTTTGTGTGTTTGTGTGTTTGTGTGTTTGTGTGTTTGTGTGTTTGTGTTTTTGTGTGTTTGTGCGTTTGTGTGTTTGTGTATTTGTGTATTTGTATGTTTGATTGTTTGTGTGTTTGTCTGTTTGTGTGTTTGTGTGTTTGTGTGTTTGTGTGTTTGTGTGTTTGTGTGTTTGTGTGTTTGTGTATTTGTGTGTTTGTGTGTTTGTGTGTTTGTGTGTTTGTGTATTTGTGTGTTTGTGTGTTTCTGTAGTTGTGTGATCGTGTGTTTGTGTGTTTGTGTGTTTTCGTGTCTGTGTGTTTGTGTGTTTGTGTGTTGGCGTGTTTGTGTGTTTGTGTGTTTGTGTGTTTGTGTGTTTGTGTGTTTGTGTGTTTGTGTGTTTGTGTGTTTGTGTGTTTGTGTGTTCGTGTGTTAGTGTGTTTGTGTGTTCGTGTCTTTGTCTGTTTGTGTGTGAGTGTTTCTGTGTTTGTGTGTTCGTGTATTTGTGTGTTTGTGTGTGAGTGTTTCTGTGTTTGTGTGTCTTCGTGTTTCTGTATTTGTATCATTGTGTGTTTGTGTGTGCCTGTGTTAGTGTGTTGGCGTGTTTGTGTGTTTGGGTGTTTGTGTGTTTGTGTGTTCGTGTGTTTGTGTGGTGTGTTTGTTCCTTTGTGTCTTTATGTGCTTGTTTTTTCGTATGTTCTCGTGTTTGTGTGTTCGTGTGTTTGTGTGTTTGTGTGTTTGTGTGTTTGTGTGTTTGTGTGTTTGTGTGTTTGTGTGTTTGTGTGTTTGTGTGTTTGTGTGTTTGTGTGTTTGTGTGTTTGTGTGTTTGTGTGTTTGTGTGTTTGCGTGTTAGTGTGTTTGCGTGTTTGTGCGTTTGTGTGTTTGTGTGTTTGTGTGTTTGTGTGTTTGTGTGTTTGTGTGTTTGTGTTTTTGTGTGTTTGTGTGTTTGTGTGTTTGTGTATTTGTGTATTTGTATGTTTGATTGTTTGTGTGTTTGTCTGTTTGTGTGTTTGTGTGTTTGTGTGTTTGTGTGTTTGTGTATTTGTGTGTTTGTGTGTTTGTATGTGAGTGTTTCTATGTTTTCGTGTTTGTGTGTTTCCACGTTTCTGTATTTGGATCATCGTGTGTTTGTGTGTTTGTGTGTTCGTCTGTTTGTGTATTTGTATGTTTGATTGTTTGTGTGTTTGTCTGTTTGTGTATTTGTATGTTTGATTGTTTGTGTGTTTGTCTCTTTGTGTGTTTGTGTGTTTGTGTATTTGTGTGTTTGTGTGTTTGTGTGTGAGTGTTCCTATGTTTTCGTGTTTGTGTGTTTCCATGTTTCTGTATTTGGATCATTGTGTGTTTGTGTGTTTGTGTGTTAGTGTGTTTGCGTCTTTGCCTGTTTGTGTGTTTGCGTCTTTGCGTGTTTGTGTGTTTGTGTGTTCGTGTGTTTGTGTGTTTGTGTGTTTGTGTGTTTGTGTGTTTGTGTGTTTGTGTGTTTGTGTGTTTGTGTGTTTGTGTGTTTGTGTGTTTGTGTGTTTGTGGGTTTGTGTTCCTGTGAGTTTGTGTGTTTGGGAGTTTGTGTGTGCGTGTGTTTGTGTGTTTGTTTGTCCGTGTGTTTGTGTCTTTGTGTGTCCGTGTGTTTCTGTATTCGTGTGTTCACGTGTTTGTGTGTTTTTGTGCTTGTGTGTTTGTGATTTTGTGTGATCGTGTCATTGTGTGTTTGTGTGTTTGTCTGGTTGTGTGTTTGTGTGTTTTTGTGTTTGCGTGTTTGTGTGTTTGTGTGTTTGTGTGTTTGTGTGTTTGTGTGTTTGTGTGTTTGTGTGTTTGTGTGTTTGTTTGTTTGTGTGTTTGTGTGTTTGTGTGCTTGTGTCTTTGTGGGTTCGTGTGTTTGTGTGTACGTGTATTTGTGTGTTTGTGTGTTTAGGTGTTTAAGCTGTCTGTGCGTTTGTGTGTTTCTGTGTTTGTGTGTTTGTATCATTGTGTGTTTGTGTGTTTTTATCATTGTCTCTTTGTGTGTTTGTGTGTTACCGTGTTTGTGTGTTCGTGTGTTCGTGTGTTCGTGTGTTTGTGTGTTTGTGTGTTTGTGTGTTTGCGTGTTCGTGTGTTTGTGTGTTTGTGTGTTTGTGTGTTTGTGTGTTTGTGTGTTTGTGTGTTTGTGTGTTTGGGTGTTTGTGTGTTTGTGTGTTTGTGTGTTTGTGTGTTTGTGTGTTTGTGTGTTTGTGTGTTTGTGTGTTTGTGTGTTTGTGTGTTTGTGTGTTTGTGTGTTTGGGTGTTTGTGTGTTTGTGTGTTTGTGTGTTTGTGTGTTTGTGTGTTTGTGTGTTTGTGTGTTTGTGTGTTTGTGTGTTTATGTGTTCGTGTGTTTGTGTGCTTGTGTCTTTGTGGGTTCGTGTGTTTGTGTGTACGTGTATTTGTGTGTTTGTGTGTTTAGGTCAGGGATGCCCAACCACGACTCGCTGCGTGTCTCCTAACTTGCTTTTCTTCCCTTTCTCTGCGGTCGCCATACAGCCGAGCGGAGCCGATCCCCTACCAGTGCGACGCGTCTACCGCGCGCTGGCCTTACGGTGGGTAAGAGAGGGGATTGACGAGTTGACAGGTTTTTGCTCAGTGCTCAGGGGTTGGACTACGCTGGTTTAGGTGTTTAAGCTGTCTGTGCGGTTGTGTGTTTCTGTGTTTGTGTGTTTGTATCATTGTGTGTTTGTGTGTTTTTATCATTGTCTGTTTGTGTGTTTGTGTGTTACCGTGTTTGTGTGTTCGTGTGTTCGTGTGTTCGTGTGTTTGTGTGTTTGTGTGTTTGTGTGTTTGTGTATTCGTGTGTTTGAGTGTACGTGTATTTGTGTGTTTGTGTGTTTTTGTGGTTGTGCTGTTTGTGTGTTTGTGTGATTGCGCTGTTTGTGTTTTTGTGTGTTTGTGTGTTTGTGTGTTTGTGTATTTGTGTATTTGTGTATTTGTATGTTTGATTGTTTGTGTGTTTGTCTGTTTTACCGTTTTATCTGTGTTACCGTGTTTGTGTGTTCGTGTGTTTGTGTGTTTGTGTGTTTGTGTATTTGTGTGTTTGTGTGTTTGTGTGTGAGTGTTTCTATGTTTTCGTGTTTGTGTGTTTCCATGTTTCTGTATTGGGATCATCGTGTGTTTGTGTGTTTGTGTGTTAGTGTGTTTGCATCTTTGCGTGTTTGTGTGTTTGTGTTTGTGTGTTTGTGTGTTTGTGTGTTTGTGTGTTTGTGTGTTTGTGTGTTTGTGTGTTTGTGTGTTTGTGTGTTTGTGTGTTTGTGTGTTTGTGTGTTTGTGTGTTTGTGTGTTTGTGTGTTTGTGTGTTTGTGTGTTTGTGTGTTTGTGTGTTTGTGTGTTTGTGTGTTTGTGTGTTTGTGCGTTTGTGTGTTTGTGTGTTTGTGTGTTTGTGTGTTTGTGTGTTTGTGTGTTTGTGTGTTTGTGTTCCTGTGAGTTTGTGTGTTTGGGAGTTTGTGTCTGCGTGTGTTTGTGTGTTTGTTTGTCCGTGTGTTTGTGTCTTTGTGTGTCCGTGTGTTTCTGTATTCGTGTGTTCACGTGTTTGTGTGTTTTTGTGCTTGTGTGTTTGTGATTTTGTGTGATCGTGTCATTGTGTGTTTGTGTGTTTGTCTGGTTGTGTGTTTGTGTGTTTGTGTGTTTGTGTATTTGTGTGTTTGTGTGTTTGTGTGTGAGTGTTTCTATGTTTTCGTGTTTGTGTGTTTCCATGTTTCTGTATTTGGATCATTGTGTGTTTGTGTGTTTGTGTGTTAGTGTGTTTGCGTCTTTGCCTGTTTGTGTGTTTGTGTGTGTGTGTGTTTGTGTGTTTGTGTGTTTGTGTGTTTGTGTGTTTGTGTGTTTGTGTGCTTGTGTGTGTGTGTCTGTGTGTTTGTGTGTTTGTGTGTTTGTGTGTTTGTGTATTTGTGTTCCTGTGTGTTTGGGTGTTTGGAAGTTTGTGTGTTCGTGTGTTTTTTCGTTAGTTTGTCCGTGTGTTTGTGTCTTTGCGTGTTCGTGTGTTTGTGTATTCGTGTGTTCACGTGTTTGTGTGTTTTTGTGCTTGTGTGTTTGTGATTTCGTGTGATCGTGTCATTGTGGGTTTGTGTGTTTGTCTGGTTGTGTGTTTGTGTGTTCGTGTGTTTGTGTGTTTGTGTGTTTGTGAGTTTGTGTGTTTGTGTGTTTGTGTGTTTTCGTGTTTGTGTGTTTGTGTGTTTGTGTGTTTGTGTGTTTGTGTGTTTGTGTGTTTGCGTGTAAGTGTGTTTGCGTGTTTGTGCGTTTGTGTGTTTGTGTGTTTGTGTGTTTGTGTGTTTGTGTGTTTGTGTTTTTGTGTGTTTGTGTGTTTGTGTGTTTGTGTATTTGTGTATTTGTATGTTTGATTGTTTGTGTGTTTGTCTGTTTGTGTGTTTGTGTGTTTGTGTGTTTGTGTGTTTGTGTGTTTGTGTGTTTGTGTGTTTGTGTGTTTGTGTGTTTGTGTGTTTGTGTGTTTGTGTGTTTGTGTGTTTGTGTGTTTGTGTGTTTGTGTGTTTGTGTGTTTGTGTGTTTGTGTATTTGTGTGTTCGTGTGTTTGTGTGTTTGTGTGTGAGTGTTTCTATGTTTTCGTGTTTGTGTGTTTCCATGTTTCTGTATTTGGATCATCGTGTGTTTGTGTGTTTGTGTGTTAGTGTGTTTGCGTCTTTGCGTGTTTGTGTGTTTGTGCGTTCGTGTGTCTGTGTGTCCGTGTGTTTGTGTGTTTGTGTGTTTGTGTGTTTGTGTGTTTGTGTGTTTGTGTGTTTGTGTGTTTGTGTGTTCGTGTGTTTGTGTGTTCGTGTGTTTCCGTGTTTGTGTGTTTGTGTTCCTGTGTGTTTAAGTGTTCGTATGTTTGTGTGTTTACGTGATTGTATGTTTGTGTGTTCGTGTGTTTGAGTGTTCGTGTGTTTGTGTGTTTGTGTGTTTGTGTGTTTGTGTGTTTGTGTGTTTGTCCGTTTGTGTGTTTGTGTGTTTGTGTGGTTGTGTGTTTGTGTGTTTGTGTGATTGTGTGTTTGTGTGTGAGTGTTTGTGTGTTTGTGTGTTTGTGTATTTGTATGTTTGTGTGTGAGTGTTTCTGTGTTTGTGTGTTTTCGTGTTTCTGTATTTGTATCATTGTGTGTTTTTGTGTTTGTGTGTTAGTGTGTTGGCGTGTTTGTGTGTTTGTGTGTTTGTGTGTTTGTGTGTTTGTGTGTTTGTGTGTTTGTGTGTTTGTGTGTTTGTGTGTTTGTGTGTTTGTGTGTTTGTGTGTTTGTGTGTTTGTGTGTTTGTGTGTTTGTGTGTTCGTGTGTTCGTGTGTTAGTGTGTTCGTGTGTTCGTGTCTTTGTGTGTTTGTGTGTGATTGTTTCTGTGTTTGTGTGTTCGTGTATTTGTGTGTTTGTGTGTGAGTGTTTGTGTGTTTGTGTGTTTGTGTGTTTTCGTGTTTTCGTGTTTCTGTATTTGTATCATTGTGTGTTTGTGTGTGCCTGTGTTTGTGTGTTGGCGTGTTTGTGTGTTTAGGTGTTTGTGTGTTTGTGTGTTCGTCTGTTTCTGGGTTTGTGTCTTTGTGTGGTGTGTGTTTGTTCCTTTGTGTCTTTATGTGCTTGTTTTTTCGTATGTTCTCGTGTTTGCGTGTTCGTGTGTTCGTGTGTTTGTGTGTTTGTGTGTTTGTGTGTTTGTGTGTTTGTGTGTTTGTGTTTTTGGGTGTCTGTGTGTTTGTGTGTTTGTGTGTTTGTGTGTTTGTGTGTTTGTGTGTTTGTGTGTTTGTGTGTTTGTGTGTTTGTGTGTTCGTGTGTTTGAGTGTTTGTGTAGTTCTGTGGTTGTGTGATCGTGTGTTTGTGTGTTTGTGTGTTTTCGTGTCTGTGTGTTTGTGTGTTTGTGTGTTGGCGTATTTGTGTGTTTGTGTGTTTGTGTGTTTGTGTGTTTGTGTGTTTGTGTGTTTGTTCGTTTGTGTGTTCGTGTGTTCGTGTGTTAGTGTGTTTGTGTGTTCGTGTCTTTGTGTGTTTGTGTGTAAGTGTTTCTGGGTTTGTGTGTTCGTGTATTTGTGTGTTTGTGTGTGAGTGTTTCTGTTTTTGTGTGTTTTCGTGTTTCTGTATTTGTATCATTGTGTGTTTGTGTGTGCCTGTGTTAGTGTGTTGGCGTGTTTGTGTGTTTGGGTGTTTGTGTGTTTGTGTGTTCGTGTGTTTGTGTGGTGTGTTTGTTCCTTTGTGTCTTTATGTGCTTGTTTTTTCGTATGTTCTCGTGTTTGTGTGTTCGTGTGTTTGTGTGTTTGTGTGTTTGTGTGTTTGTGTGTTTTTGTGTTTGTGTGTTTGTGTGTTTGAGTGTTTGTGTGTTTTCGTGGTTGTGTGATCGTGTGTTTGTGTGTTTGTGTGTTTTCGTGTCTGTGTGTTTGTGTGTTTGTGTGTTTGTTTGTTTGTGTGTTTGTGTGTTTGTGTGTTTGTGTGTTTGTGTGTTTGTGTGTTTGTGTGTTTGTGTGTTTGTGTGTTTGTGTGTTTGTGTGTTTGTGTGTTTGTGTGTTTGTGTGTTTGTGTGTTTGTGTGTTTGTGTGTTTGTGTGTTTGTGTGTTTGTGTGTTTGTGTGTTTGTGTGTTTGTGTGTTTGTGTGTTTGTGTGTTTGTGTGTTTGTGTGTATGTGTGTTTGTGTGTTTGTGTGTTTGTGTGTTTGTGTGTTTGTGTGTTTGTGTGTTTGTGTGTTTGTGTGTTTGTGTGTTCGTAAGTCTGTGCGTTTGAGTTTTTGTGTTGTTTTGTGCCAGTGTGATTGCGTGTTTTTGTGTTTGTGAGTTTGTGTGATCGTGTCATTTCGTGTTTGTGTGTTTGTGTGGTTGTGTGGTTGTGTGTTTGTGTGTTTGTGTCCTTGTGCTCTCTGTGTGTTTGTGTGTTTGTGTGGTTGTATGTTTGTGTGTTTGTGTGGTTGTGTGTTTGTGTGTGAGTGTTTCTGTGTTTCTGTGTTTGTGTGTTTGTGTGTTTTCGTGTTTCTTCATTTGTATCATTGTGTGTTTGTGTGTTTGTGTTTTCGTGTGTTTGTGTGTTTGTGTGTTTGTGTATTTGTGTATTTGTGTATTTGTATGTTTGATTGTTTGTGTGTTTGTCTGTTTGTGTATTTGTATGTTTGATTGTTTGTGTGTTTGTCTGTTTGTGTATTCTTATGTTTAATTGTTGGTGTGTTTGTCTGTTTGTGTGTTTGTGTATTTGTGTGTTTGTGTGTTTGTGTGTGAGTGTTCCTATGTTTTCGTGTTTGTGTGTTTCCATGTTTCTGTATTTGGATCATTGTGTGTTTGTGTGTTAGTGTGTTTGCGTCTTTGCCTGTTTGTGTGTTCGTGTGTTTGTGTGTTTGTGTGTTTCCGTGTTTGTGTGTTTGTTTGTTTGTGTGCTTGTGTGTGTGTGTGTGTGTGTTTGTGTGTTTGTGTGTTTGTGTGTTTGTGTATTTGTGTTCCTGTGTGTTCGTGTGTTTGGGAGTTTTCGTGTTCGTGTGTTTGTTCGTTAGTTTGTCCGTGTGTTTGTGTCTTTGCGTGTTCGTGTGTTTGTGTATTCGTGTGTTCACGTGTTTGTGTGTTTTGTGGTTGTGTGTTTGTGATTTTGCGTGATCGTGTCATTGTGTGTTTGTGTGTTTGTCTGGTTGTGTGTTTGTGTGTTTGTGTGTTTGTGTGTTTGTGTGTTTGTGTGTTTGTGTGTTTGTGTGTTTGTGTGTTTGTGTGTTTGTGTGTTTGTGTGTTTGTGTGTTTGTGTGTTTGTGTGTTTGTGTGTTTGTGTGTTTGTGTGTTTGTGTGTTTGTGTGTTTGTGTGTTTGTGTGTTTGTGTGTTTGTGTGTTTGTGTGTTTGTGTGTTTTCGTGTTTGTGTGTTTGTGTGTTTGTGTGTTTGTGTGTTTGCGTGTTAGTGTGTTTGCGTGTTTGTGCGTTTGTGTGTTTGTGTGTTTGTGTGTTTGTGTGTTTGTGTGTTTGTGTGTTTGTGTTTTTGTGTGTTTGTGCGTTTGTGTGTTTGTGTATTTGTGTATTTGTATGTTTGATTGTTTGTGTGTTTGTCTGTTTGTGTGTTTGTGTGTTTGTGTGTTTGTGTTTTTGTGTGTTTGTGTGTTTGTGTGTTTGTGTATTTGTGTGTTTGTGTGTTTGTGTGTTTGTGTATTTGTGTGTTTGTGGGTGAGTGTTTCTATGTTTTCGTGTTTGTGTGTTTCCATGTTTCTGTAGTTGGATCATCGTGTGTTTGTGTGTTTGTGTGTTTGTGTATTTGTGTGTTTGTGTGTTTGTGTGTTTGTGTGTTTGTGTGTTTGAGTGTTTGTGTGTTTCTGTAGTTGTGTGATCGTGTGTTTGTGTGTTTGTGTGTTTTCGTGTCTGTGTGTTTGTGTGTTTGTGTGTTGGCGTGTTTGTGTGTTTGTGTGTTTGTGTGTTTGTGTGTTTGTGTGTTTGTGTGTTTGTGTGTTTGTGTATTTGTGTGTTCGTGTGTTTGTGTGTTTGTGTGTGAGTGTTTCTATGTTTTCGTGTTTGTGTGTTTCCATGTTTCTGTATTTGGATCATCGTGTGTTTGTGTGTTAGTGTGTTTGCGTCTTTGCGTGTTTGTGTGTTTGTGCGTTCGTGTGTCTGTGTGTCCGTGTGTTTGTGTGTTTGTGTGTTTGTGTGTTTGTGTGTTTGTGTGTTTGTGTGTTTGTGTGTTTGTGTGTTCGTGTGTTTGTGTGTTCGTGTGTTTCCGTGTTTGTGTGTTTGTGTTCCTGTGTGTTTAAGTGTTCGTATGTTTGTGTGTTTACGTGATTGTATGTTTGTGTGTTCGTGTGTTTGTGTGTTCGTGTGTTTGTGTGTTTGTGTGTTTGTGTGTTTGTGTGTTTGTGTGTTTGTGTGTTTGTGTGTTTGTGTGTTTGTGTGGTTGTGTGTTTGTGTGTTTGTGTGATTGTGTGTTTGTGTGTGAGTGTTTGTGTGTTTGTGTGTTTGTGTATTTGTATGTTTGTGTGTGAGTGTTTCTGTGTTTGTGTGTTTGTGTGTTTTCGTGTTTCTGTATTTGTATCATTGTGTGTTTTTGTGTTTGTGTGTTAGTGTGTTGGCGTGTTTGTGTGTTTGTGTGTTTGTGTGTTTGTGTGTTTGTGTGTTTGTGTGTTTGTGTGTTTGTGTGTTTGTGTGTTTGTGTGTTTGTGTGTTTGTGTGTTTGTGTGTTTGTGTGTTTGTGTGTTCGTGTGTTCGTGTGTTAGTGTGTTCGTGTGTTCGTGTCTTTGTGTGTTTGTGTGTGATTGTTTCTGTGTTTGTGTGTTCGTGTATTTGTGTGTTTGTGTGTGAGTGTTTGTGTGTTTGTGTGTTTGTGTGTTTTCGTGTTTTCGTGTTTCTGTATTTGTATCATTGTGTGTTTGTGTGTGCCTGTGTTTGTGTGTTGGCGTGTTTGTGTGTTTAGGTGTTTGTGTGTTTGTGTGTTCGTCTGTTTCTGGGTTTGTGTCTTTGTGTGGTGTGTGTTTGTTCCTTTGTGTCTTTATGTGCTTGTTTTTTCGTATGTTCTCGTGTTTGCGTGTTCGTGTGTTCGTGTGTTTGTGTGTTTGTGTGTTTGTGTGTTTGTGTGTTTGTGTGTTTGTGTGTTTGTGTTTTTGGGTGTCTGTGTGTTTGTGTGTTTGTGTGTTTGTGTGTTTGTGTGTTTGTGTGTTTGTGTGTTTGTGTGTTTGTGTGTTTGTGTGTTCGTGTGTTTGAGTGTTTGTGTAGTTCTGTGGTTGTGTGATCGTGTGTTTGTGTGTTTGTGTGTTTTCGTGTCTGTGTGTTTGTGTGTTTGTGTGTTGGCGTATTTGTGTGTTTGTGTGTTTGTGTGTTTGTGTGTTTGTGTGTTTGTGTGTTTGTTCGTTTGTGTGTTCGTGTGTTCGTGTGTTAGTGTGTTTGTGTGTTCGTGTCTTTGTGTGTTTGTGTGTAAGTGTTTCTGGGTTTGTGTGTTCGTGTATTTGTGTGTTTGTGTGTGAGTGTTTCTGTTTTTGTGTGTTTTCGTGTTTCTGTATTTGTATCATTGTGTGTTTGTGTGTGCCTGTGTTAGTGTGTTGGCGTGTTTGTGTGTTTGGGTGTTTGTGTGTTTGTGTGTTCGTGTGTTTGTGTGGTGTGTTTGTTCCTTTGTGTCTTTATGTGCTTGTTTTTTCGTATGTTCTCGTGTTTGTGTGTTCGTGTGTTTGTGTGTTTGTGTGTTTGTGTGTTTGTGTGTTTGTGTGTTTGTGTGTTTGAGTGTTTGTGTGTTTTCGTGGTTGTGTGATCGTGTGTTTGTGTGTTTGTGTGTTTTCGTGTCTGTGTGTTTGTGTGTTTGTGTGTTTGTTTGTTTGTGTGTTTGTGTGTTTGTGTGTTTGTGTGTTTGTGTGTTTGTGTGTTTGTGTGTTTGTGTGTTTGTGTGTTTGTGTGTTTGTGTGTTTGTGTGTTTGTGTGTTTGTGTGTTTGTGTGTTTGTGTGTTTGTGTGTTTGTGTGTTTGTGTGTTTGTGTGTTTGTGTGTTTGTGTGTTTGTGTGTTTGTGTGTTTGTGTGTTTGTGTGTATGTGTGTTTGTGTGTTTGTGTGTTTGTGTGTTTGTGTGTTTGTGTGTTTGTGTGTTTGTGTGTTTGTGTGTTTGTGTGTTCGTAAGTCTGTGCGTTTGAGTTTTTGTGTTGTTTTGTGCCAGTGTGATTGCGTGTTTTTGTGTTTGTGAGTTTGTGTGATCGTGTCATTTCGTGTTTGTGTGTTTGTGTGGTTGTGTGGTTGTGTGTTTGTGTGTTTGTGTCCTTGTGCTCTCTGTGTGTTTGTGTGTTTGTGTGGTTGTATGTTTGTGTGTTTGTGTGGTTGTGTGTTTGTGTGTGAGTGTTTCTGTGTTTCTGTGTTTGTGTGTTTGTGTGTTTTCGTGTTTCTTCATTTGTATCATTGTGTGTTTGTGTGTTTGTGTTTTCGTGTGTTTGTGTGTTTGTGTGTTTGTGTATTTGTGTATTTGTGTATTTGTATGTTTGATTGTTTGTGTGTTTGTCTGTTTGTGTATTTGTATGTTTGATTGTTTGTGTGTTTGTCTGTTTGTGTATTCTTATGTTTAATTGTTGGTGTGTTTGTCTGTTTGTGTGTTTGTGTATTTGTGTGTTTGTGTGTTTGTGTGTGAGTGTTCCTATGTTTTCGTGTTTGTGTGTTTCCATGTTTCTGTATTTGGATCATTGTGTGTTTGTGTGTTAGTGTGTTTGCGTCTTTGCCTGTTTGTGTGTTCGTGTGTTTGTGTGTTTGTGTGTTTCCGTGTTTGTGTGTTTGTTTGTTTGTGTGCTTGTGTGTGTGTGTGTGTGTGTTTGTGTGTTTATGTGTTTGTGTGTTTGTGTATTTGTGTTCCTGTGTGTTCGTGTGTTTGGGAGTTTTCGTGTTCGTGTGTTTGTTCGTTAGTTTGTCCGTGTGTTTGTGTCTTTGCGTGTTCGTGTGTTTGTGTATTCGTGTGTTCACGTGTTTGTGTGTTTTGTGGTTGTGTGTTTGTGATTTTGCGTGATCGTGTCATTGTGTGTTTGTGTGTTTGTCTGGTTGTGTGTTTGTGTGTTTGTGTGTTTGTGTGTTTGTGTGTTTGTGTGTTTGTGTGTTTGTGTGTTTGTGTGTTTGTGTGTTTGTGTGTTTGTGTGTTTGTGTGTTTGTGTGTTTGTGTGTTTGTGTGTTTGTGTGTTTGTGTGTTTGTGTGTTTGTGTGTTTGTGTGTTTGTGTGTTTGTGTGTTTGTGTGTTTGTGTGTTTGTGTGTTTTCGTGTTTGTGTGTTTGTGTGTTTGTGTGTTTGTGTGTTTGCGTGTTAGTGTGTTTGCGTGTTTGTGCGTTTGTGTGTTTGTGTGTTTGTGTGTTTGTGTGTTTGTGTGTTTGTGTGTTTGTGTGTTTGTGTTTTTGTGTGTTTGTGCGTTTGTGTGTTTGTGTATTTGTGTATTTGTATGTTTGATTGTTTGTGTGTTTGTCTGTTTGTGTGTTTGTGTGTTTGTGTGTTTGTGTTTTTGTGTGTTTGTGTGTTTGTGTGTTTGTGTATTTGTGTGTTTGTGTGTTTGTGTGTTTGTGTATTTGTGTGTTTGTGGGTGAGTGTTTCTATGTTTTCGTGTTTGTGTGTTTCCATGTTTCTGTAGTTGGATCATCGTGTGTTTGTGTGTTTGTGTGTTTGTGTATTTGTGTGTTTGTGTGTTTGTGTGTTTGTGTGTTTGTGTGTTTGAGTGTTTGTGTGTTTCTGTAGTTGTGTGATCGTGTGTTTGTGTGTTTGTGTGTTTTCGTGTCTGTGTGTTTGTGTGTTTGTGTGTTGGCGTGTTTGTGTGTTTGTGTGTTTGTGTGTTTGTGTGTTTGTGTGTTTGTGTGTTTGTGTGTTTGTGTGTTTGTGTGTTCGTGTGTTAGTGTGTTTGTGTGTTCGTGTCTTTGTCTGTTTGTGTGTGAGTGTTTCTGTGTTTGTGTGTTCGTGTATTTGTGTGTTTGTGTGTGAGTGTTTCTGTGTTTGTGTGTCTTCGTGTTTCTGTATTTGTATCATTGTGTGTTTGTGTGTGCCTGTGTTAGTGTGTTGGCGTGTTTGTGTGTTTGGGTGTTTGTGTGTTTGTGTGTTCGTGTGTTTGTGTGGTGTGTTTGTTCCTTTGTGTCTTTATGTGCTTGTTTTTTCGTATGTTCTCGTGTTTGTGTGTTCGTGTGTTTGTGTGTTTGTGTGTTTGTGTGTTTGTGTGTTTGTGTGTTTGTGTGTTTGTGTGTTTGTGTGTTTGTGTGTTTGTGTGTTTGTGTGTTTGTGTGTTTGTGTGTTTGTGTGTTTGTGTGTTTGTGTGTTTGTGTGTTTGTGTGTTTGTGTGTTTGTGTGTTCGTGTGTTTGCGTGTTAGTGTGTTTGCGTGTTTGTGCGTTTGTGTGTTTGTATGTTTGTGTGTTTGTGTGTTTGTGTGTTTGTGTGTTTGTGTTTTTGTGTGTTTGTGTGTTTGTGTGTTTGTGTATTTGTGTATTTGTATGTTTGATTGTTTGTGTGTTTGTCTGTTTGTGTGTTTGTGTGTTTGTGTGTTTGTGTATTTGTGTGTTTGTGTGTTTGTGTGTGAGTGTTTCTATGTTTTCGTGTTTGTGTGTTTCCACGTTTCTGTATTTGGATCATCGTGTGTTTGTGTGTTTGTGTGTTTGTCTGTTTGTGTATTTGTATGTTTGATTGTTTGTGTGTTTGTCTGTTTGTGTATTTGTATGTTCGATTGTTTGTGTGTTTGTCTCTTTGTGTGTTTGTGTGTTTGTGTATTTGTGTGTTTGTGTGTTTGTGTGTGAGTGTTCCTATGTTTTCGTGTTTGTGTGTTTCCATGTTTCTGTATTTGGATCATTGTGTGTTTGTGTGTTTGTGTGTTAGTGTGTTTGCGTCTTTGCCTGTTTGTGTGTTTGCGTCTTTGCGTGTTTGTGTATTTGTGTGTTCGTGTGTTTGTGTGTTTGTGTGTTTGTGTGTTTGTGTGTTTGTGTGTTTGTGTGTTTGTGTGTTTGTGTGTTTGTGTGTTTGTGTGTTTGTGGGTTTGTGTTCCTGTGAGTTTGTGTGTTTGGGAGTTTGTGTGTGCGTGTGTTTGTGTGTTTGTTTGTCCGTGTGTTTGTGTCTTTGTGTGTCCGTGTGTTTCTGTATTCGTGTGTTCACGTGTTTGTGTGTTTTTGTGCTTGTGTGTTTGTGATTTTGTGTGATCGTGTCATTGTGTGTTTGTGTGTTTGTCTGGTTGTGTGTTTGTGTGTTTTTGTGTTTGCGTGTTTGTGTGTTTGTGTGTTTGTGTGTTTGTGTGTTTGTGTGTTTGTCTGTTTGTGTGTTTGTTTGTTTGTGTGTTTGTGTGTTTGTGTGCTTGTGTCTTTGTGGGTTCGTGTGTTTGTGTGTACGTGTATTTGTGTGTTTGTGTGTTTAGGTGTTTAAGCTGTCTGTGCGTTTGTGTGTTTCTGTGTTTGTGTGTTTGTATCATTGTGTGTTTGTGTGTTTTTATCATAGTCTGTTTGTGTGTTTGTGTGTTACCGTGTTTGTGTGTTCGTGTGTTCGTGTGTTCGTGTGTTTGTGTGTTTGTGTGTTTGTGTGTTTGTGTGTTTGCGTGTTCGTGTGTTTGTGTGTTTGTGTGTTTGTGTGTTCGTGTGTTTGTGTGTTTGTGTGTTTGTGTGTTTGTGTGTTTGGGTGTTTGTGTGTTTGTGTGTTTGTGTGTTTGTGTGTTTGTGTGTTTGTGTGTTTGTGTGTTTGTGTGTTTGTGTGTTTGTGTGTTTGTGTGTTTGTGTGTTTGTGTGTTTGTGTGTTTGTGTGTTTGTGTGTTTGTGTGTTTGGGTGTTTGTGTGTTTGTGTGTTTGTGTGTTTGTGTGTTTGTGTGTTTGTGTGTTTGTGTGTTTGTGTGTTTGTGTGTTTATGTGTTCGTGTGTTTGTGTGCTTGTGTCTTTGTGGGTTCGTGTGTTTGTGTGTACGTGTATTTGTGTGTTTGTGTGTTTAGGTGTTTAAGCTGTCTGTGCGTTTGTGTGTTTCTGTGTTTGTGTGTTTGTATCATTGTGTGTTTGTGTGTTTTTATCATTGTCTGTTTGTGTGTTTGTGTGTTACCGTGTTTGTGTGTTCGTGTGTTCGTGTGTTCGTGTGTTTGTGTGTTTGTGTGTTTGTGTGTTTGTGTATTCGTGTGTTTAAGTGTACGTGTATTTGTGTGTTTGTGTGTTTTTGTGGTTGTGCTGTTTGTGTGTTTGTGTGATTGCGCTGTTTGTGTTTTTGTGTGTTCGTGTGATTGTGTCATTGTGTGTTTGTGTGGTACTCTGTTCGTGTGTTTGTGTGCTTGTGTGTTTGTGTGGTCGTGGGGTTGTGTGTTTGTTTGTTCGTGTGTTTTTGTGTTCGTGTGTTTCCGTGTTTGTGTGGTTGTGTGTTTGTGTGTGAGTGTTTCTGTGTTTGTGTGTTTGTGTATTTGTGTGTTTGTGTGTTTGTTCGTGAGTGTTTCTGTGTTTGTGTGTTTGCGTGTTTTCGTGTTCCTGTATTTGTATCATTGTGTGTTTGTGTGTTTGTGTTTTTGTGTGTTTGTGTGTTTGTGTGTTTGTGTATTTGTGTATTTGTATGTTTGATTGTTTGTGTGTTTGTCTGATTGTGTATTTGTATGTTTGATTGTTTGTGTGTTTGTCTGTTTGTGTATTTGTATGTTTGATTGTTTGTGTGTTTGTCTGTTTGTGTGTTTGTGTGTTTGTGTGTTTGTGAGTTTGTGTGTTTGTGTATTTGTGTGTTTGTGTGTTTGTGTGTGAGTGTTCCTATGTTTTCGTGTTTGTGTGTTTCAATGTTTCTGTATTTGGATCATTGTGTGTTTGTGTGTTTGTGTGTTAGTGTGTTTGCGTCTTTGCCTGTTTGTGTGTTTGTGTGTTTGTGTGTTTGTGTGTTTGTGTGTTTGTGTGTTTGTGTGTTTGTGTGTTTGTGTGTTTGTGTGTTTGTGTGCTTGTGTGTGTGTGTGTCCGTGAGTTTGTGTGTTTGTGTGTTTCTGTGTTTGGGTGTTTGTGTATTTGTGTTCCTGTGTGTTTGTCTGTTTGGGAGTTTGTGTGTTCGTGTGTTTGTTCGTTAGTTTGTCCGTGTGTTTGTGTCTTTGCGTGTTCGTGTGTTTGTGTATTCGTGTGTTCACGTGTTTGTGTGTTTTTGTGCTTGTGTGTTTGTGATTTTGTGTGATCGTGTCTTTGTGTGTTTGTGTGTTTGTCTGGTTGTGTGTTTGTGTGTTTGTGTGTTTGTGTGTTTGTGTGTTTGTGTGTTTGTGTGTTTGTGTGTTTGCGTGTTAGTGTGTTTGCATGTTTGTGCGTTTGTGTGTTTGTGTGTTTGTGTGTTTGTGTGTTTGTGTGTTTGTGTGTTTGTGTGTTTGTGTGTTTGTGTTTTTGTGTGTTTGTGTGTTTGTGTGTTTGTGTATTTGTGTATTTGTGTATTTGTATGTTTGATTGTTTGTGTGTTTGTCTGTTTTACCGTTTTATCTGTGTTACCGTGTTTGTGTGTTCGTGTGTTTGTGTGTTTGTGTGTTTGTGTATTTGTGTGTTTGTGTGTTTGTGTGTGAGTGTTTCTATGTTTTCGTGTTTGTGTGTTTCCATGTTTCTGTATTTGGATCATCGTGTGTTTGTGTGTTTGTGTGATTGCGCTGTTTGTGTTTTTGTGTGTTCGTGTTTCTGTATTTGTATCATTGTGTGTTTTTGTGTTTGTGTGTTAGTGTGTTGGCGTGTTTGTGTGTTTGTGTGTTTGTGTGTTTGTGTGTTTGTGTGTTTGTGTGTTTGTGTGTTTGTGTGTTTGTGTGTTTGTGTGTTCGTGTGTTCGTGTGTTAGTGTGTTCGTGTGTTCGTGTCTTTGTGTGTTTGTGTGTGATTGTTTCTGTGTTTGTGTGTTCGTGTATTTGTGTGTTTGTGTGTGAGTGTTTGTGTGTTTGTGTGTTTGTGTGTTTTCGTGTTTCTGTATTTGTATCATTGTGTGTTTGTGTGTGCCTGTGTTTGTGTGTTGGCGTGTTTGTGTGTTTAGGTGTTTGTGTGTTTGTGTGTTCGTCTGTTTGCGGGTTTGTGTCTTTGTGTGGTGTGTGTTTGTTCCTTTGTGTCTTTATGTGCTTGTTTTTTCGTATGTTCTCGTGTTTGCGTGTTCGTGTGTTCGTGTGTTTGTGTGTTTGTGTGTTTGTGTGTTTGTGTGTTTGTGTGTTTGTGTGTTTGTGCGTTTGTGTTTTTGGGTGTCTGTGTGTTTGTGTGTTTGTGTGTTTGTGTGTTTGTGTGTTTGAGTGTTTGTGTAGTTCTGTGGTTGTGTGATCGTGTGTTTGTGTGTTTGTGTGTTTTCGTGTCTGTGTGTTTGTGTGTTTGTGTGTTGGCGTATTTGTGTGTTTGTGTGTTTGTGTGTTTGTGTGTTTGTGTGTTTGTTCGTTTGTGTGTTCGTGTGTTCGTGTGTTCGTGTGTTAGTGTGTTTGTGTGTTCGTGTCTTTGTGTGTTTGTGTGTAAGTGTTTCTGGGTTTGTGTGTTCGTGTATTTGTGTGTTTGTGTGTGAGTGTTTCTGTGTTTGTGTGTTTTCGTGTTTCTGTATTTGTATCATTGTGTGTTTGTGTGTGCCTGTGTTAGTGTGTTGGCGTGTTTGTGTGTTTGGGTGTTTGTGTGTTCGTGTGTTCGTGTGTTTGTGTGGTGTGTTTGTTCCTTTGTGTCTTTATGTGCTTGTTTTTTCGTATGTTCTCGTGTTTGTGTGTTCGTGTGTTTGTGTGTTTGTGTGTTTGTGTGTTTGTGTGTTTGTGTGTTTGAGTGTTTGTGTGTTTTCGTGGTTGTGTGATCGTGTGTTTGTGTGTTTGTGTGTTTTCGTGTCTGTGTGTTTGTGTGTTTGTGTGTTTGTTTGTTTGTGTGTTTGTGTGTTTGTGTGTTTGTGTGTTTGTGTGTTTGTGTGTTTGTGTGTTTGTGTGTTTGTGTGTTTGTGTGTTTGTGTGTTTGTGTGTTTGTGTGTTTGTGTGTTTGTGTGTTTGTGTGTTTGTGTGTTTGTGTGTTTGTGTGTTTGTGTGTTTGTGTGTTTGTGTGTTTGTGTGTTTGTGTGTTTGTGTGTTTGTGTGTTTGTGTGTTTGTGTGTATGTGTATTTGTGTGTTTGTGTGTTTGTGTGTTTGTGTGTTTGTGTGTTTGTGTGTTTGTGTGTTTGTGTGTTTGTGTGTTTGTGTGTTTGTGTGTTCGTAAGTCTGTGCGTTTGAGTTTTTGTGTTGTTTTGTGCCAGTGTGTTTGTGTGTTTTTGTGTTTGTGAGTTTGTGTGATCGTGTCATTTCGTGTTTGTGTGTTTGTGTGGTTGTGTGGTTGTGTGTTTGTGTGTTTGTGTCCTTGTGCTCTCTGTGTGTTTGTGTGTTTGTGTGGTTGTGTGTTTGTGTGTGAGTGTTTCTGTGTTTGTGTGTTTGTGTATTTGTGTGTTTGTGTGTTTGTATGTGAGTGTTTCTGTGTTTGTGTGTTTGTGTGTTTTCGTGTTTCTTCATTTGTATCATTGTGTGTTTGTGTGTTTGTGTTTTCGTGTGTTTGTGTGTTTGTGTGTTTGTGTATTTGTGTATTTGTATGTTTGATTGTTTGTGTGTTTGTCTGTTTGTCTGTTTGTGTATTTGTATGTTTGATTGTTTGTGTGTTTGTCTGTTTGTGTATTCGTATGTTTGATTGTTGGTGTGTTTGTCTGTTTGTGTGTTTGTGTGTTTGTGTATTTGTGTGTTTGTGTGTTTGCGTGTGAGTGTTCCTATGTTTTCGTGTTTGTGTGTTTCCATGTTTCTGTATTTGGATCATTGTGTGTTTGTGTGTTTGTGTGTTAGTGTGTTTGCGTCTTTGCCTGTTTGTGTGTTTGTGTGTTTCCGTGTTTGTGTGTTTGTTTGTTTGTGTTCTTGTGTGTGTGTGTGTGTGTGTTTGTGTGTTTGTGTGTTTGTGTGTTTGTGTATTTGTGTATTTGTGTTCCTGTGTGTTCGTGTGTTTGGGAGTTTGTGTGTTCGTGTGTTTGTTCGTTAGTTTGTCCGTGTGTTTGGGTCTTTGCGTGTTCGTGTGTTTGTGTATTCGTGTGTTCACGTGTTTGTGTGTTTTGTGCTTGTGTGTTTGTGATTTTGCGTGATCGTGTCATTGTGTGTTTGTGTGTTTGTCTGGTTGTGTGTTTGTGTGTTTGTGTGTTTGTGTGTTTGTGTGTTTGTGTGTTTGTGTGTTTGTGTGTTTGTGTGTTTGTGTGTTTGTGTGTTTGTGTGTTTGTGTGTTTGTGTGTTTGTGTGTTTGTGTGTTTGTGTGTTTGTGTGTTCGTGTGTTTGTGTGTTTTCGTGTTTGTGTGTTTGTGTGTTTGTGTGTTTTCGTGTTTGTGTGTTTGTGTGTTTGTGTGTTTGCGTGTTAGTGTGTTTGCGTGTTTGTGCATTTGTGTGTTTGTGTGTTTGTGTGTTTGTGTGTTTGTGTGTTTGTGTGTTTGTGTGTTTGTGTGTTTGTGTGTTTGTGTTTTTGTGTGTTTGTGCGTTTGTGTGTTTGTGTATTTGTGTATTTGTATGTTTGATTGTTTGTGTGTTTGTCTGTTTGTGTGTTTGTGTGTTTGTGTGTTTGTGTGTTTGTGTGTTTGTGTATTTGTGTGTTTGTGTGTTTGTGTGTTTGTGTGTTTGTGTATTTGTGTGTTTGTGTGTTTCTGTAGTTGTGTGATCGTGTGTTTGTGTGTTTGTGTGTTTTCGTGTCTGTGTGTTTGTGTGTTTGTGTGTTGGCGTGTTTGTGTGTTTGTGTGTTTGTGTGTTTGTGTGTTTGTGTGTTTGTGTGTTTGTGTGTTTGTGTGTTTGTGTGTTCGTGTGTTAGTGTGTTTGTGTGTTCGTGTCTTTGTCTGTTTGTGTGTGAGTGTTTCTGTGTTTGTGTGTTCGTGTATTTGTGTGTTTGTGTGTGAGTGTTTCTGTGTTTGTGTGTCTTCGTGTTTCTGTATTTGTATCATTGTGTGTTTGTGTGTGCCTGTGTTAGTGTGTTGGCGTGTTTGTGTGTTTGGGTGTTTGTGTGTTTGTGTGTTCGTGTGTTTGTGTGGTGTGTTTGTTCCTTTGTGTCTTTATGTGCTTGTTTTTTCGTATGTTCTCGTGTTTGTGTGTTCGTGTGTTTGTGTGTTTGTGTGTTTGTGTGTTTGTGTGTTTGTGTGTTTGTGTGTTTGTGTGTTTGTGAGTTTG
Source organism: Sussaba pulchella (assembly GCA_963971145.1). Lineage (NCBI taxonomy): Eukaryota > Metazoa > Arthropoda > Insecta > Hymenoptera > Ichneumonidae > Sussaba > Sussaba pulchella. The sequence continues at coordinate 939,438 of CAXAQZ010000337.1, forward strand.
TGTGTTTGTGTGTTTGTGTGTTTGTGTGTTTGTGTGTTTGTGTGTTTGTGTGTTTGTGTGTTTGTGCGTTTGTGTGTTTGTGTGTTTGTGTGTTTGTGTGTTTGTGTGTTTGTGTGTTTGTGTGTTTGTGTTCCTGTGAGTTTGTGTGTTTGGGAGTTTGTGTCTGCGTGTGTTTGTGTGTTTGTTTGTCCGTGTGTTTGTGTCTTTGTGTGTCCGTGTGTTTCTGTATTCGTGTGTTCACGTGTTTGTGTGTTTTTGTGCTTGTGTGTTTGTGATTTTGTGTGATCGTGTCATTGTGTGTTTGTGTGTTTGTCTGGTTGTGTGTTTGTGTGTTTGTGTGTTTGTGTATTTGTGTGTTTGTGTGTTTGTGTGTGAGTGTTTCTATGTTTTCGTGTTTGTGTGTTTCCATGTTTCTGTATTTGGATCATTGTGTGTTTGTGTGTTTGTGTGTTAGTGTGTTTGCGTCTTTGCCTGTTTGTGTGTTTGTGTGTTTGTGTGTTTGTGTGTTTGTGTGTTTGTGTGTTTGTGTGTTTGTGTGTTTGTGTGCTTGTGTGTGTGTGTCTGTGTGTTTGTGTGTTTGTGTGTTTGTGTGTTTGTGTATTTGTGTTCCTGTGTGTTTGGGTGTTTGGAAGTTTGTGTGTTCGTGTGTTTTTTCGTTAGTTTGTCCGTGTGTTTGTGTCTTTGCGTGTTCGTGTGTTTGTGTATTCGTGTGTTCACGTGTTTGTGTGTTTTTGTGCTTGTGTGTTTGTGATTTCGTGTGATCGTGTCATTGTGGGTTTGTGTGTTTGTCTGGTTGTGTGTTTGTGTGTTCGTGTGTTTGTGTGTTTGTGTGTTTGTGAGTTTGTGTGTTTGTGTGTTTGTGTGTTTTCGTGTTTGTGTGTTTGTGTGTTTGTGTGTTTGTGTGTTTGTGTGTTTGTGTGTTTGCGTGTAAGTGTGTTTGCGTGTTTGTGCGTTTGTGTGTTTGTGTGTTTGTGTGTTTGTGTGTTTGTGTTTTTGTGTGTTTGTGTGTTTGTGTGTTTGTGTATTTGTGTATTTGTATGTTTGATTGTTTGTGTGTTTGTCTGTTTGTGTGTTTGTGTGTTTGTGTGTTTGTGTGTTTGTGTGTTTGTGTGTTTGTGTGTTTGTGTGTTTGTGTGTTTGTGTGTTTGTGTGTTTGTGTGTTTGTGTGTTTGTGTGTTTGTGTGTTTGTGTGTTTGTGTGTTTGTGTATTTGTGTGTTCGTGTGTTTGTGTGTTTGTGTGTGAGTGTTTCTATGTTTTCGTGTTTGTGTGTTTCCATGTTTCTGTATTTGGATCATCGTGTGTTTGTGTGTTTGTGTGTTAGTGTGTTTGCGTCTTTGCGTGTTTGTGTGTTTGTGCGTTCGTGTGTCTGTGTGTCCGTGTGTTTGTGTGTTTGTGTGTTTGTGTGTTTGTGTGTTTGTGTGTTTGTGTGTTTGTGTGTTTGTGTGTTTGTGTGTTTGTGTGTTTGTGTGTTCGTGTGTTTCCGTGTTTGTGTGTTTGTGTTCCTGTGTGTTTAAGTGTTCGTATGTTTGTGTGTTTACGTGATTGTATGTTTGTGTGTTCGTGTGTTTGTGTGTTCGTGTGTTTGTGTGTTTGTGTGTTTGTGTGTTTGTGTGTTTGTGTGTTTGTGTGTTTGTGTGTTTGTGTGTTTGTGTGGTTGTGTGTTTGTGTGTTTGTGTGATTGTGTGTTTGTGTGTGAGTGTTTGTGTGTTTGTGTGTTTGTGTATTTGTATGTTTGTGTGTGAGTGTTTCTGTGTTTGTGTGTTTGTGTGTTTTCGTGTTTCTGTATTTGTATCATTGTGTGTTTTTGTGTTTGTGTGTTAGTGTGTTGGCGTGTTTGTGTGTCTGTGTGTTTGTGTGTTTGTGTGTTTGTGTGTTTGTGTGTTTGTGTGTTTGTGTGTTTGTGTGTTTGTGTGTTTGTGTGTTTGTGTGTTTGTGTGTTTGTGTGTTTGTGTGTTTGTGTGTTCGTGTGTTCGTGTGTTAGTGTGTTCGTGTGTTCGTGTCTTTGTGTGTTTGTGTGTGATTGTTTCTGTGTTTGTGTGTTCGTGTATTTGTGTGTTTGTGTGTGAGTGTTTGTGTGTTTGTGTGTTTGTGTGTTTTCGTGTTTTCGTGTTTCTGTATTTGTATCATTGTGTGTTTGTGTGTGCCTGTGTTTGTGTGTTGGCGTGTTTGTGTGTTTAGGTGTTTGTGTGTTTGTGTGTTCGTCTGTTTCTGGGTTTGTGTCTTTGTGTGGTGTGTGTTTGTTCCTTTGTGTCTTTATGTGCTTGTTTTTTCGTATGTTCTCGTGTTTGCGTGTTCGTGTGTTCGTGTGTTTGTGTGTTTGTGTGTTTGTGTGTTTGTGTGTTTGTGTGTTTGTGTTTTTGGGTGTCTGTGTGTTTGTGTGTTTGTGTGTTTGTGTGTTTGTGTGTTTGTGTGTTTGTGTGTTTGTGTGTTTGTGTGTTTGTGTGTTCGTGTGTTTGAGTGTTTGTGTAGTTCTGTGGTTGTGTGATCGTGTGTTTGTGTGTTTGTGTGTTTTCGTGTCTGTGTGTTTGTGTGTTTGTGTGTTGGCGTATTTGTGTGTTTGTGTGTTTGTGTGTTTGTGTGTTTGTGTGTTTGTGTGTTTGTTCGTTTGTGTGTTCGTGTGTTCGTGTGTTAATGTGTTTGTGTGTTCGTGTCTTTGTGTGTTTGTGTGTAAGTGTTTCTGGGTTTGTGTGTTCGTGTATTTGTGTGTTTGTGTGTGAGTGTTTCTGTTTTTGTGTGTTTTCGTGTTTCTGTATTTGTATCATTGTGTGTTTGTGTGTGCCTGTGTTAGTGTGTTGGCGTGTTTGTGTGTTTGGGTGTTTGTGTGTTTGTGTGTTCGTGTGTTTGTGTGGTGTGTTTGTTCCTTTGTGTCTTTATGTGCTTGTTTTTTCGTATGTTCTCGTGTTTGTGTGTTCGTGTGTTTGTGTGTTTGTGTGTTTGTGTGTTTGTGTGTTTGTGTGTTTGTGTGTTTGAGTGTTTGTGTGTTTTCGTGGTTGTGTGATCGTGTGTTTGTGTGTTTGTGTGTTTTCGTGTCTGTGTGTTTGTGTGTTTGTGTGTTTGTTTGTTTGTGTGTTTGTGTGTTTGTGTGTTTGTGTGTTTGTGTGTTTGTGTGTTTGTGTGTTTGTGTGTTTGTGTGTTTGTGTGTTTGTGTGTTTGTGTGTTTGTGTGTTTGTGTGTTTGTGTGTTTGTGTGTTTGTGTGTTTGTGTGTTTGTGTGTTTGTGTGTTTGTGTGTTTGTGTGTTTGTGTGTTTGTGTGTTTGTGTGTTTGTGTGTTTGTGTGTTTGTGTGTTTGTGTGTTTGTGTGTTTGTGTGTTTGTGTGTATGTGTGTTTGTGTGTTTGTGTGTTTGTGTGTTTGTGTGTTTGTGTGTTTGTGTGTTTGTGTGTTTGTGTGTTTGTGTGTTCGTAAGTCTGTGCGTTTGAGTTTTTGTGTTGTTTTGTGCCAGTGTGATTGCGTGTTTTTGTGTTTGTGAGTTTGTGTGATCGTGTCATTTCGTGTTTGTGTGTTTGTGTGGTTGTGTGGTTGTGTGTTTGTGTGTTTGTGTCCTTGTGCTCTCTGTGTGTTTGTGTGTTTGTGTGGTTGTATGTTTGTGTGTTTGTGTGGTTGTGTGTTTGTGTGTGAGTGTTTCTGTGTTTCTGTGTTTGTGTGTTTGTGTGTTTTCGTGTTTCTTCATTTGTATCATTGTGTGTTTGTGTTTTCGTGTGTTTGTGTGTTTGTGTGTTTGTGTATTTGTGTATTTGTGTATTTGTATGTTTGATTGTTTGTGTGTTTGTCTGTTTGTGTATTTGTATGTTTGATTGTTTGTGTGTTTGTCTGTTTGTGTATTCTTATGTTTAATTGTTGGTGTGTTTGTCTGTTTGTGTGTTTGTGTATTTGTGTGTTTGTGTGTTTGTGTGTGAGTGTTCCTATGTTTTCGTGTTTGTGTGTTTCCATGTTTCTGTATTTGGATCATTGTGTGTTTGTGTGTTAGTGTGTTTGCGTCTTTGCCTGTTTGTGTGTTCGTGTGTTTGTGTGTTTGTGTGTTTCCGTGTTTGTGTGTTTGTTTGTTTGTGTGCTTGTGTGTGTGTGTGTGTGTGTTTGTGTGTTTGTGTGTTTGTGTGTTTGTGTATTTGTGTTCCTGTGTGTTCGTGTGTTTGGGAGTTTGTGTGTTCGTGTGTTTGTTCGTTAGTTTGTCCGTGTGTTTGTGTCTTTGCGTGTTCGTGTGTTTGTGTATTTGTGTGTTCACGTGTTTGTGTGTTTTGTGGTTGTGTGTTTGTGATTTTGCGTGATCGTGTCATTGTGTGTTTGTGTGTTTGTCTGGTTGTGTGTTTGTGTGTTTGTGTGTTTGTGTGTTTGTGTGTTTGTGTGTTTGTGTGTTTGTGTGTTTGTGTGTTTGTGTGTTTGTGTGTTTGTGTGTTTGTGTGTTTGTGTGTTTGTGTGTTTGTGTGTTTGTGTGTTTGTGTGTTTGTGTGTTTGTGTGTTTGTGTGTTTGTGTGTTTGTGTGTTTGTGTGTTTGTGTGTTTGTGTGTTTGTGTGTTTTCGTGTCTGTGTGTTTGTGTGTTTGTGTGTTTGTGTGTTTGCGTGTTAGTGTGTTTGCGTGTTTGTGCGTTTGTGTGTTTGTGTGTTTGTGTGTTTGTGTGTTTGTGTGTTTGTGTGTTTGTGTGTTTGTGTTTTTGTGTGTTTGTGCGTTTGTGTGTTTGTGTATTTGTGTATTTGTATGTTTGATTGTTTGTGTGTTTGTCTGTTTGTGTGTTTGTGTGTTTGTGTGTTTGTGTTTTTGTGTGTTTGTGTGTTTGTGTGTTTGTGTATTTGTGTGTTTGTGTGTTTGTGTGTTTGTGTATTTGTGTGTTTGTGGGTGAGTGTTTCTATGTTTTCGTGTTTGTGTGTTTCCATGTTTCTGTAGTTGGATCATCGTGTGTTTGTGTGTTTGTGTGTTTGTGTATTTGTGTGTTTGTGTGTTTGTGTGTTTGTGTGTTTGTGTGTTTGAGTGTTTGTGTGTTTCTGTAGTTGTGTGATCGTGTGTTTGTGTGTTTGTGTGTTTTCGTGTCTGTGTGTTTGTGTGTTTGTGTGTTGGCGTGTTTGTGTGTTTGTGTGTTTGTGTGTTTGTGTGTTTGTGTGTTTGTGTGTTTGTGTGTTTGTGTGTTTGTGTGTTTGTGTGTTCGTGTGTTAGTGTGTTTGTGTGTTCGTGTCTTTGTCTGTTTGTGTGTGAGTGTTTCTGTGTTTGTGTGTTCGTGTATTTGTGTGTTTGTGTGTGAGTGTTTCTGTGTTTGTGTGTCTTCGTGTTTCTGTATTTGTATCATTGTGTGTTTGTGTGTGCCTGTGTTAGTGTGTTGGCGTGTTTGTGTGTTTGGGTGTTTGTGTGTTTGTGTGTTCGTGTGTTTGTGTGGTGTGTTTGTTCCTTTGTGTCTTTATGTGCTTGTTTTTTCGTATGTTCTCGTGTTTGTGTGTTCGTGTGTTTGTGTGTTTGTGTGTTTGTGTGTTTGTGTGTTTGTGTGTTTGTGTGTTTGTGTGTTTGTGTGTTTGTGTGTTTGTGTGTTTGTGTGTTTGTGTGTTTGTGTGTTTGTGTGATTGTGTGTTTGTGTGTTCGTGTGTTTGCGTGTTAGTGTGTTTGCGTGTTTGTGCGTTTGTGTGTTTGTATGTTTGTGTGTTTGTGTGTTTGTGTGTTTGTGTGTTTGTGTTTTTGTGTGTTTGTGTGTTTGTGTGTTTGTGTATTTGTGTATTTGTATGTTTGATTGTTTGTGTGTTTGTCTGTTTGTGTGTTTGTGTGTTTGTGTGTTTGTGTATTTGTGTGTTTGTGTGTTTGTGTGTGAGTGTTTCTATGTTTTCGTGTTTGTGTGTTTCCACGTTTCTGTATTTGGATCATCGTGTGTTTGTGTGTTTGTGTGTTTGTCTGTTTGTGTATTTGTATGTTTGATTGTTTGTGTGTTTGTCTGTTTGTGTATTTGTATGTTCGATTGTTTGTGTGTTTGTCTCTTTGTGTGTTTGTGTGTTTGTGTATTTGTGTGTTTGTGTGTTTGTGTGTGAGTGTTCCTATGTTTTCGTGTTTGTGTGTTTCCATGTTTCTGTATTTGGATCATTGTGTGTTTGTGTGTTTGTGTGTTAGTGTGTTTGCGTCTTTGCCTGTTTGTGTGTTTGCGTCTTTGCGTGTTTGTGTGTTTGTGTGTTCGTGTGTTTGTGTGTTTGTGTGTTTGTGTGTTTGTGTGTTTGTGTGTTTGTGTGTTTGTGTGTTTGTGTGTTTGTGTGTTTGTGTGTTTGTGGGTTTGTGTTCCTGTGAGTTTGTGTGTTTGGGAGTTTGTGTGTGCGTGTGTTTGTGTGTTTGTTTGTCCGTGTGTTTGTGTCTTTGTGTGTCCGTGTGTTTCTGTATTCGTGTGTTCACGTGTTTGTGTGTTTTTGTGCTTGTGTGTTTGTGATTTTGTGTGATCGTGTCATTGTGTGTTTGTGTGTTTGTCTGGTTGTGTGTTTGTGTGTTTTTGTGTTTGCGTGTTTGTGTGTTTGTGTGTTTGTGTGTTTGTGTGTTTGTGTGTTTGTCTGTTTGTGTGTTTGTTTGTTTGTGTGTTTGTGTGTTTGTGTGCTTGTGTCTTTGTGGGTTCGTGTGTTTGTGTGTACGTGTATTTGTGTGTTTGTGTGTTTAGGTGTTTAAGCTGTCTGTGCGTTTGTGTGTTTCTGTGTTTGTGTGTTTGTATCATTGTGTGTTTGTGTGTTTTTATCATAGTCTGTTTGTGTGTTTGTGTGTTACCGTGTTTGTGTGTTCGTGTGTTCGTGTGTTCGTGTGTTTGTGTGTTTGTGTGTTTGTGTGTTTGTGTGTTTGCCTGTTCGTGTGTTTGTGTGTTTGTGTGTTTGTGTGTTCGTGTGTTTGTGTGTTTGTGTGTTTGTGTGTTTGTGTGTTTGGGTGTTTGTGTGTTTGTGTGTTTGTGTGTTTGTGTGTTTGTGTGTTTGTGTGTTTGTGTGTTTGTGTGTTTGTGTGTTTGTGTGTTTGTGTGTTTGTGTGTTTGTGTGTTTGTGTGTTTGTGTGTTTGTGTGTTTGTGTGTTTGGGTGTTTGTGTGTTTGTGTGTTTGTGTGTTTGTGTGTTTGTGTGTTTGTGTGTTTGTGTGTTTGTGTGTTTGTGTGTTTATGTGTTCGTGTGTTTGTGTGCTTGTGTCTTTGTGGGTTCGTGTGTTTGTGTGTACGTGTATTTGTGTGTTTGTGTGTTTAGGTGTTTAAGCTGTCTGTGCGTTTGTGTGTTTCTGTGTTTGTGTGTTTGTATCATTGTGTGTTTGTGTGTTTTTATCATTGTCTGTTTGTGTGTTTGTGTGTTACCGTGTTTGTGTGTTCGTGTGTTCGTGTGTTCGTGTGTTTGTGTGTTTGTGTGTTTGTGTGTTTGTGTATTCGTGTGTTTGAGTGTACGTGTATTTGTGTGTTTGTGTGTTTTTGTGGTTGTGCTGTTTGTGTGTTTGTGTGATTGCGCTGTTTGTGTTTTTGTGTGTTCGTGTGATTGTGTCATTGTGTGTTTGTGTGGTACTCTGTTCGTGTGTTTGTGTGCTTGTGTGTTTGTGTGGTCGTGGGGTTGTGTGTTTGTTTGTTCGTGTGTTTTTGTGTTCGTGTGTTTCCGTGTTTGTGTGGTTGTGTGTTTGTGTGTGAGTGTTTCTGTGTTTGTGTGTTTGTGTATTTGTGTGTTTGTGTGTTTGTTCGTGAGTGTTTCTGTGTTTGTGTGTTTGCGTGTTTTCGTGTTCCTGTATTTGTATCATTGTGTGTTTGTGTGTTTGTGTTTTTGTGTGTTTGTGTGTTTGTGTGTTTGTGTATTTGTGTATTTGTATGTTTGATTGTTTGTGTGTTTGTCTGATTGTGTATTTGTATGTTTGATTGTTTGTGTGTTTGTCTGTTTGTGTATTTGTATGTTTGATTGTTTGTGTGTTTGTCTGTTTGTGTGTTTGTGTGTTTGTGTGTTTGTGAGTTTGTGTGTTTGTGTATTTGTGTGTTTGTGTGTTTGTGTGTGAGTGTTCCTATGTTTTCGTGTTTGTGTGTTTCAATGTTTCTGTATTTGGATCATTGTGTGTTTGTGTGTTTGTGTGTTAGTGTGTTTGCGTCTTTGCCTGTTTGTGTGTTTGTGTGTTTGTGTGTTTGTGTGTTTGTGTGTTTGTGTGTTTGTGTGTTTGTGTGTTTGTGTGTTTGTGTGTTTGTGTGCTTGTGTGTGTGTGTGTCCGTGAGTTTGTGTGTTTGTGTGTTTCTGTGTTTGGGTGTTTGTGTATTTGTGTTCCTGTGTGTTTGTCTGTTTGGGAGTTTGTGTGTTCGTGTGTTTGTTCGTTAGTTTGTCCGTGTGTTTGTGTCTTTGCGTGTTCGTGTGTTTGTGTATTCGTGTGTTCACGTGTTTGTGTGTTTTTGTGCTTGTGTGTTTGTGATTTTGTGTGATCGTGTCTTTGTGTGTTTGTGTGTTTGTCTGGTTGTGTGTTTGTGTGTTTGTGTGTTTGTGTGTTTGTGTGTTTGTGTGTTTGTGTGTTTGTGTGTTTGTGTGTTTGCGTGTTAGTGTGTTTGCATGTTTGTGCGTTTGTGTGTTTGTGTGTTTGTGTGTTTGTGTGTTTGTGTGTTTGTGTGTTTGTGTGTTTGTGTGTTTGTGTTTTTGTGTGTTTGTGTGTTTGTGTGTTTGTGTATTTGTGTATTTGTGTATTTGTATGTTTGATTGTTTGTGTGTTTGTCTGTTTTACCGTTTTATCTGTGTTACCGTGTTTGTGTGTTCGTGTGTTTGTGTGTTTGTGTGTTTGTGTATTTGTGTGTTTGTGTGTTTGTGTGTGAGTGTTTCTATGTTTTCGTGTTTGTGTGTTTCCATGTTTCTGTATTTGGATCATCGTGTGTTTGTGTGTTTGTGTGATTGCGCTGTTTGTGTTTTTGTGTGTTCGTGTGATTGTGTCATTGTGTGTTTGTGTGGTACTCTGTTCGTGTGTTTGTGTGCTTGTGTGTTTGTGTGGTCGTGGGGTTGTGTGTTTGTTTGTTCGTGTGTTTTTGTGTTCGTGTGTTTCCGTGTTTGTGTGGTTGTGTGTTTGTGTGTGAGTGTTTCTGTGTTTGTGTGTTTGTGTATTTGTGTGTTTGTGTGTTTGTTCGTGAGTGTTTCTGTGTTTGTGTGTTTGCGTGTTTTCGTGTTCCTGTATTTGTATCATTGTGTGTTTGTGTGTTTGTGTTTTTGTGTGTTTGTGTGTTTGTGTGTTTGTGTATTTGTGTATTTGTATGTTTGATTGTTTGTGTGTTTGTCTGATTGTGTATTTGTATGTTTGATTGTTTGTGTGTTTGTCTGTTTGTGTATTTGTATGTTTGATTGTTTGTGTGTTTGTCTGTTTGTGTGTTTGTGTGTTTGTGTGTTTGTGTGTTTGTGAGTTTGTGTGTTTGTGTATTTGTGTGTTTGTGTGTTTGTGTGTGAGTGTTCCTATGTTTTCGTGTTTGTGTGTTTCAATGTTTCTGTATTTGGATCATTGTGTGTTTGTGTGTTTGTGTGTTAGTGTGTTTGCGTCTTTGCCTGTTTGTGTGTTTGTGTGTTTGTGTGTTTGTGTGTTTGTGTGTTTGTGTGTTTGTGTGTTTGTGTGTTTGTGTGTTTGTGTGTTTGTGTGCTTGTGTGTGTGTGTGTCCGTGAGTTTGTGTGTTTGTGTGTTTCTGTGTTTGGGTGTTTGTGTATTTGTGTTCCTGTGTGTTTGTCTGTTTGGGAGTTTGTGTGTTCGTGTGTTTGTTCGTTAGTTTGTCCGTGTGTTTGTGTCTTTGCGTGTTCGTGTGTTTGTGTATTCGTGTGTTCACGTGTTTGTGTGTTTTTGTGCTTGTGTGTTTGTGATTTTGTGTGATCGTGTCATTGTGTGTTTGTGTGTTTGTCTGGTTGTGTGTTTGTGTGTTTGTGTGTTTGTGTGTTTGTGTGTTTGTGTGTTTGTGTGTTTGTGTGTTTGTGTGTTTGCGTGTTAGTGTGTTTGCATGTTTGTGCGTTTGTGTGTTTGTGTGTTTGTGTGTTTGTGTGTTTGTGTGTTTGTGTGTTTGTGTGTTTGTGTGTTTGTGTTTTTGTGTGTTTGTGTGTTTGTGTGTTTGTGTATTTGTGTATTTGTGTATTTGTATGTTTGATTGTTTGTGTGTTTGTCTGTTTTACCGTTTTATCTGTGTTACCGTGTTTGTGTGTTCGTGTGTTTGTGTGTTTGTGTGTTTGTGTATTTGTGTGTTTGTGTGTTTGTGTGTGAGTGTTTCTATGTTTTCGTGTTTGTGTGTTTCCATGTTTCTGTATTTGGATCATCGTGTGTTTGTGTGTTTGTGTGTTAGTGTGTTTGCATCTTTGCGTGTTTGTGTGTTTGTGTGTTCGTGTGTTTGTGTGTTTGTGTGTTTGTGTGTTTGTGTGTTTGTGTGTTTGTATGTTTGTGTGTTTGTGTGTTTGTGTGTTTGTGTGTTTGTGTGTTTGTGTGTTTGTGTGTTTGTGTGTTTGTGTGTTTGTGTGTTTGTGTGTTTGTGTGTTTGTGTGTTTGTGTGTTTGTATGTTTGTGTGTTTGTGTTCCTGTGAGTTTGTGTGTTTGGGAGTTTGTGTGTGCGTGTGTTTGTGTGTTTGTTTGTCCGTGTGTTTGTGTCTTTGTGTGTCCGTGTGTTTCTGTATTCGTGTGTTCACGTGTTTGTGTGTTTTTGTGCTTGTGTGTTTGTGATTTTGTGTGATCGTGTCATTGTGTGTTTGTGTGTTTGTCTGGTTGTGTGTTTGTGTGTTTTTGTGTTTGCGTGTTTGTGTGTTTGAGTGTTTGTGTGTTTGTGTGTTTGTGTGTTTGTGTGTTTGTGTGTTTGTGTGTTTGTGTGTTTGTGTGTTTGTGTGTTTGTGTGTTTGTGTGTTTGTGTGTTTGTGTGTTTGTGTGTTTGTGTGTTTGTGTGTTTGTGTGTTTGTGTGTTTGTGTGTTTGTGTGTTTGTGTGTTTGTGTGTTTGTGTGTTTGTGTGTTTGTGTGTTCGTGTGTTTGTGTGTTTGTGTGTTTGTGTGTTTGTGTGTTTGTGTGTTTGGGTGTTTGTGTGTTTGTGTGTTTGTGTGTTTGTGTGTTTGTGTGTTTGTGTGTTTGTGTGTTTGTGTGTTTGTGTGTTTGTGTGTTTGTGTGTTTGTGTGTTTGTGTGTTTGTGTGTTTGTGTGTTTGTGTGTTTGGGTGCTTGTGTGTTTGTGTGTTTGTGTGTTTGTGTGTTTGTGTGTTTGTGTGTTTGTGTGTTTATGTGTTTGTGTGTTTGTGTGCTTGTGTCTTTGTGGGTTCGTGTGTTTGTGTGTACGTGTATTTGTGTGTTTGTGTGTTTAGGTGTTTAAGCTGTCTGTGCGTTTGTGTGTTTCTGTGTTTGTGTGTTTGTATCATTGTGTGTTTGTGTGTTTGTGTGTTTTTATCATTGTCTGTTTGTGTGTTTGTGTGTTACCGTGTTTGTGTGTTCGTGTGTTCGTGTGTTCGTGTGTTTGTGTGTTTGTGTGTTTGTGTATTCGTGTGTTCGTGTGTACGTGTATTTGTGTGTTTGTGTGTTTTTGTGGTTGTGCTGTTTGTGTGTTTGTGTGATTGCGCTGTTTGTGTTTTTGTGTGTTCGTGTGATTGTGTCATTGTGTGTTTGTGTGGTACTGTGTTCGTGTGTTTGTGTGCTTGTGTGTTTGTGATTTTGTGTGATCGTGTCATTGTGTGTTTGTGTGTTTGTCTGGTTGTGTGTTCGTGTGTTTGTGTGTTTGTGTGTTTGTGTGTTTGTGTGTTTGTGTGTTTGTGTGTTTGTGTGTTTGCGTGTTAGTGTGTTTGCGTGTTTGTGCGTTTGTGTGTTTGTGTGTTTGTGTGTTTGTGTGTTTGTGTGTTTGTGTGTTTGTGTGTTTGTGTGTTTGTGTGTTTGTGTTTTTGTGTGTTTGTGTGTTTGTGTGTTTGTGTATTTGTGTATTTGTATGTTTGATTGTTTGTGTGTTTGTCTGTTTGTGTGTTTGTGTGTTTGTGTGTTTGTGTGTTTGTGTATTTGTGTGTTTGTGTGTTTGTGTGTGAGTGTTTCTATGTTTTCGTGTTTGTGTGTTTCCACGTTTCTGTATTTGGATCATCGTGTGTTTGTGTGTTTGTGTGTTTGTCTGTTTGTGTATTTGTATGTTTGATTGTTTGTGTGTTTGTCTGTTTGTGTATTTGTATGTTTGATTGTTTGTGTGTTTGTCTCTTTGTGTGTTTGTGTGTTTGTGTGTTTGTGTGTTTGTGTATTTGTGTGTTTGTGTGTTTGTGTGTGAGTGTTCCTGTGTTTTCGTGTTTGTGTGTTTCCATGTTTCTGTATTTAGATCATTGTCTGTTTGTGTGTTTGTGTGTTAGTGTGTTTGCGTCTTTGCCTGTTTGTGTGTTTGCGTCTTTGCGTGTTTGTGTGTTTGTGTGTTCGTGTGTTTGTGTGTTTGTGTGTGTGTGTTTGTGTGTTTGTGTGTTTGTGTGTTTGTGTGTTTGTGTGTTTGTGTGTTTGTGTGTTTGTGTGTTTGTGTGTTTGTGTGTTTGTGTGTTTGTGTGTTTGTGTGTTTTTGTGTTTGTGTTCCTGTGAGTTTGTGTGTTTGGGAGTTTGTGTGTGCGTGTGTTTGTGTGTTTGTTTGTCCGTGTGTTTGTGTCTTTGTGTGTCCGTGTGTTTCTGTATTCGTGTGTTCACGTGTTTGTGTGTTTTTGTGCTTGTGTGTTTGTGATTTTGTGTGATCGTGTCATTGTGTGTTTGTGTGTTTGTCTGGTTGTGTGTTTGTGTGTTTTTGTGTTTGCGTGTTTGTGTGTTTGTGTGTTTGTGTGTTTGTGTGTTTGTGTGTTTGTGTGTTTGTGTGTTTGTGTGTTTCTGTGCTTGTGTCTTTGTGGGTTCGTGTGTTTGTGTGTACGTGTATTTGTGTGTTTGTGTGTTTAGGTGTTTAAGCTGTCTGTGCGTTTGTGTGTTTCTGTGTTTGTGTGTTTGTATCATTGTGTGTTTGTGTGTTTTTATCATTGTCTGTTTGTGTGTTTGTGTGTTACCGTGTTTGTGTGTTCGTGTGTTCGTGTGTTTGTGTGTTTGTGTGTTTGTGTGTTTGTGTGTTCGTGTGTTTGTGTGTTTGTGTGTTTGTGTGTTTGTGTGTTTGTGTGTTTCTGTGTTTGTGTGTTTGTGTGTTTGGGTGTTTGTGTGTTTGTGTGTTTGTGTGTTTGTGTGTTTGTGTGTTTGTGTGTTTGTGTGTTTGTGTGTTTGTGTGTTTGTGTGTTTGTGTGTTTGTGTGTTTGTGTGTTTGTGTGTTTGTGTGTTTGTGTGTTTGGGTGTTTGTGTGTTTGTGTGTTTGTGTGTTTGTGTGTTTGTGTGTTTGTGTGTTTGTGTGTTTGTGTGTTTGTGTGTTTGTGTGTTTGTGTGTTTGTGTGTTTATGTGTTCGTGTGTTTGTGTGCTTGTGTCTTTGTGGGTTCGTGTGTTTGTGTGTACGTGTATTTGTGTGTTTGTGTGTTTAGGTGTTTAAGCTGTCTGTGCGTTTGTGTGTTTCTGTGTTTGTGTGTTTGTATCATTGTGTGTTTGTGTGTTTTTATCATTGTCTGTTTGTGTGTTTCTGTGTTACCGTGTTTGTGTGTTCGTGTGTTCGTGTGTTTGTGTGTTCGTGTGTTTGTGTGTTTGTGTGTTTGTGTATTCGTGTGTTTGAGTGTACGTGTATTTGTGTGTTTGTGTGTTTTTGTGGTTGTGCTGTTTGTGTGTTTGTGTGATTGCGCTGTTTGTGTTTTTGTGTGTTCGTGTGATTGTGTCATTGTGTGTTTGTGTGGTACTGTGTTCGTGTGTTTGTGTGCTTGTGTGTTTGTGTGGTCGTGGGGTTGTGTGTTTGTTTGTTCGTGTGTTTTTGTGTTCGTGTGTTTCCGTGTTTGTGTGTTTATGTGTTTGTGTGTTTGTGCTCTTTGTGTGTTTGTGTAGTTGTGTGTTTGTGTGTTTAGGTGTGTGTGTGTGTTTCTGTGCTTGTGTGTTTGTGAGTTTGTGCGATCGTGTCATTGTGTGTTTTTGTGTTTATGTGTTTGTGTGTCTGTGTGTTTGTGTGTTTGTGTGTTTGTGTGTTCGTGTGTCTGTGTGTTCGTGTGTTTGTGTGTTTGTGTGTTTGTGTGTTTGTGTGTTTGTGTGTTTGTGTGTTTGCGTGTTTCTGTGTTTGTGTGTTTGTGTGTTCGTGTGTTTCCGTGTTTGTGTGTTTGTGTTCCTGTGTGTTTAAGTGTTTTTATGTTTGTGTGTTTACGTGTTTGTATGTTTGTGTGTTCGTGTGTTTGTGTGTTCGTGTGTTTGTGTGTTTGTGTGTTTGTGTGGTTGTGTGTTTGTGTGTTTGTGTGTTTGTGTGATTGTGTGTTTGTGTGTGAGTGTTTCTGTGTTTGTGTGTTTATGTATTTGTGTGTTTGTGTGTGAGTGTTTCTGTGTTTGTGTGTTTTCGTTCTTCTGTATTTGTATCATTGTGTGTTTTTGTGTTTGTGTGTTAGTGTGTTGGCGTGTTTGTGTGTTTGTGTGTTTGTGTGTTTGTGTGTTTGTGTGTTTGTGTGTTTGTGTGTTTGTGTGTTTGTGTGTTTGTGTGTTTGTGTGTTTGTGTGTTTGTGTGTTTGTGTGTTTGTGTGTTTGTGTGTTTATGTGTTCGTGTGTTTGTGTGCTTGTGTCTTTGTGGGTTCGTGTGTTTGTGGGTACGTGTATTTGTGTGTTTGTGTGTTTAGGTGTTTAAGCTGTCTGTGCGTTTGTGTGTTTCTGTGTTTGTGTGTTTGTATCATTGTGTGTTTGTGTGTTTTTATCATTGTCTGTTTGTGTGTTTGTGTGTTACCGTGTTTGTGTGTTCGTGTGTTCGTGTGTTCGTGTGTTTGTGTGTTTGTGTGTTTGTGTGTTTGTGTATTCGTGTGTTTGAGTGTACGTGTATTTGTGTGTTTGTTCGTGAGTGTTTCTGTGTTTGTGTGTTTGCGTGTTTTCGTGTTCCTGTATTTGTATCATTGTGTGTTTGTGTGTTTTTGTTTTTGTGTGTTTGTGTGTTTGTGTGTTTGTGTGTTTGTGTATTTGTGTATTTGTATGTTTAATTGTTTGTGTGTTTGTCTGATTGTGTATTTGTATGTTTGATTGTTTGTGTGTTTGTCTGTTTGTGTATTTGTATGTTTGATTGTTTGTGTGTTTGTCTGTTTGTGTGTTTGTGTGTTTGTGAGTTTGTGTGTTCGTGTATTTGTGTGTTTGTGTGTTTGTGTGTGAGTGTTCCTATGTTTTCGTGTTTGTGTGTTTCCATGTTTCTGTATTTGTATCATTGTGTGTTTGTGTGTTAGTGTGTTTGCGTCTTTGCCTGTTTGTGTGTTTGTGTGTTTGTGTGTTTGTGTGTTTGTGTGTTTGTGTGTTTGTGTGTTTGTGTGTTTGTGTGTTTGTGTGTTTGTGTGTTTGTGTGCTTGTGTGTGTGTGTGTCTGTGTGTTTGTGTATTTGTGTGTTTCTGTGTTTGGGTGTTTGTGTATTTGTGTTCCTGTGTGTTTGTCGTTTTGGGAGTTTGTGTGTTCGTGTGTTTGTTCGTTAGTTTGTCCGTGTGTTTGTGTCTTTGCGTGTTCGTGTGTTTGTGTATTCGTGTGTTCACGTGTTTGTGTGTTTTTGTGCTTGTGTGTTCGTGATTTTGTGTGATCGTGTCATTGTGTGTTTGTGTGTTTGTCTGGTTGTGTGTTTGTGTGTTTGTGTGTTTGTGTGTTTGTGTGTTTGTTCGTTTGTGTGTTTGTGTGTTTGTGTGTTTGCGTGTTAGTGTGTTTGCGTGTTTGTGCGTTTGTGTGTTTGTGTGTTTGTGCGTTTGTGTGTTTGTGTGTTTGTGTGTTTGTGTGTTTGTGTGTTTGTGTGTTTGTGTGTTTGTGTTTTTGTGTGTTTGTGTGTTTGTGTGTTTGTGTATTTGTGTATTTGTGTATTTGTATGTTTGATTGTTTGTGTGTTTCTGTTTGTGTGTTCGTGTGTTTGTGTGTTTGTGTATTTGTGTGTTTGTGTGTTTGTGTGTGAGTGTTTCTATGTTTTCGTGTTTGTGTGTTTCCATGTTTCTGTATTTGGATCATCGTGTGTTTGTGTGTTTGTGTGTTAGTGTGTTTGGATCTTTGCGTGTTTGTGTGTTTGTGTGTTCGTGTGTTTGTGTGTTTGTGTGTTTGTGTGTTTGTGTGTTTGTGTGTTTGTGTGTTTGTGTGTTTGAGTGTTTGTGTGTTTGTGTGTTTGTGTGTTTGTGTGTTTGTGTGTTTGTGTGTTTGTGTGTTTGTGTGTTTGTGTTCCTGTGAGTTTGTGTGTTTGGGAGTTTGTGTGTGCGTGTGTTTGTGTGTTTGTTTGTCCGTGTGTTTGTGTCTTTGTGTGTCCGTGTGTTTCTGTATTCGTGTGTTCACGTGTTTGTGTGTTTTTGTGCTTGTGTGTTTGTGATTTTGTGTGATCGTGTCATTGTGTGTTTGTGTGTTTGTCTGGTTGTGTGTTTGTGTGTTTGTGTGTTTGCGTGTTTGTGTGTTTGAGTGTTTGTGTGTTTGTGTGTTTGTGTGTTTGTGTGTTTGTGTGTTTGTGTGTTTGTGTGTTTGTGTGTTTGTGTGTTTGTGTGTTTGTGTGTTTGTGTGTTTGTGTGTTTGTGTGTTTGTGTGTTTGTGTGCTTGTGTGTTTGTGTGTTTGTGTGTTTGTGTGTTTGTGTGTTTGTGTGTTTGTGTGTTTGTGTGTTCGTGTGTTTGTGTGTTTGTGTGTTTGTGTGTTTGTGTGTTTGTGTGTTTGTGTGTTTGTGTGTTTGTGTGTTTGTGTGTTTGGGTGTTTGTGTGTTTGTGTGTTTGTGTGTTTGTGTGTTTGTGTGTTTGTGTGTTTGTGTGTTTGTGTGTTTGTGTGTTTGTGTGTTTGTGTGTTTGTGTGTTTGTGTGTTTGTGTGTTTGTGTGTTTGTGTGTTTGGGTGCTTGTGTGTTTGTGTGTTTGTGTGTTCGTGTGTTTGTGTGTTTGTGTGTTTGTGTGTTTGTGTGTTTGTGTGTTTGTGTGTTTGTGTGTTTATGTGTTTGTGTGCTTGTGTGTTTGTGTGCTTGTGTGTGTGTGTGTCTGTGTGTTTGTGTGTTTGTGTGTTTGTGTGTTTGTGTATTTGTGTTCCTGTGTGTTTGTGTGCTTGGGAGTTTGTGTGTTCGTGTGTTTGTTCGTTAGTTTGTCCGTGTGTTTGTGTCTTTGCGTGTTCGTGTGTTTGTGTATTCGTGTGTTCACGTGTTTGTGTGTTTTTGTGCTTGTGTGTTTGTGATTTTGTGTGATCGTGTCATTGTGTGTTTGTGTGTTTGTCTGGTCGTGTGTTCGTGTGTTTGTGTGTTTGTGTGTTTGTGTGTTTGTGTGTTTGTGTGTTTGCGTGTTAGTGTGTTTGCGTGTTTGTGCGTTTGTGTGTTTGTGTGTTTGTGTGTTTGTGTGTTTGTGTGTTTGTGTTTTTGTGTGTTTGTGTGTTTGTGTGTTTGTGTATTTGTGTATTTGTATGTTTGATTGTTTGTGTGTTTGTCTGTTTGTGTGTTTGTGTGTTTGTGTGTTTGTGTATTTGTGTGTTTGTGTGTTTGTGTGCGAGTGTTTCTATGTTTTCGTGTTTGTGTGTTTCCACGTTTCTGTATTTGGATCATCGTGTGTTTGTGTGTTTGTGTGTTTGTCTGTTTGTGTATTTGTATGTTTGATTGTTTGTGTGTTTGTCTGTTTGTGTATTTGTATGTTTGATTGTTTGTGTGTTTGTCTCTTTGTGTGTTTGTGTGTTTGTGTGTTTGTGTGTTTGTGTATTTGTGTGTTTGTGTGTTTGTGTGTGAGTGTTCCTATGTTTTCGTGTTTGTGTGTTTCCATGTTTCTGTATTTGGATCATTGTGTGTTTGTGTGTTTGTGTGTTAGTGTGTTTGCGTCTTTGCCTGTTTGTGTGTTTGCGTCTTTGCGTGTTTGTGTGTTTGTGTGTTCGTGTGTTTGTGTGTTTGTGTGTTTGTGTGTTTGTGTGTTTGTGTATTTGTGTGTTTGTGTGTTTGTGTGTTTGTGTGTTTGTGCGTTTGTGTGTTTGTGTGTTTGTGTGTTTGTGTGTTTGTGTGTTTGTGTGTTTGTGTGTTTGTGTGTTTGTGTGTTTGTGTGTTTGTGTGTTTGTGTGCTTGTGTGTGTGTGTGTCTGTGTGTTTGTGTGTTTGTGTGTTTCTGTGTTTGGGTGTTTGTGTATTTGTGTTCCTGTGTGTTTGTCTGTTTGGGAGTTTGTGTGTTCGTGTGTTTGTTCGTTAGTTTGTCCGTGTGTTTGTGTCTTTGCGTGTTCGTGTGTTTGTGTATTCGTGTGTTCACGTGTTTGTGTGTTTTTGTGCTTGTGTGTTTGTGATTTTGTGTGATCGTGTCATTGTGTGTTTGTCTGGTTGTGTGTTTGTGTGTTTGTGTGTTTGTGTGTTTGTGTGTTTGTGTGTTTGTGTGTTTGTGTGTTTGTGTGTTTGTGTGTTTGCGTGTTAGTGTGTTTGCGTGTTTGTGCGTTTGTTTGTTTGTGTGTTTGTGTGTTTGTGTGTTTGTGTGTTTGTGTGTTTGTGTGTTTGTGTGTTTGTGTTTTTGTGTGTTTGTGTGTTTGTGTGTTTGTGTATTTGTGTATTTGTGTATTTGTATGTTTGATTGTTTGTGTGTTTGTCTGTTTGTGTGTTTGTGTGTTTGTGTGTTTGTGTGTTTGTGTATTTGTGTGTTTGTGTGTTTGTGTGTGAGTGTTTCTATGTTTTCGTGTTTGTGTGTTTCCATGTTTCTGTATTTGGATCATCGTGTGTTTGTGTGTTTGTGTGTTAGTGTGTTTGCATCTTTGCGTGTTCGTGTGTTTGTGTGTTCGTGTGTTTGTGTGTTTGTGTGTTTGTGTGTTTGTGTGTTTGTGTGTTTGTGTGTTTGTGTGTTTGTGTGTTTGTGTGTTTGTGTGTTTGTGTGTTTGTGTGTTTGTGTGTTTGTGTGTTTGTGTGTTTGTGTTCCTGTGAGTTTGTGTGTTTGGGAGTTTGTGTGTGCGTGTGTTTGTGTGTTTGTTTGTCCGTGTGTTTGTGTCTTTGTGTGTCCGTGTGTTTCTGTATTCGTGTGTTCACGTGTTTGTGTGTTTTTGTGTTTGTGTGTTTGTGTGTTTGTGTGTTCGTGTGTTTGTGTGTTTGTGTGCTTGTGTGTGTGTGTGTCTGTGTGTTTGTGTGTTTGTGTGTTTGTGTGTTTGTGTATTTGTGTTCCTGTGTGTTTGTGTGTTTGGGAGTTTGTGTGTTCGTGTGTTTGTTCGTTAGTTTGTCCGTGTGTTTGTGTCTTTGCGTGTTCGTGTGTTTGTGTATTCGTGTGTTCACGTGTTTGTGTGTTTTTGTGCTTGTGTGTTTGTGATTTTGTGTGATCGTGTCATTGTGTGTTTGTGTGTTTGTCTGGTCGTGTGTTCGTGTGTTTGTGTGTTTGTGTGTTTGTGTGTTTGTGTGTTTGTGTGTTTGCGTGTTAGTGTGTTTGCGTGTTTGTGCGTTTGTGTGTTTGTGTGTTTGTGTGTTTGTGTGTTTGTGTGTTTGTGTGTTTGTGTGTTTGTGTGTTTGTGTTTTTGTGTGTTTGTGTGTTTGTGTGTTTGTGTATTTGTGTATTTGTATGTTTGATTGTTTGTGTGTTTGTCTGTTTGTGTGTTTGTGTGTTTGTGTGTTTGTGTATTTGTGTTTGTGTGTTTGTGTGTGAGTGTTTCTATGTTTTCGTGTTTGTGTGTTTCCACGTTTCTGTATTTGGATCATCGTGTGTTTGTGTGTTTGTGTGTTTGTCTGTTCGTGTATTTGTATGTTTGATTGTTTGTGTGTTTGTCTGTTTGTGTATTTGTATGTTTGATTGTTTGTGTGTTTGTCTCTTTGTGTGTTTGTGTGTTTGTGTGTTTGTGTGTTTGTGTATTTGTGTGTTTGTGTGTTTGTGTGTGAGTGTTCCTATGTTTTCGTGTTTGTGTGTTTCCATGTTTCTGTATTTGGATCATTGTGTGTTTGTGTGTTTGTGTGTTAGTGTACTTGCGTCTTTGCCTGTTTGTGTGTTTGCGTCTTTGCGTGTGCGTGTGTTTGTGTGTTCGTGTGTTTGTGTGTTTGTGTGTTTGTGTGTTTGTGTGTTTGTGTGTTTGTGTGTTTGTGTGTTTGTGTGTTTGTGTGTTTGTGTGTTTGTGTGTTTGTGTGTTTGTGTGTTTGTGTGTTTGTGTGTTTGTGTGTTTGTGTGTTTGTGTGTTTGTGTGTTTGTGTGTTTGTGTGCTTGTGTGTGTGTGTGTCTGTGTGTTTGTGTGTTTGTGGGTTTCTGTGTTTGGGTGTTTGTGTATTTGTGTTCCTGTGTGTTTGTCTGTCTGGGAGTTTGTGTGTTCGTGTGTTTGTTCGTTAGTTTGTCCGTGTGTTTGTGTCTTTGCGTGTTCGTGTGTTTGTGTATTCGTGTGTTCACGTGTTTGTGTGTTTTTGTGCTTGTGTGTTTGTGATTTTGTGTGATCGTGTCATTGTGTGTTTGTGTGTTTGTGTGTTTGTGTGTTTGTGTGTTTGTGTGTTTGTGTGTTTGTGTGTTTGCGTGTTAGTGTGTTTGCGTGTTTGTGCGTTTGTTTGTTTGTGTGTTTGTGTGTTTGTGTGTTTGTGTGTTTGTGTGTTTGTGTGTTTGTGTGTTTGTGTTTTTGTGTGTTTGTGTGTTTGTGTGTTTGTGTATTTGTGTATTTGTGTATTTGTATGTTTGATTGTTTGTGTGTTTGTCTGTTTGTGTGTTTGTGTGTTTGTGTGTTTGTGTATTTGTGTGTTTGTGTGTTTGTGTGTGAGTGTTTCTATGTTTTCGTGTTTGTGTGTTTCCATGTTTCTGTATTTGGATCATCGTGTGTTTGTGTGTTTGTGTGTTAGTGTGTTTGCATCTTTGCGTGTTTGTGTGTTTGTGTGTTCGTGTGTTTGTGTGTTTGTGTGTTTGTGTGTTTGTGTGTTTGTGTGTTTGTGTGTTTGTGTGTTTGTGTGTTTGTGTGTTTGTGTGTTTGTGTGTTTGTGTGTTTGTGTGTTTGTGTGTTTGTGTGTTTGTGTGTTTGTGTGTTTGTGTGTTTGTGTGTTTGTGTGTTTGTGTGTTTGTGTGTTTGTGTGTTTGTGTTCCTGTGAGTTTGTGTGTTTGGGAGTTTGTGTGTGCGTGTGTTTGTGTGTTTGTTTGTCCGTGTGTTTGTGTCTTTGTGTGTCCGTGTGTTTCTGTATTCGTGTGTTCACGTGTTTGTGTGTTTTTGTGCTTGTGTGTTTGTGATTTTGTGTGATCGTGTCATTGTGTGTTTGTGTGTTTGTCTGGTTGTGTGTTTGTGTGTTTTTGTGTTTGCGTGTTTGTGTGTTTGAGTGTTTGTGTGTTTGTGTGTTTGTGTGTTTGTGTGTTTGTGTGTTTGTGTGTTTGTGTGTTTGTGTGTTTGTGTGTTTGTGTGTTTGTGTGTTTGTGTGTTTGTGTGTTTGTGTGTTTGTGTGTTTGTGTGTTTGTGTGTTTGTGTGTTTGTGTGTTTGTGTGTTTGTGTGTTTGTGTGTTCGTGTGTTTGTGTGTTTGTGTGTTTGTGTGTTTGTGTGTTTGTGTGTTTGTGTGTTTGTGTGTTTGTGTGTTTGTGTGTTTGTGTGTTTGTGTGTTTGGGTGTTTGTGTGTTTGTGTGTTTGTGTGTTTGTGTGTTTGTGTGTTTGTGTGTTTGTGTGTTTGTGTGTTTGTGTGTTTGTGTGTTTGTGTGTTTGTGAGTTTGTGTGTTTGTGTGTTTGTGTGTTTGTGTGTTTGGGTGCTTGTGTGTTTGTGTGTTTGTGTGTTTGTGTGTTTGTGTGTTTGTGTGTTTGTGTGTTTGTGTGTTTGTGTGTTTGTGTGTTTATGTGTTTGTGTGTTTGTGTGCTTGTGTCTTTGTGGGTTCGTGTGTTTGTGTGTACGTGTATTTGTGTGTTTGTGTGTTTAGGTGTTTAAGCTGTCTGTGCGTTTGTGTGTTTCTGTGTTTGTGTGTTTATATCATTGTGTGTTTGTGTGTTTGTGTGTTTTTATCATTGTCTGTTTGTGTGTTTGTGTGTTACCGTGTTTGTGTGTTCGTGTGTTCGTGTGTTCGTGTGTTTGTGTGTTTGTGTGTTTGTGTATTCGTGTGTTTGTGTGTACGTGTATTTGTGTGTTTGTGTGTTTTTGTGGTTGTGCTGTTTGTGTGTTTGTGTGATTGCGCTGTTTGTGTTTTTGTGTGTTCGTGTGATTGTGTCATTGTGTGTTTGTGTGGTACTGTGTTCGTGTGTTTGTGTGCTTGTGTGTTTGTGTGGTCGTGGGTTTGTGTGTTTGTTTGTTCGTGTGTTTTTGTGTTCGTGTGTTTCCGTGTTTGTGTGTTTATGTGTTTGTGTGTTTGTGCTCTTTGTGTGTTTGTGTAGTTGTGTGTTTGTCTGTTTAGGTGTGTGTGTGTGTTTCTGTGCTTGTGTGTTTGTGAGTTTGTGCGATCGTGTCATTGTGTGTTTTTGTGTTTATGTGTTTGTGTGTCTGTGTGTCTGTGTGTTTGTGTGTTTGTGTGTTCGTGTGTCTGTGTGTTCGTGTGTTTGTGTGTTTGTGTGTTTGTGTGTTTGTGTGTTTGTGTGTTTGCGTGTTTCTGTGTTTGTGTGTTTGTGTGTTCGTGTGTTTCCTCGTTTGTGTGTTTGTGTTCCTGTGTGTTTAAGTGTTTTTATGTTTGTGTGTTTACGTGTTTGTATGTTTGTGTGTTCGTGTGTTTGTGTGTTCGTGTGTTTGTGTGTTTGTGTGTTTGTGTGGTTGTGTGTTTGTGTGTTTGTGTGTTTGTGTGTTTGTGTGTTTGTGTGTTTGTGTGTTTGTGTGTTTGTGTGTTTGTGTGTTTGTGCTCTTTGTGTGTTTGTCTGTTTAGGTGTGTGTGTGTGTTTCTGTGCTTCTGTGTTTGTGAGTTTGTGCGATCGTGTCATTGTGTGTTTTTGTGTTTATGTGTTTGTGTGTCTGTGTGTTTGTGTGTTTGTGTGTTCGTGTGTCTGTGTGTTCGTGTGTTTGTGTGTTTGTGTGTTTGTGTGTTTGTGTGTTTGCGTGTTTCTGTGTTTGTGTGTTTGTGTGTTCGTGTGTTTCCGTGTTTGTGTGTTTGTGTTCCTGTGTGTTTAAGTGTTTTTATGTTTGTGTGTTTACGTGTTTGTATGTTTGTGTGTTCGTGTGTTTGTGTGTTCGTGTGTTTGTGTGTTTGTGTGTTTGTGTGTTTGTGTGTTTGTGTGTTTGTGTGTTTGTGTATTTGTGTGTTTGTGTGTTTGTGTGTTTGTGTGTTTGTGTGTTTGCGTGTTAGTGTGTTTGCGTGTTTGTGCGTTTGTGTGTTTGTGTGTTTGTGTGTTTGTGTGTTTGTGTGTTTGTGTTTTTGTGTGTTTGTGTGTTTGTGTGTTTGTGTATTTGTGTATTTGTATGTTTGATTGTTTGTGTGATTGTCTGTTTGTGTGTTTGTGTGTTTGTGTGTTTGTGTATTTGTGTGTTTGTGTGTTTGTGTGTGAGTGTTTCTATGTTTTCGTGCTTGTGTGTTTCCATGTTTCTGTATTTGGATCATCGTGTGTTTGTGTGTTTGTGTGTTAGTGTGTTTGCGTCTTTGCGTGTTTGTGTGTTTGTGTGTTCGTGTGTTTGTGTGTTTGTGTGTTTGTGTGTTTGTGTGTTTGTGTGTTTGTGTGTTTGTGTGTTTGTGTGTTTGTGTGTTTGTGTGTTTGTGTGTTTGTGTGTTTGTGTGTTTGTGTGTTTGTGTGTTTGTGTGTTTGTGTGTTTGTGTGTTTGTGTGTTTGTGTGTTTGTGTGTTTGTGTGTTTGTGTGTTTGTGTGTTTGTGTTCCTGTGAGTTTGTGTGTTTGGGAGTTTGTGTGTGCGTGTGTTTGTGTGTTTTTTTGTCCGTGTGTTTGTGTCTTTGTGTATCCGTGTGTTTCTGTATTCGTGTTTGTGTGTTTGTGTATTTGTTTGTTTGTGTGTTTGTGTGTTTGTGTGTTTGTCTGTTTGTGTGTTTGTGTGTTTGTGTGTTTGTGTGCTTGTGTGTGTGTGTGTCTGTGTGTTTGTGTGTTTGTGTGTTTCTGTGTTTGGGTGTTTGTGTATTTGTGTTCCTGTGTGTTTGTCTGTTTGGGAGTTTGTGTGTTCGTGTGTTTGTTCGTTAGTTTGTCCGTGTGTTTGTGTCTTTGCGTGTTCGTGCGTTTGTGTATTCGTGTGTTCACGTGTTTGTGTGTTTTTGTGCTTGTGTGTTTGTGATTTTGTGTGATCGTGTCATTGTGTGTTTGTGTGTTTGTCTGGTTGTGTGTTTGTGTGTTTGTGTGTTTGTGTGTTTCTGTGTTTGTGTGTTTCTGTGTTTGTGTGTTTGCGTGTTAGTGTGTTTGCGTGTTTGTGCGTTTGTTTGTTTGTGTGTTTGTGTGTTTGTGTGTTTGTGTGTTTGTGTGTTTGTGTGTTTGTGTGTTTGTGTTTTTGTGTGTTTGTGTGTTTGTGTGTTTGTGTATTTGTGTATTTGTGTATTTGTATGTTTGATCGTTTGTGTGTTTGTCTGTTTGTGTGTTTGTGTGTTTGTGTGTTTGTGTATTTGTGTGTTTGTGTGTTTGTGTGTGAGTGTTTCTATGTTTTCGTGTTTGTGTGTTTCCATGTTTCTGTATTTGGATCATCGTGTGTTTGTGTGTTTGTGTGTTAGTGTGTTTGCATCTTTGCGTGTTTGTGTGTTTGTGTGTTCGTGTGTTTGTGTGTTTGTGTGTTTGTGTGTTTGTGTGTTTGTGTGTTTGTGTGTTTGTGTGTTTGTGTGTTTGTGTGTTTGTGTGTTTGTGTGTTTGTGTGTTTGTGTGTTTGTGTGTTTGTGTGTTTGTGTTCCTGTGAGTTTGTGTGTTTGGGAGTTTGTGTGTGCGTGTGTTTGTGTGTTTGTTTGTCCGTGTGTTTGTGTCTTTGTGTGTCCGTGTGTTTCTGTATTCGTGTGTTCACGTGTTTGTGTGTTTTTGTGCTTGTGTGTTTGTGATTTTGTGTGATCGTGTCATTGTGTGTTTGTGTGTTCGTCTGGTTGTGTGTTTGTGTGTTTTTGTGTTTGCGTGTTTGTGTGTTTGAGTGTTTGTGTGTTTGTGTGTTTGTGTGTTTGTGTGTTTGTGTGTTTGTGTGTTTGTGTGTTTGTGTGTTTGTGTGTTTGTGTGTTTGTGTGTTTGTGTGTTTGTGTGTTTGTGTGTTTGTGTGTTTGTGTGTTTGTGTGTTTGTGTGTTTGTGTGTTCGTGTGTTTGTGTGTTTGTGTGTTTGTGTGTTTGTGTGTTTGTGTGTTTGTGTGTTTGTGTGTTTGTGTGTTTGTGTGTTTGTGTGTTTGGGTGTTTGTGTGTTTGTGTGTTTGTGTGTTTGTGTGTTTGTGTGTTTGTGTGTTTGTGTGTTTGTGTGTTTGTGTGTTTGTGTGTTTGTGTGTTTGTGTGTTTGTGTGTTTGTGTGTTTGGGTGCTTGTGTGTTTGTGTGTTTGTGTGTTTGTGTTCCTGTGAGTTTGTGTGTTTGGGAGTTTGTGTGTGCGTGTGTTTGTGTGTTTGTTTGTCCGTGTGTTTGTGTCTTTGTGTGTCCGTGTGTTTCTGTATTCGTGTGTTCACGTGTTTGTGTGTTTTTGTGCTTGTGTGTTTGTGATTTTGTGTGATCGTGTCATTGTGTGTTTGTGTGTTTGTCTGGTTGTGTGTTTGTGTGTTTTTGTGTTTGCGTGTTTGTGTGTTTGTGTGTTTGTGTGTTTGTGTGTTTGTGTGTTTGTGTGTTTGTGTGTTTGTGTGTTTGTGTGTTTGTGTGTTTGTGTGTTTGTGTGCTTGTGTCTTTGTGGGTTCGTGTGTTTGTGTGTACGTGTATTTGTGTGTTTGTGTGTTTAGGTGTTTAAGCTGTCTGTGCGTTTGTGTGTTTCTGTGTTTGTGTGTTTGTATCATTGTGTGTTTGTGTGTTTTTATCATTGTCTGTTTGTGTGTTTGTGTGTTACCGTGTTTGTGTGTTCGTGTGTTCGTGTGTTTGTGTGTTTGTGTGTTTGTGTGTTTGTGTGTTCGTGTGTTTGTGTGTTTGTGTGTTTGTGTGTTTGTGTGTTTGTGTGTTTGTGTGTTTGTGTGTTTGGGTGTTTGTGTGTTTGTGTGTTTGTGTGTTTGTGTGTTTGTGTGTTTGTGTGTTTGTGTGTTTGTGTGTTTGTGTGTTTGTGTGTTTGTGTGTTTGTGTGTTTGTGTGTTTGTGTGTTTGTGTGTTTGTGTGTTTGTGTGTTTGTGTGTTTGGGTGTTTGTGTGTTTGTGTGTTTGTGTGTTTGTGTGTTTGTGTGTTTGTGTGTTTGTGTGTTTGTGTGTTTGTGTGTTTGTGTGTTTGTGTGTTTGTGTGTTTGTGTGTTTGTGTGTTTGTGTGTTTGTGTGTTTGTGTGTTTATGTGTTCGTGTGTTTGTGTGCTTGTGTCTTTGTGGGTTCGTGTGTTTGTGTGTACGTGTATTTGTGTGTTTGTGTGTTTAGGTGTTTAAGCTGTCTGTGCGTTTGTGTGTTTCTGTGTTTGTGTGTTTGTATCATTGTGTGTTTGTGTGTTTTTATCATTGTCTGTTTGTGTGTTTGTGTGTTACCGTGTTTGTGTGTTCGTGTGTTCGTGTGTTTGTGTGTTTGTGTGTTTGTGTATTCGTGTGTTTGAGTGTACGTGTATTTGTGTGTTTGTGTGTTTTTGTGGTTGTGCTGTTTGTGTGTTTGTGTGATTGCGCTGTTTGTGTTTTTGTGTGTTCGTGTGATTGTGTCATTGTGTGTTTGTGTGGTACTGTGTTCGTGTGTTTGTGTGCTTGTGTGTTTGTGTGGTCGTGGGGTTGTGTGTTTGTTTGTTCGTGTGTTTTTGTGTTCGTGTGTTTCCGTGTTTGTGTGTTTATGTGTTTGTGTGTTTGTGCTCTTTGTGTGTTTGTGTAGTTGTGTGTTTGTGTGTTTAGGTGTGTGTGTGTGTTTCTGTGCTTGTGTGTTTGTGAGTTTGTGCGATCGTGTCATTGTGTGTTTTTGTGTTTATGTGTTTGTGTGTCTGTGTGTTTGTGTGTTT
The DNA here is from genome assembly GCA_963971145.1 of Sussaba pulchella. Classification (NCBI taxonomy): domain Eukaryota; kingdom Metazoa; phylum Arthropoda; class Insecta; order Hymenoptera; family Ichneumonidae; genus Sussaba; species Sussaba pulchella. The sequence goes on from CAXAQZ010000337.1 coordinate 966,196, forward strand.
GTGTGTTCGTGTGTCTGTGTGTTCGTGTGTTTGTGTGTTTGTGTGTTTGTGTGTTTGTGTGTTTGTGTGTTTGTGTGTTTGTGTGTTTGCGTGTTTCTGTGTTTGTGTGTTTGTGTGTTCGTGTGTTTCCGTGTTTGTGTGTTTGTGTTCCTGTGTGTTTAAGTGTTTTTATGTTTGTGTGTTTACGTGTGTGTATGTTTGTGTGTTCGTGTGTTTGTGTGTTCGTGTGTTTGTGTGTTTGTGTGTTTGTGTGGTTGTGTGTTTGTGTGTTTGTGTGTTTGTGTGATTGTGTGTTTGTGTGTGAGTGTTTCTGTGTTTGTGTGTTTATGTATTTGTGTGTTTGTGTGTGAGTGTTTCTGTGTTTGTGTGTTTTCGTTCTTCTGTATTTGTATCATTGTGTGTTTTTGTGTTTGTGTGTTAGTGTGTTGGCGTGTTTGTGTGTTTGTGTGTTTGTGTGTTTGTGTGTTTGTGTGTTTGTGTGTTTGTGTGTTTGTGTGTTTGTGTGTTTGTGTGTTTGTGTGTTTGTGTGTTTGTGTGTTTGTGTGTTTATGTGTTCGTGTGTTTGTGTGCTTGTGTCTTTGTGGGTTCGTGTGTTTGTGGGTACGTGTATTTGTGTGTTTGTGTGTTTAGGTGTTTAAGCTGTCTGTGCGTTTGTGTGTTTCTGTGTTTGTGTGTTTGTATCATTGTGTGTTTGTGTGTTTTTATCATTGTCTGTTTGTGTGTTTGTGTGTTACCGTGTTTGTGTGTTCGTGTGTTCGTGTGTTCGTGTGTTTGTGTGTTTGTGTGTTTGTGTGTTTGTGTATTCGTGTGTTTGAGTGTACGTGTATTTGTGTGTTTGTTCGTGAGTGTTTCTGTGTTTGTGTGTTTGCGTGTTTTCGTGTTCCTGTATTTGTATCATTGTGTGTTTGTGTGTTTGTGTTTTTGTGTGTTTGTGTGTTTGTGTGTTTGTGTGTTTGTGTATTTGTGTATTTGTATGTTTAATTGTTTGTGTGTTTGTCTGATTGTGTATTTGTATGTTTGATTGTTTGTGTGTTTGTCTGTTTGTGTATTTGTATGTTTGATTGTTTGTGTGTTTGTCTGTTTGTGTGTTTGTGTGTTTGTGAGTTTGTGTGTTTGTGTATTTGTGTGTTTGTGTGTTTGTGTGTGAGTGTTCCTATGTTTTCGTGTTTGTGTGTTTCCATGTTTCTGTATTTGTATCATTGTGTGTTTGTGTGTTTGTGTGTTAGTGTGTTTGCGTCTTTGCCTGTTTGTGTGTTTGTGTGTTTGTGTGTTTGTGTGTTTGTGTGTTTGTGTGTTTGTGTGTTTGTGTGTTTGTGTGTTTGTGTGTTTGTGTGTTTGTGTGTTTGTGTGTTTGTGTGTTTGTGTGTTTGTGTGTTTGTGTGTTTGTGTGTTTGTGTGCTTGTGTGTGTGTGTGTCTGTGTGTTTGTGTATTTGTGCGTTTCTGTGTTTGGGTGTTTGTGTATTTGTGTTCCTGTGTGTTTGTCTGTTTGGGAGTTTGTGTGTTCGTGTGTTTGTTCGTTAGTTTGTCCGTGTGTTTGTGTCTTTGCGTGTTCGTGTGTTTGTGTATTCGTGTGTTCACGTGTTTGTGTGTTTTTGTGCTTGTGTGTTTGTGATTTTGTGTGATCGTGTCATTGTGTGTTTGTGTGTTTGTCTGGTTGTGTGTTTGTGTGTTTGTGTGTTTGTGTGTTTGTGTTGTTGTGTGTTTGTGTGTTTGTGTGTTTGCGTGTTAGTGTGTTTGCGTGTTTGTGCGTTTGTGTGTTTGTGTGTTTGTGTGTTTGTGTGTTTGTGTGTTTGTGTGTTTGTGTGTTTGTGTGTTTGTGTGTTTGTGTGTTTGTGTGTTTGTGTTTTTGTGTGTTTGTGTGTTTGTGTGTTTGTGTGTTTGTGTATTTGTGTATTTGTGTATTTGTATGTTTGATTGTTTGTGTGTTTGTCTGTTTGTGTGTTCGTGTGTTTGTGTGTTTGTGTATTTGTGTGTTTGTGTGTTTGTGTGTGAGTGTTTCTATGTTTTCGTGTTTGTGTGTTTCCATGTTTCTGTATTTGGATCATCGTGTATTTGTGTGTTTGTGTGTTTGTGTGTTTGTGTGTTTGTGTGTTTGTGTGTTTGAGTGTTTGTGTGTTTGTGTGTTTGTGTGTTTGTGTGTTTGTGTGTTTGTGTGTTTGTGTGTTTGTGTTCCTGTGAGTTTGTGTGTTTGGGAGTTTGTGTGTGCGTGTGTTTGTGTGTTTGTTTGTCCGTGTGTTTGTGTCTTTGTGTGTCCGTGTGTTTCTGTATTCGTGTGTTCACGTGTTTGTGTGTTTTTGTGCTTGTGTGTTTGTGATTTTGTGTGATCGTGTCATTGTGTGTTTGTGTGTTTGTCTGGTTGTGTGTTTGTGTGTTTTTGTGTTTGCGTGTTTGTGTGTTTGAGTGTTTGTGTGTTTGTGTGTTTGTGTGTTTGTGTGTTTGTGTGTTTGTGTGTTTGTGTGTTTGTGTGTTTGTGTGTTTGTGTGTTTGTGTGTTTGTGTGTTTGTGTGTTTGTGTGTTTGTGTGCTTGTGTGTTTGTGTGTTTGTGTGTTTGTGTGTTTGTGTGTTTGTGTGTTTGTGTGTTTGTGTGTTCGTGTGTTTGTGTGTTTGTGTGTTTGTGTGTTTGTGTGTTTGTGTGTTTGTGTGTTTGTGTGTTTGTGTGTTTGTGTGTTTGGGTGTTTGTGTGTTTGTGTGTTTGTGTGTTTGTGTGTTTGTGTGTTTGTGTGTTTGTGTGTTTGTGTGTTTGTGTGTTTGTGTGTTTGTGTGTTTGTGTGTTTGTGTGTTTGTGTGTTTGTGTGTTTGGGTGCTTGTGTGTTTGTGTGTTTGTGTGTTTGTGTGTTTGTGTGTTTGTGTGTTTGTGTGTTTGTGTGTTTGTGTGTTTATGTGTTTGTGTGTCTGTGTGCTTGTGTCTTTGTGGGTTCGTGTGTTTGTGTGTACGTGTATTTGTGTGTTTGTGTGTTTAGGTGTTTAAGCTGTCTGTGCGTTTGTGTGTTTCTGTGTTTGTGTGTTTGTATCATTGTGTGTTTGTGTGTTTGTGTGTTTTTATCATTGTCTGTTTGTGTGTTTGTGTGTTACCGTGTTTGTGTGTTTGTGTGTTCGTGTGTTCGTGTGTTTGTGTGTTTGTGTGTTTGTGTATTCGTGTGTTTGTGTGTACGTGTATTTGTGTGTTTGTGTGTTTTTGTGGTTGTGCTGTTTGTGTGTTTGTGTGATTGCGCTGTTTGTGTTTTTGTGTGTTCGTGTGATTGGGTCATTGTGTGTTTGTGTGGTACTGTGTTCGTGTGTTTGTGTGCTTGTGTGTTTGTGTGGTCGTGGGTTTGTGTGTTTGTTTGATCGTGTGTTTTTGTGTTCGTGTGTTTTCGTGTTTGTGTGTTTATGTGTTTGTGTGTTTGTGCTCTTTGTGTGTTTGTGTAGTTGTGTGTTTGTCTGTTTAGGTGTGTGTGTGTGTTTCTGTGCTTGTGTGTTTGTGAGTTTGTGCGATCGTGTCATTGTGTGTTTTTGTGTTTATGTGTTTGTGTGTCTGTGTGTTTGTGTGTTTGTGTGTTCGTGTGTCTGTGTGTTCGTGTGTTTGTGTGTTTGTGTGTTTGTGTGTTTGTGTGTTTGTGTGTTTGTGTGTTTGTGTGTTTGTGTGTTTGTGTGTTTGTGTGTTTGTGTGTTTGTGTGTTTGTGTGTTTGTGTGTTTGTGTGTTTGTGTGTTTGTGTGTTTGTGTGTTTGTGTGTTTGTGTGTTTGTGTGTTTGTGTGTTTGTGTGCTTGTGTGTGTGTGTGTCTGTGTGTTTGTGTGTTTGTGGGTTTCTGTGTTTGGGTGTTTGTGTATTTGTGTTCCTGTGTGTTTGTCTGTCTGGGAGTTTGTGTGTTCGTGTGTTTGTTCGTTAGTTTGTCCGTGTGTTTGTGTCTTTGCGTGTTCGTGTGTTTGTGTATTCGTGTGTTCACGTGTTTGTGTGTTTTTGTGCTTGTGTGTTTGTGATTTTGTGTGATCGTGTCATTGTGTGTTTGTGTGTTTGTCTGGTTGTGTGTTTGTGTGTTTGTGTGTTTGTGTGTTTGTGTTGTTGTGTGTTTGTGTGTTTGTGTGTTTGCGTGTTAGTGTGTTTGCGTGTTTGTGCGTTTGTGTGTTTGTGTGTTTGTGTGTTTGTGTGTTTGTGTGTTTGTGTGTTTGTGTGTTTGTGTGTTTGTGTGTTTGTGTGTTTGTGTTTTTGTGTGTTTGTGTGTTTGTGTGTTTGTGTATTTGTGTATTTGTGTATTTGTATGTTTGATTGTTTGTGTGTTTGTCTGTTTGTGTGTTCGTGTGTTTGTGTGTTTGTGTATTTGTGTGTTTGTGTGTTTGTGTGTGAGTGTTTCTATGTTTTCGTGTTTGTGTGTTTCCATGTTTCTGTATTTGGATCATCGTGTATTTGTGTGTTTGTGTGTTTGTGTGTTTGTGTGTTTGTGTGTTTGTGTGTTTGTGTGTTTGAGTGTTTGTGTGTTTGTGTGTTTGTGTGTTTGTGTGTTTGTGTGTTTGTGTGTTTGTGTGTTTGTGTTCCTGTGAGTTTGTGTGTTTGGGAGTTTGTGTGTGCGTGTGTTTGTGTGTTTGTTTGTCCGTGTGTTTGTGTCTTTGTGTGTCCGTGTGTTTCTGTATTCGTGTGTTCACGTGTTTGTGTGTTTTTGTGCTTGTGTGTTTGTGATTTTGTGTGATCGTGTCATTGTGTGTTTGTGTGTTTGTCTGGTTGTGTGTTTGTGTGTTTTTGTGTTTGCGTGTTTGTGTGTTTGAGTGTTTGTGTGTTTGTGTGTTTGTGTGTTTGTGTGTTTGTGTGTTTGTGTGTTTGTGTGTTTGTGTGTTTGTGTGTTTGTGTGTTTGTGTGTTTGTGTGTTTGTGTGTTTGTGTGTTTGTGTGTTTGTGTGTTTGTGTGTTTGTGTGTTTGTGTGCTTGTGTGTTTGTGTGTTTGTGTGTTTGTGTGTTTGTGTGTTTGTGTGTTTTTATCATTGTCTGTTTGTGTGTTTGTGTGTTACCGTGTTTGTGTGTTCGTGTGTTCGTGTGTTTGTGTGTTTGTGTGTTTGTGTATTCGTGTGTTTGAGTGTACGTGTATTTGTGTGTTTGTGTGTTTTTGTGGTTGTGCTGTTTGTGTGTTTGTGTGATTGCGCTGTTTGTGTTTTTGTGTGTTCGTGTGATTGTGTCATTGTGTGTTTGTGTGGTACTGTGTTCGTGTGTTTGTGTGCTTGTGTGTTTGTGTGGTCGTGGGGTTGTGTGTTTGTTTGTTCGTGTGTTTTTGTGTTCGTGTGTTTCCGTGTTTGTGTGTTTATGTGTTTGTGTGTTTGTGCTCTTTGTGTGTTTGTGTAGTTGTGTGTTTGTGTGTTTAGGTGTGTGTGTGTGTTTCTGTGCTTGTGTGTTTGTGAGTTTGTGCGATCGTGTCATTGTGTGTTTTTGTGTTTATGTGTTTGTGTGTCTGTGTGTTTGTGTGTTTGTGTGTTCGTGTGTCTGTGTGTTCGTGTGTTTGTGTGTTTGTGTGTTTGTGTGTTTGTGTGTTTGTGTGTTTGTGTGTTTGTGTGTTTGCGTGTTTCTGTGTTTGTGTGTTTGTGTGTTCGTGTGTTTCCGTGTTTGTGTGTTTGTGTTCCTGTGTGTTTAAGTGTTTTTATGTTTGTGTGTTTACGTGTGTGTATGTTTGTGTGTTCGTGTGTTTGTGTGTTCGTGTGTTTGTGTGTTTGTGTGTTTGTGTGGTTGTGTGTTTGTGTGTTTGTGTGTTTGTGTGATTGTGTGTTTGTGTGTGAGTGTTTCTGTGTTTGTGTGTTTATGTATTTGTGTGTTTGTGTGTGAGTGTTTCTGTGTTTGTGTGTTTTCGTTCTTCTGTATTTGTATCATTGTGTGTTTTTGTGTTTGTGTGTTAGTGTGTTGGCGTGTTTGTGTGTTTGTGTGTTTGTGTGTTTGTGTGTTTGTGTGTTTGTGTGTTTGTGTGTTTGTGTGTTTGTGTGTTTGTGTGTTTGTGTGTTTGTGTGTTTGTGTGTTTGTGTGTTTATGTGTTCGTGTGTTTGTGTGCTTGTGTCTTTGTGGGTTCGTGTGTTTGTGGGTACGTGTATTTGTGTGTTTGTGTGTTTAGGTGTTTAAGCTGTCTGTGCGTTTGTGTGTTTCTGTGTTTGTGTGTTTGTATCATTGTGTGTTTGTGTGTTTTTATCATTGTCTGTTTGTGTGTTTGTGTGTTACCGTGTTTGTGTGTTCGTGTGTTCGTGTGTTCGTGTGTTTGTGTGTTTGTGTGTTTGTGTGTTTGTGTATTCGTGTGTTTGAGTGTACGTGTATTTGTGTGTTTGTTCGTGAGTGTTTCTGTGTTTGTGTGTTTGCGTGTTTTCGTGTTCCTGTATTTGTATCATTGTGTGTTTGTGTGTTTGTGTTTTTGTGTGTTTGTGTGTTTGTGTGTTTGTGTGTTTGTGTATTTGTGTATTTGTATGTTTAATTGTTTGTGTGTTTGTCTGATTGTGTATTTGTATGTTTGATTGTTTGTGTGTTTGTCTGTTTGTGTATTTGTATGTTTGATTGTTTGTGTGTTTGTCTGTTTGTGTGTTTGTGTGTTTGTGAGTTTGTGTGTTTGTGTATTTGTGTGTTTGTGTGTTTGTGTGTGAGTGTTCCTATGTTTTCGTGTTTGTGTGTTTCCATGTTTCTGTATTTGTATCATTGTGTGTTTGTGTGTTTGTGTGTTAGTGTGTTTGCGTCTTTGCCTGTTTGTGTGTTTGTGTGTTTGTGTGTTTGTGTGTTTGTGTGTTTGTGTGTTTGTGTGTTTGTGTGTTTGTGTGTTTGTGTGTTTGTGTGTTTGTGTGTTTGTGTGTTTGTGTGTTTGTGTGCTTGTGTGTGTGTGTGTCTGTGTGTTTGTGTATTTGTGCGTTTCTGTGTTTGGGTGTTTGTGTATTTGTGTTCCTGTGTGTTTGTCTGTTTGGGAGTTTGTGTGTTCGTGTGTTTGTTCGTTAGTTTGTCCGTGTGTTTGTGTCTTTGCGTGTTCGTGTGTTTGTGTATTCGTGTGTTCACGTGTTTGTGTGTTTTTGTGCTTGTGTGTTTGTGATTTTGTGTGATCGTGTCATTGTGTGTTTGTGTGTTTGTCTGGTTGTGTGTTTGTGTGTTTGTGTGTTTGTGTGTTTGTGTTGTTGTGTGTTTGTGTGTTTGTGTGTTTGCGTGTTAGTGTGTTTGCGTGTTTGTGCGTTTGTGTGTTTGTGTGTTTGTGTGTTTGTGTGTTTGTGTGTTTGTGTGTTTGTGTGTTTGTGTGTTTGTGTGTTTGTGTGTTTGTGTGTTTGTGTTTTTGTGTGTTTGTGTGTTTGTGTGTTTGTGTATTTGTGTATTTGTGTATTTGTATGTTTGATTGTTTGTGTGTTTGTCTGTTTGTGTGTTCGTGTGTTTGTGTGTTTGTGTATTTGTGTGTTTGTGTGTTTGTGTGTGAGTGTTTCTATGTTTTCGTGTTTGTGTGTTTCCATGTTTCTGTATTTGGATCATCGTGTATTTGTGTGTTTGTGTGTTTGTGTGTTTGTGTGTTTGTGTGTTTGTGTGTTTGAGTGTTTGTGTGTTTGTGTGTTTGTGTGTTTGTGTGTTTGTGTGTTTGTGTGTTTGTGTGTTTGTGTTCCTGTGAGTTTGTGTGTTTGGGAGTTTGTGTGTGCGTGTGTTTGTGTGTTTGTTTGTCCGTGTGTTTGTGTCTTTGTGTGTCCGTGTGTTTCTGTATTCGTGTGTTCACGTGTTTGTGTGTTTTTGTGCTTGTGTGTTTGTGATTTTGTGTGATCGTGTCATTGTGTGTTTGTGTGTTTGTCTGGTTGTGTGTTTGTGTGTTTTTGTGTTTGCGTGTTTGTGTGTTTGAGTGTTTGTGTGTTTGTGTGTTTGTGTGTTTGTGTGTTTGTGTGTTTGTGTGTTTGTGTGTTTGTGTGTTTGTGTGTTTGTGTGTTTGTGTGTTTGTGTGTTTGTGTGTTTGTGTGTTTGTGTGCTTGTGTGTTTGTGTGTTTGTGTGTTTGTGTGTTTGTGTGTTTGTGTGTTTGTGTGTTTGTGTGTTCGTGTGTTTGTGTGTTTGTGTGTTTGTGTGTTTGTGTGTTTGTGTGTTTGTGTGTTTGTGTGTTTGTGTGTTTGTGTGTTTGGGTGTTTGTGTGTTTGTGTGTTTGTGTGTTTGTGTGTTTGTGTGTTTGTGTGTTTGTGTGTTTGTGTGTTTGTGTGTTTGTGTGTTTGTGTGTTTGTGTGTTTGTGTGTTTGTGTGTTTGTGTGTTTGGGTGCTTGTGTGTTTGTGTGTTTGTGTGTTTGTGTGTTTGTGTGTTTGTGTGTTTGTGTGTTTGTGTGTTTGTGTGTTTATGTGTTTGTGTGTCTGTGTGCTTGTGTCTTTGTGGGTTCGTGTGTTTGTGTGTACGTGTATTTGTGTGTTTGTGTGTTTAGGTGTTTAAGCTGTCTGTGCGTTTGTGTGTTTCTGTGTTTGTGTGTTTGTATCATTGTGTGTTTGTGTGTTTGTGTGTTTTTATCATTGTCTGTTTGTGTGTTTGTGTGTTACCGTGTTTGTGTGTTTGTGTGTTCGTGTGTTCGTGTGTTTGTGTGTTTGTGTGTTTGTGTATTCGTGTGTTTGTGTGTACGTGTATTTGTGTGTTTGTGTGTTTTTGTGGTTGTGCTGTTTGTGTGTTTGTGTGATTGCGCTGTTTGTGTTTTTGTGTGTTCGTGTGATTGGGTCATTGTGTGTTTGTGTGGTACTGTGTTCGTGTGTTTGTGTGCTTGTGTGTTTGTGTGGTCGTGGGTTTGTGTGTTTGTTTGATCGTGTGTTTTTGTGTTCGTGTGTTTTCGTGTTTGTGTGTTTATGTGTTTGTGTGTTTGTGCTCTTTGTGTGTTTGTGTAGTTGTGTGTTTGTCTGTTTAGGTGTGTGTGTGTGTTTCTGTGCTTGTGTGTTTGTGAGTTTGTGCGATCGTGTCATTGTGTGTTTTTGTGTTTATGTGTTTGTGTGTCTGTGTGTTTGTGTGTTTGTGTGTTCGTGTGTCTGTGTGTTCGTGTGTTTGTGTGTTTGTGTGTTTGTGTGTTTGTGTGTTTGTGTGTTTGTGTGTTTGTGTGTTTGTGTGTTTGTGTGTTTGTGTGTTTGTGTGTTTGTGTGTTTGTGTGTTTGTGTGTTTGTGTGTTTGTGTGTTTGTGTGTTTGTGTGTTTGTGTGTTTGTGTGCTTGTGTGTGTGTGTGTCTGTGTGTTTGTGTGTTTGTGGGTTTCTGTGTTTGGGTGTTTGTGTATTTGTGTTCCTGTGTGTTTGTCTGTCTGGGAGTTTGTGTGTTCGTGTGTTTGTTCGTTAGTTTGTCCGTGTGTTTGTGTCTTTGCGTGTTCGTGTGTTTGTGTATTCGTGTGTTCACGTGTTTGTGTGTTTTTGTGCTTGTGTGTTTGTGATTTTGTGTGATCGTGTCATTGTGTGTTTGTGTGTTTGTCTGGTTGTGTGTTTGTGTGTTTGTGTGTTTGTGTGTTTGTGTTGTTGTGTGTTTGTGTGTTTGTGTGTTTGCGTGTTAGTGTGTTTGCGTGTTTGTGCGTTTGTGTGTTTGTGTGTTTGTGTGTTTGTGTGTTTGTGTGTTTGTGTGTTTGTGTGTTTGTGTGTTTGTGTGTTTGTGTGTTTGTGTGTTTGTGTGTTTGTGTTTTTGTGTGTTTGTGTGTTTGTGTGTTTGTGTATTTGTGTATTTGTGTATTTGTATGTTTGATTGTTTGTGTGTTTGTCTGTTTGTGTGTTCGTGTGTTTGTGTGTTTGTGTATTTGTGTGTTTGTGTGTTTGTGTGTGAGTGTTTCTATGTTTTCGTGTTTGTGTGTTTCCATGTTTCTGTATTTGGATCATCGTGTATTTGTGTGTTTGTGTGTTTGTGTGTTTGTGTGTTTGTGTGTTTGTGTGTTTGTGTGTTTGAGTGTTTGTGTGTTTGTGTGTTTGTGTGTTTGTGTGTTTGTGTGTTTGTGTGTTTGTGTGTTTGTGTGTTTGTGTTCCTGTGAGTTTGTGTGTTTGGGAGTTTGTGTGTGCGTGTGTTTGTGTGTTTGTTTGTCCGTGTGTTTGTGTCTTTGTGTGTCCGTGTGTTTCTGTATTCGTGTGTTCACGTGTTTGTGTGTTTTTGTGCTTGTGTGTTTGTGATTTTGTGTGATCGTGTCATTGTGTGTTTGTGTGTTTGTCTGGTTGTGTGTTTGTGTGTTTTTGTGTTTGCGTGTTTGTGTGTTTGAGTGTTTGTGTGTTTGTGTGTTTGTGTGTTTGTGTGTTTGTGTGTTTGTGTGTTTGTGTGTTTGTGTGTTTGTGTGTTTGTGTGTTTGTGTGTTTGTGTGTTTGTGTGTTTGTGTGTTTGTGTGTTTGTGTGTTTGTGTGTTTGTGTGTTTGTGTGTTTGTGTGCTTGTGTGTTTGTGTGTTTGTGTGTTTGTGTGTTTGAGTGTTTGTGTGTTTGTGTGTTCGTGTGTTTGTGTGTTTGTGTGTTTGTGTGTTTGTGTGTTTGTGTGTTTGTGTGTTTGTGTGTTTGTGTGTTTGTGTGTTTGTGTGTTTGGGTGTTTGTGTGTTTGTGTGTTTGTGTGTTTGTGTGTTTGTGTGTTTGTGTGTTTGTGTGTTTGTGTGTTTGTGTGTTTGTGAGTTTGTGTGTTTGTGTGTTTGTGTGTTTGTGTGTTTGTGTGTTTGTGTGTTTGGGTGCTTGTGTGTTTGTGTGTTTGTGTGTTTGTGTGTTTGTGTGTTTGTGTGTTTGTGTGTTTGTGTGTTTGTGTGTTTGTGTGTTTATGTGTTTGTGTGTCTGTGTGCTTGTGTCTTTGTGGGTTCGTGTGTTTGTGTGTACGTGTATTTGTGTGTTTGTGTGTTTAGGTGTTTAAGCTGTCTGTGCGTTTGTGTGTTTCTGTGTTTGTGTGTTTGTATCATTGTGTGTTTGTGTGTTTGTGTGTTTTTATCATTGTCTGTTTGTGTGTTTGTGTGTTTGTGTGTTCGTGTGTTCGTGTGTTTGTGTGTTTGTGTGTTTGTGTATTCGTGTGTTTGTGTGTACGTGTATTTGTGTGTTTGTGTGTTTTTGTGGTTGTGCTGTTTGTGTGTTTGTGTGATTGCGCTGTTTGTGTTTTTGTGTGTTCGTGTGATTGGGTCATTGTGTGTTTGTGTGGTACTGTGTTCGTGTGTTTGTGTGCTTGTGTGTTTGTGTGGTCGTGGGTTTGTGTGTTTGTTTGATCGTGTGTTTTTGTGTTCGTGTGTTTTCGTGTTTGTGTGTTTGTGCTCTTTGTGTGTTTGTGTAGTTGTGTGTTTGTCTGTTTAGGTGTGTGTGTGTGTTTCTGTGCTTGTGTGTTTGTGAGTTTGTGCGATCGTGTCATTGTGTGTTTTTGTGTTTATGTGTTTGTGTGTCTGTGTGTTTGTGTGTTTGTGTGTTCGTGTGTCTGTGTGTTCGTGTGTTTGTGTGTTTGTGTGTTTGTGTGTTTGTGTGTTTGTGTGTTTGTGTGTTTGTGTGTTTGTGTGTTTGTGTGTTTGTGTGTTTGTGTGTTTGTGTGTTTGTGTGCTTGTGTGTTTGTGTGTTTGTGTGTTTGTGTGTTTGTGTGTTTGTGTGTTTGTGTGTTTGTGTGCTTGTGTGTGTGTGTGTCTGTGTGTTTGTGTGTTTGTGGGTTTCTGTGTTTGGGTGTTTGTGTATTTGTGTTCCTGTGTGTTTGTCTGTCTGGGAGTTTGTGTGTTCGTGTGTTTGTTCGTTAGTTTGTCCGTGTGTTTGTGTCTTTGCGTGTTCGTGTGTTTGTGTATTCGTGTGTTCACGTGTTTGTGTGTTTTTGTGCTTGTGTGTTTGTGATTTTGTGTGATCGTGTCATTGTGTGTTTGTGTGTTTGTCTGGTTGTGTGTTTGTGTGTTTGTGTGTTTGTGTGTTTGTGTGTTTGTGTGTTTGTGTGTTTGTGTGTTTGTGTGTTTGCGTGTTAGTGTGTTTGCGTGTTTGTGCGTTTGTTTGTTTGTGTGTTTGTGTGTTTGTGTGTTTGTGTGTTTGTGTGTTTGTGTGTTTGTGTGTTTGTGTTTTTGTGTGTTTGTGTGTTTGTGTGTTTGTGTGTTTGTGTATTTGTGTATTTGTGTATTTGTATGTTTGATTGTTTGTGTGTTTGTCTGTTTGTGTGTTTGTGTGTTTGTGTGTTTGTGTATTTGTGTGTTTGTGTGTTTGTGTGTGAGTGTTTCTATGTTTTCGTGTTTGTGTGTTTCCATGTTTCTGTATTTGGATCATCGTGTGTTTGTGTGTTTGTGTGTTAGTGTGTTTGCATCTTTGCGTGTTTGTGTGTTTGTGTGTTCGTGTGTTTGTGTGTTTGTGTGTTTGTGTGTTTGTGTGTTTGTGTGTTTGTGTGTTTGTGTGTTTGTGTGTTTGTGTGTTTGTGTGTTTGTGTGTTTGTGTCTTTGTGTGTTTGTGTGTTTGTGTGTTTGTGTGTTTGTGTGTTTGTGTTTCTGTGAGTTTGTGTGTTTGGGAGTTTGTGTGTGCGTGTGTTTGTGTGTTTGTTTGTCCGTGTGTTTGTGTCTTTGTGTGTCCGTGTGTTTCTGTATTCGTGTGTTCACGTGTTTGTGTGTTTTTGTGCTTGTGTGTTTGTGATTTTGTGTGATCGTGTCATTGTGTGTTTGTGTGTTTGTCTGGTTGTGTGTTTGTGTGTTTTTGTGTTTGCGTGTTTGTGTGTTTGAGTGTTTGTGTGTTTGTGTGTTTGTGTGTTTGTGTGTTTGTGTGTTTGTGTGTTTGTGTGTTTGTGTGTTTGTGTGTTTGTGTGTTTGTGTGTTTGTGTGTTTGTGTGTTTGTGTGTTTGTGTGTTTGTGTGTTTGTGTGTTTGTGTGTTTGTGTGTTTGTGTGTTTGTGTGTTTGTGTGTTTGTGTGTTTGTGTGTTTGTGTGTTTGTGTGTTTGTGTGTTCGTGTGTTTGTGTGTTTGTGTGTTTGTGTGTTTGTGTGTTTGTGTGTTTGTGTGTTTGTGTGTTTGTGTGTTTGTGTGTTCGTGTGTTTGTGTGTTTGGGTGTTTGTGTGTTTGTGTGTTTGTGTGTTTGTGTGTTTGTGTGTTTGTGTGTTTGTGTGTTTGTGTGTTTGTGTGTTTGTGTGTTTGTGTGTTTGTGTGTTTGTGAGTTTGTGTGTTTGTGTGTTTGTGTGTTTGTGTGTTTGGGTGCTTGTGTGATTGTGTGTTTGTGTGTTTGTGTGTTTGTGTGTTTGTGTGTTTGTGTGTTTGTGTGTTTGTGTGTTTGTGTGTTTGTGTGTTTATGTGTTTGTGTGTTTGTGTGCTTGTGTCTTTGTGGGTTCGTGTGTTTGTGTGTACGTGTATTTGTGTGTTTGTGTGTTTAGGTGTTTAAGCTGTCTGTGCGTTTGTGTGTTTCTGTGTTTGTGTGTTTGTATCATTGTGTGTTTGTGTGTTTGTGTGTTTTTATCATTGTCTGTTTGTGTGTTTGTGTGTTACCGTGTTTGTGTGTTCGTGTGTTCGTGTGTTCGTGTGTTTGTGTGTTTGTGTGTTTGTGTATTCGTGTGTTTGTGTGTACGTGTATTTGTGTGTTTGTGTGTTTTTGTGGTTGTGCTGTTTGTGTGTTTGTGTGATTGCGCTGTTTGTGTTTTTGTGTGTTCGTGTGATTGTGTCATTGTGTGTTTGTGTGGTACTGTGTTCGTGTGTTTGTGTGCTTGTGTGTTTGTGTGGTCGTGGGTTTGTGTGTTTGTTTGTTCGTGTGTTTTTGTGTTCGTGTGTTTCCGTGTTTGTGTGTTTATGTGTTTGTGTGTTTGTGCTCTTTGTGTGTTTGTGTAGTTGTGTGTTTGTCTGTTTAGGTGTGTGTGTGTGTTTCTGTGCTTGTGTGTTTGTGAGTTTGTGCGATCGTGTCATTGTGTGTTTTTGTGTTTATGTGTTTGTGTGTCTGTGTGTCTGTGTGTTTGTGTGTTTGTGTGTTCGTGTGTCTGTGTGTTCGTGTGTTTGTGTGTTTGTGTGTTTGTGTGTTTGTGTGTTTGTGTGTTTGCGTGTTTCTGTGTTTGTGTGTTTGTGTGTTCGTGTGTTTCCTCGTTTGTGTGTTTGTGTTCCTGTGTGTTTAAGTGTTTTTATGTTTGTGTGTTTACGTGTTTGTATGTTTGTGTGTTCGTGTGTTTGTGTGTTCGTGTGTTTGTGTGTTTGTGTGTTTGTGTGGTTGTGTGTTTGTGTGTTTGTGTGTTTGTGTGTTTGTGTGTTTGTGTGTTTGTGTGTTTGTGTGTTTGTGTGTTTGTGTGTTTGTGTGTTTGTGCTCTTTGTGTGTTTGTCTGTTTAGGTGTGTGTGTGTGTTTCTGTGCTTGTGTGTTTGTGAGTTTGTGCGATCGTGTCATTGTGTGTTTTTGTGTTTATGTGTTTGTGTGTCTGTGTGTTTGTGTGTTTGTGTGTTCGTGTGTCTGTGTGTTCGTGTGTTTGTGTGTTTGTGTGTTTGTGTGTTTGTGTGTTTGCGTGTTTCTGTGTTTGTGTGTTTGTGTGTTCGTGTGTTTCCGTGTTTGTGTGTTTGTGTTCCTGTGTGTTTAAGTGTTTTTATGTTTGTGTGTTTACGTGTTTGTATGTTTGTGTGTTCGTGTGTTTGTGTGTTCGTGTGTTTGTGTGTTTGTGTGTTTGTGTGTTTGTGTGGTTGTGTGTTTGTGTGTTTGTGTGTTTGTGTGTTTGTGTGTTTGTGTGTTTGTGTATTTGTGTGTTTGTGTGTTTGTGTGTTTGTGTGTTTGTGTGTTTGTGTGTTTGCGTGTTAGTGTGTTTGCGTGTTTGTGCGTTTGTGTGTTTGTGTGTTTGTGTGTTTGTGTGTTTGTGTGTTTGTGTTTTTGTGTGTTTGTGTGTTTGTGTGTTTGTGTATTTGTGTATTTGTATGTTTAATTGTTTGTGTGATTGTCTGTTTGTGTGTTTGTGTGTTTGTGTGTTTGTGTATTTGTGTGTTTGTGTGTTTGTGTGTGAGTGTTTCTATGTTTTCGTGCTTGTGTGTTTCCATGTTTCTGTATTTGGATCATCGTGTGTTTGTGTGTTTGTGTGTTAGTGTGTTTGCGTCTTTGCGTGTTTGTGTGTTTGTGTGTTCGTGTGTTTGTGTGTTTGTGTGTTTGTGTGTTTGTGTGTTTGTGTGTTTGTGTGTTTGTGTGTTTGTGTGTTTGTGTGTTTGTGTGTTTGTGTGTTTGTGTGTTTGTGTGTTTGTGTGTTTGTGTGTTTGTGTGTTTGTGTGTTTGTGTGTTTGTGTGTTTGTGTGTTTGTGTGTTTGTGTTTCTGTGAGTTTGTGTGTTTGGGAGTTTGTGTGTGCGTGTGTTTGTGTGTTTTTTTGTCCGTGTGTTTGTGTCTTTGTGTATCCGTGTGTTTCTGTATTCGTGTTTGTGTGTTTGTGTATTTGTTTGTTTGTGTGTTTGTGTGTTTGTGTGTTTGTCTGTTTGTGTGTTTGTGTGTTTGTGTGTTTGTGTGCTTGTGTGTGTGTGTGTCTGTGTGTTTGTGTGTTTGTGTGTTTCTGTGTTTGGGTGTTTGTGTATTTGTGTTCCTGTGTGTTTGTCTGTTTGGGAGTTTGTGTGTTCGTGTGTTTGTTCGTTAGTTTGTCCGTGTGTTTGTGTCTTTGCGTGTTCGTGTGTTTGTGTATTCGTGTGTTCACGTGTTTGTGTGTTTTTGTGCTTGTGTGTTTGTGATTTTGTGTGATCGTGTCATTGTGTGTTTGTGTGTTTGTCTGGTTGTGTGTTTGTGTGTTTGTGTGTTTGTGTGTTTCTGTGTTTGTGTGTTTCTGTGTTTGTGTGTTTGCGTGTTTGTGCGTTTGTTTGTTCGTGTGTTTGTGTGTTTGTGTGTTTGTGTGTTTGTGTGTTTGTGTGTTTGTGTGTTTGTGTGTTTGTGTGTTTGTGTTTTTGTGTGTTTGTGTGTTTGTGTGTTTGTGTATTTGTGTATTTGTGTATTTGTATGTTTGATTGTTTGTGTGTTTGTCTGTTTGTGTGTTTGTGTGTTTGTGTGTTTGTGTATTTGTGTGTTTGTGTGTTTGTGTGTGAGTGTTTCTATGTTTTCGTGTTTGTGTGTTTCCATGTTTCTGTATTTGGATCATCGTGTGTTTGTGTGTTTGTGTGTTAGTGTGTTTGCATCTTTGCGTGTTTGTGTGTTTGTGTGTTCGTGTGTTTGTGTGTTTGTGTGTTTGTGTGTTTGTGTGTTTGTGTGTTTGTGTGTTTGTGTGTTTGTGTGTTTGTGTGTTTGTGTGTTTGTGTGTTTGTGTGTTTGTGTGTTTGTGTGTTTGTGTGTTTGTGTTCCTGTGAGTTTGTGTGTTTGGGAGTTTGTGTGTGCGTGTGTTTGTGTGTTTGTTTGTCCGTGTGTTTGTGTCTTTGTGTGTCCGTGTGTTTTTGTATTCGTGTGTTCACGTGTTTGTGTGTTTTTGTGCTTGTGTGTTTGTGATTTTGTGTGATCGTGTCATTGTGTGTTTGTGTGTTTGTCTGGTTGTGTGTTTGTGTGTTTTTGTGTTTGCGTGTTTGTGTGTTTGAGTGTTTGTGTGTTTGTGTGTTTGTGTGTTTGTGTGTTTGTGTGTTTGTGTGTTTGTGTGTTTGTGTGTTTGTGTGTTTGTGTGTTTGTGTGTTTGTGTGTTTGTGTGTTTGTGTGTTTGTGTGTTTGTGTGTTTGTGTGTTTGTGTGTTTGTGTGTTCGTGTGTTTGTGTGTTTGTGTGTTTGTGTGTTTGTGTGTTTGTGTGTTTGTGTGTTTGTGTGTTTGTGTGTTTGTGTGTTTGTGTGTTTGGGTGTTTGTGTGTTTGTGTGTTTGTGTGTTTGTGTGTTTGTGTGTTTGTGTGTTTGTGTGTTTGTGTGTTTGTGTGTTTGTGTGTTTGTGTGTTTGTGTGTTTGTGTGTTTGTGTGTTTGGGTGCTTGTGTGTTTGTGTGTTTGTGTGTTTGTGTTCCTGTGAGTTTGTGTGTTTGGGAGTTTGTGTGTGCGTGTGTTTGTGTGTTTGTTTTTCCGTGTGTTTGTGTCTTTGTGTGTCCGTGTGTTTCTGTATTCGTGTGTTCACGTGTTTGTGTGTTTTTGTGCTTGTGTGTTTGTGATTTTGTGTGATCGTGTCATTGTGTGTTTGTGTGTTTGTCTGGTTGTGTGTTTGTGTGTTTTTGTGTTTGCGTGTTTGTGTGTTTGTGTGTTTGTGTGTTTGTGTGTTTGTGTGTTTGTGTGTTTGTGTGTTTGTGTGTTTGTGTGTTTGTGTGTTTGTGTGTTTGTGTGCTTGTGTCTTTGTGGGTTCGTGTGTTTGTGTGTACGTGTATTTGTGTGTTTGTGTGTTTAGGTGTTGAGGCTGTCTGTGCGTTTGTGTGTTTGTGTGTTTGTGTGTTTGTGTGTTTGTGTGTTTGTGTGTTTGTGTGTTTGTGTGTTTGTGTGTTTGTGTGTTTGTGTGCTTGTGTCTTTGTGGGTTCGTGTGTTTGTGTGTACGTGTATTTGTGTGTTTGTGTGTTTAGGTGTTGAGGCTGTCTGTGCGTTTGTGTGTTTCTGTGTTTGTGTGTTTGTATCATTGTGTGTTTGTGTGTTTTTATCATTGTCTGTTTGTGTGTTTGTGTGTTACCGTGTTTGTGTGTTCGTGTGTTCGTGTGTTTGTGTGTTTGTGTGTTTGTGTGTTTGTGTGTTCGTGTGTTTGTGTGTTTGTGTGTTTGTGTGTTTGTGTGTTTGTGTGTTTGTGTGTTTGTGTGTTTGTGTGTTTGGGTGTTTGTGTGTTTGTGTGTTTGTGTGTTTGTGTGTTTGTGTGTTTGTGTGTTTGTGTGTTTGTGTGTTTGTGTGTTTGTGTGTTTGTGTGTTTGAGTGTACGTGTATTTGTGTGTTTGTTCGTGAGTGTTTCTGTGTTTGTGTGTTTGCGTGTTTTCGTGTTCCTGTATTTGTATCATTGTGTGTTTGTGTGTTTGTGTTTTTGTGTGTTTGTGTGTTTGTGTGTTTGTGTGTTTGTGTATTTGTGTATTTGTATGTTTAATTGTTTGTGTGTTTGTCTGATTGTGTATTTGTATGTTTGATTGTTTGTGTGTTTGTCTGTTTGTGTATTTGTATGTTTGATTGTTTGTGTGTTTGTCTGTTTGTGTGTTTGTGTGTTTGTGAGTTTGTGTGTTTGTGTATTTGTGTGTTTGTGTGTTTGTGTGTGAGTGTTCCTATGTTTTCGTGTTTGTGTGTTTCCATGTTTCTGTATTTGTATCATTGTGTGTTTGTGTGTTTGTGTGTTAGTGTGTTTGCGTCTTTGCCTGTTTCTGTGTTTGTGTGTTTGTGTGTTTGTGTGTTTGTGTGTTTGTGTGTTTGTGTGTTTGTGTGTTTGTGTGTTTGTGTGTTTGTGTGTTTGTGTGCTTGTGTGTGTGTGTGTCTGTGTGTTTGTGTATTTGTGCGTTTCTGTGTTTGGGTGTTTGTGTATTTGTGTTCCTGTGTGTTTGTCTGTTTGGGAGTTTGTGTGTTCGTGTGTTTGTTCGTTAGTTTGTCCGTGTGTTTGTGTCTTTGCGTGTTCGTGTGTTTGTGTATTCGTGTGTTCACGTGTTTGTGTGTTTTTGTGCTTGTGTGTTTGTGATTTTGTGTGATCGTGTCATTGTGTGTTTGTGTGTTTGTCTGGTTGTGTGTTTGTGTGTTTGTGTGTTTGTGTGTTTGTGTGTTTGTGTTGTTGTGTGTTTGTGTGTTTGTGTGTTTGCGTGTTAGTGTGTTTGCGTGTTTGTGCGTTTGTGTGTTTGTGTGTTTGTGTGTTTGTGTGTTTGTGTGTTTGTGTGTTTGTGTGTTTGTGTGTTTGTGTGTTTGTGTGTTTGTGTTTTTGTGTGTTTGTGTGTTTGTGTGTTTGTGTATTTGTGTATTTGTGTATTTGTATGTTTGATTGTTTGTGTGTTTGTCTGTTTGTGTGTTCGTGTGTTTGTGTGTTTGTGTATTTGTGTGTTTGTGTGTTTGTGTGTGAGTGTTTCTATGTTTTCGTGTTTGTGTGTTTCCATGTTTCTGTATTTGGATCATCGTGTATTTGTGTGTTTGTGTGTTTGTGTGTTTGTGTGTTTGTGTGTTTGTGTGTTTGTGTGTTTGAGTGTTTGTGTGTTTGTGTGTTTGTGTGTTTGTGTGTTTGTGTGTTTGTGTGTTTGTGTGTTTGTGTTCCTGTGAGTTTGTGTGTTTGGGAGTTTGTGTGTGCGTGTGTTTGTGTGTTTGTTTGTCCGTGTGTTTGTGTCTTTGTGTGTCCGTGTGTTTCTGTATTCGTGTGTTCACGTGTTTGTGTGTTTTTGTGCTTGTGTGTTTGTGATTTTGTGTGATCGTGTCATTGTGTGTTTGTGTGTTTGTCTGGTTGTGTGTTTGTGTGTTTTTGTGTTTGCGTGTTTGTGTGTTTGAGTGTTTGTGTGTTTGTGTGTTTGTGTGTTTGTGTGTTTGTGTGTTTGTGTGTTTGTGTGTTTGTGTGTTTGTGTGTTTGTGTGTTTGTGTGTTTGTGTGTTTGTGTGTTTGTGTGTTTGTGTGTTTGTGTGTTTGTGTGTTTGTGTGCTTGTGTGTTTGTGTGTTTGTGTGTTTGTGTGTTTGTGTGTTTGTGTGTTTGTGTGTTTGTGTGTTCGTGTGTTTGTGTGTTTGTGTGTTTGTGTGTTTGTGTGTTTGTGTGTTTGTGTGTTTGTGTGTTTGTGTGTTTGTGTGTTTGGGTGTTTGTGTGTTTGTGTTTTTGTGTGTTTGTGTGTTTGTGTGTTTGTGTGTTTGTGTGTTTGTGTGTTTGTGTGTTTGTGTGTTTGTGTGTTTGTGTGTTTGTGTGTTTGTGTGTTTGTGTGTTTGGGTGCTTGTGTGTTTGTGTGTTTGTGTGTTTGTGTGTTTGTGTGTTTGTGTGTTTGTGTGTTTGTGTGTTTGTGTGTTTGTGTGTTTATGTGTTTGTGTGTCTGTGTGCTTGTGTCTTTGTGGGTTCGTGTGTTTGTGTGTACGTGTATTTGTGTGTTTGTGTGTTTAGGTGTTTAAGCTGTCTGTGCGTTTGTGTGTTTCTGTGTTTGTGTGTTTGTATCATTGTGTGTTTGTGTGTTTGTGTGTTTTTATCATTGTCTGTTTGTGTGTTTGTGTGTTACCGTGTTTGTGTGTTTGTGTGTTCGTGTGTTCGTGTGTTTGTGTGTTTGTGTGTTTGTGTATTCGTGTGTTTGTGTGTACGTGTATTTGTGTGTTTGTGTGTTTTTGTGGTTGTGCTGTTTGTGTGTTTGTGTGATTGCGCTGTTTGTGTTTTTGTGTGTTCGTGTGATTGGGTCATTGTGTGTTTGTGTGGTACTGTGTTCGTGTGTTTGTGTGCTTGTGTGTTTGTGTGGTCGTGGGTTTGTGTGTTTGTTTGATCGTGTGTTTTTGTGTTCGTGTGTTTTCGTGTTTGTGTGTTTATGTGTTTGTGTGTTTGTGCTCTTTGTGTGTTTGTGTAGTTGTGTGTTTGTCTGTTTAGGTGTGTGTGTGTGTTTCTGTGCTTGTGTGTTTGTGAGTTTGTGCGATCGTGTCATTGTGTGTTTTTGTGTTTATGTGTTTGTGTGTCTGTGTGTTTGTGTGTTTGTGTGTTTGTGTGTTCGTGTGTCTGTGTGTTCGTGTGTTTGTGTGTTTGTGTGTTTGTGTGTTTGTGTGTTTGTGTGTTTGTGTGTTTGTGTGTTTGTGTGTTTGTGTGTTTGTGTGTTTGTGTGTTTGTGTGTTTGTGTGTTTGTGTGTTTGTGTGTTTGTGTGTTTGTGTGTTTGTGTGTTTGTGTGTTTGTGTGTTTGTGTGTTTGTGTGTTTGTGTGTTTGTGTGCTTGTGTGTGTGTGTGTCTGTGTGTTTGTGTGTTTGTGGGTTTCTGTGTTTGGGTGTTTGTGTATTTGTGTTCCTGTGTGTTTGTCTGTCTGGGAGTTTGTGTGTTCGTGTGTTTGTTCGTTAGTTTGTCCGTGTGTTTGTGTCTTTGCGTGTTCGTGTGTTTGTGTATTCGTGTGTTCACGTGTTTGTGTGTTTTTGTGCTTGTGTGTTTGTGATTTTGTGTGATCGTGTCATTGTGTGTTTGTGTGTTTGTCTGGTTGTGTGTTTGTGTGTTTGTGTGTTTGTGTGTTTGTGTTGTTGTGTGTTTGTGTGTTTGTGTGTTTGCGTGTTAGTGTGTTTGCGTGTTTGTGCGTTTGTGTGTTTGTGTGTTTGTGTGTTTGTGTGTTTGTGTGTTTGTGTGTTTGTGTGTTTGTGTGTTTGTGTTTTTGTGTGTTTGTGTGTTTGTGTGTTTGTGTATTTGTGTATTTGTGTATTTGTATGTTTGATTGTTTGTGTGTTTGTCTGTTTGTGTGTTCGTGTGTTTGTGTGTTTGTGTATTTGTGTGTTTGTGTGTTTGTGTGTGAGTGTTTCTATGTTTTCGTGTTTGTGTGTTTCCATGTTTCTGTATTTGGATCATCGTGTATTTGTGTGTTTGTGTGTTTGTGTGTTTGTGTGTTTGTGTGTTTGAGTGTTTGTGTGTTTGTGTGTTTGTGTGTTTGTGTGTTTGTGTGTTTGTGTGTTTGTGTGTTTGTGTTCCTGTGAGTTTGTGTGTTTGGGAGTTTGTGTGTGCGTGTGTTTGTGTGTTTGTTTGTCCGTGTGTTTGTGTCTTTGTGTGTCCGTGTGTTTCTGTATTCGTGTGTTCACGTGTTTGTGTGTTTTTGTGCTTGTGTGTTTGTGATTTTGTGTGATCGTGTCATTGTGTGTTTGTGTGTTTGTCTGGTTGTGTGTTTGTGTGTTTTTGTGTTTGCGTGTTTGTGTGTTTGAGTGTTTGTGTGTTTGTGTGTTTGTGTGTTTGTGTGTTTGTGTGTTTGTGTGTTTGTGTGTTTGTGTGTTTGTGTGTTTGTGTGTTTGTGTGTTTGTGTGTTTGTGTGTTTGTGTGTTTGTGTGTTTGTGTGTTTGTGTGCTTGTGTGTTTGTGTGTTTGTGTGTTTGTGTGTTTGTGTGTTTGTGTGTTTGTGTGTTTGTGTGTTCGTGTGTTTGTGTGTTTGTGTGTTTGTGTGTTTGTGTGTTTGTGTGTTTGTGTGTTTGTGTGTTTGTGTGTTTGTGTGTTTGGGTGTTTGTGTGTTTGTGTGTTTGTGTGTTTGTGTGTTTGTGTGTTTGTGTGTTTGTGTGTTTGTGTGTTTGTGTGTTTGTGAGTTTGTGTGTTTGTGTGTTTGTGTGTTTGTGTGTTTGTGTGTTTGGGTGCTTGTGTGTTTGTGTGTTTGTGTGTTTGTGTGTTTGTGTGTTTGTGTGTTTGTGTGTTTGTGTGTTTGTGTGTTTATGTGTTTGTGTGTCTGTGTGCTTGTGTCTTTGTGGGTTCGTGTGTTTGTGTGTACGTGTATTTGTGTGTTTGTGTGTTTAGGTGTTTAAGCTGTCTGTGCGTTTGTGTGTTTCTGTGTTTGTGTGTTTGTATCATTGTGTGTTTGTGTGTTTGTGTGTTTTTATCATTGTCTGTTTGTGTGTTTGTGTGTTACCGTGTTTGTGTGTTTGTGTGTTCGTGTGTTCGTGTGTTTGTGTGTTTGTGTGTTTGTGTATTCGTGTGTTTGTGTGTACGTGTATTTGTGTGTTTGTGTGTTTTTGTGGTTGTGCTGTTTGTGTGTTTGTGTGATTGCGCTGTTTGTGTTTTTGTGTGTTCGTGTGATTGGGTCATTGTGTGTTTGTGTGGTACTGTGTTCGTGTGTTTGTGTGCTTGTGTGTTTGTGTGGTCGTGGGTTTGTGTGTTTGTTTGATCGTGTGTTTTTGTGTTCGTGTGTTTTCGTGTTTGTGTGTTTATGTGTTTGTGTGTTTGTGCTCTTTGTGTGTTTGTGTAGTTGTGTGTTTGTCTGTTTAGGTGTGTGTGTGTGTTTCTGTGCTTGTGTGTTTGTGAGTTTGTGCGATCGTGTCATTGTGTGTTTTTGTGTTTATGTGTTTGTGTGTCTGTGTGTTTGTGTGTTTGTGTGTTCGTGTGTCTGTGTGTTCGTGTGTTTGTGTGTTTGTGTGTTTGTGTGTTTGTGTGTTTGTGTGTTTGTGTGTTTGTGTGTTTGTGTGTTTGTGTGTTTATGTGTTTGTGTGTTTGTGTGTTTGTGTGTTTGTGTGTTTGTGTGTTTGTGTGTTTGTGTGTTTGTGTGTTTGTGTGTTTGTGTGTTTGTGTGTTTGTGTGCTTGTGTGTGTGTGTGTCTGTGTGTTTGTGTGTTTGTGGGTTTCTGTGTTTGGGTGTTTGTGTATTTGTGTTCCTGTGTGTTTGTCTGTCTGGGAGTTTGTGTGTTCGTGTGTTTGTTCGTTAGTTTGTCCGTGTGTTTGTGTCTTTGCGTGTTCGTGTGTTTGTGTATTCGTGTGTTCACGTGTTTGTGTGTTTTTGTGCTTGTGTGTTTGTGATTTTGTGTGATCGTGTCATTGTGTGTTTGTGTGTTTGTCTGGTTGTGTGTTTGTGTGTTTGTGTGTTTGTGTGTTTGTGTGTTTGTGTGTTTGTGTGTTTGTGTGTTTGTGTGTTTGCGTGTTAGTGTGTTTGCGTGTTTGTGCGTTTGTTTGTTTGTGTGTTTGTGTGTTTGTGTGTTTGTGTGTTTGTGTGTTTGTGTGTTTGTGTGTTTGTGTTTTTGTGTGTTTGTGTGTTTGTGTGTTTGTGTATTTGTGTATTTGTGTATTTGTATGTTTGATTGTTTGTGTGTTTGTCTGTTTGTGTGTTTGTGTGTTTGTGTGTTTGTGTATTTGTGTGTTTGTGTGTTTGTGTGTGAGTGTTTCTATGTTTTCGTGTTTGTGTGTTTCCATGTTTCTGTATTTGGATCATCGTGTGTTTGTGTGTTTGTGTGTTAGTGTGTTTGCATCTTTGCGTGTTTGTGTGTTCGTGTGTTTGTGTGTTTGTGTGTTTGTGTGTTTGTGTGTTTGTGTGTTTGTGTGTTTGTGTGTTTGTGTGTTTGTGTGTTTGTGTGTTTGTGTGTTTGTGTGTTTGTGTGTTTGTGTGTTTGTGTGTTTGTGTGTTTGTGTGTTTGTGTGTTTGTGTGTTTGTGTTTCTGTGAGTTTGTGTGTTTGGGAGTTTGTGTGTGCGTGTGTTTGTGTGTTTGTTTGTCCGTGTGTTTGTGTCTTTGTGTGTCCGTGTGTTTCTGTATTCGTGTGTTCACGTGTTTGTGTGTTTTTGTGCTTGTGTGTTTGTGATTTTGTGTGATCGTGTCATTGTGTGTTTGTGTGTTTGTCTGGTTGTGTGTTTGTGTGTTTTTGTGTTTGCGTGTTTGTGTGTTTGAGTGTTTGTGTGTTTGTGTGTTTGTGTGTTTGTGTGTTTGTGTGTTTGTGTGTTTGTGTGTTTGTGTGTTTGTGTGTTTGTGTGTTTGTGTGTTTGTGTGTTTGTGTGTTTGTGTGTTTGTGTGTTTGTGTGTTTGTGTGTTTGTGTGTTTGTGTGTTTGTGTGTTTGTGTGTTTGTGTGTTTGTGTGTTTGTGTGTTTGTGTGTTTGTGTGTTTGTGTGTTCGTGTGTTTGTGTGTTTGTGTGTTTGTGTGTTTGTGTGTTTGTGTGTTTGTGTGTTTGTGTGTTTGTGTGTTTGTGTGTTTGTGTGTTTGTGTGTTTGGGTGTTTGTGTGTTTGTGTGTTTGTGTGTTTGTGTGTTTGTGTGTTTGTGTGTTTGTGTGTTTGTGTGTTTGTGTGTTTGTGTGTTTGTGTGTTTGTGTGTTTGTGAGTTTGTGTGTTTGTGTGTTTGTGTGTTTGTGTGTTTGGGTGCTTGTGTGATTGTGTGTTTGTGTGTTTGTGTGTTTGTGTGTTTGTGTGTTTGTGTGTTTGTGTGTTTGTGTGTTTGTGTGTTTGTGTGTTTATGTGTTTGTGTGTTTGTGTGCTTGTGTCTTTGTGGGTTCGTGTGTTTGTGTGTACGTGTATTTGTGTGTTTGTGTGTTTAGGTGTTTAAGCTGTCTGTGCGTTTGTGTGTTTCTGTGTTTGTGTGTTTGTATCATTGTGTGTTTGTGTGTTTGTGTGTTTTTATCATTGTCTGTTTGTGTGTTTGTGTGTTACCGTGTTTGTGTGTTCGTGTGTTCGTGTGTTCGTGTGTTTGTGTGTTTGTGTGTTTGTGTATTCGTGTGTTTGTGTGTACGTGTATTTGTGTGTTTGTGTGTTTTTGTGGTTGTGCTGTTTGTGTGTTTGTGTGATTGCGCTGTTTGTGTTTTTGTGTGTTCGTGTGATTGTGTCATTGTGTGTTTGTGTGGTACTGTGTTCGTGTGTTTGTGTGCTTGTGTGTTTGTGTGGTCGTGGGTTTGTGTGTTTGTTTGTTCGTGTGTTTTTGTGTTCGTGTGTTTCCGTGTTTGTGTGTTTATGTGTTTGTGTGTTTGTGCTCTTTGTGTGTTTGTGTAGTTGTGTGTTTGTCTGTTTAGGTGTGTGTGTGTGTTTCTGTGCTTGTGTGTTTGTGAGTTTGTGCGATCGTGTCATTGTGTGTTTTTGTGTTTATGTGTTTGTGTGTCTGTGTGTCTGTGTGTTTGTGTGTTTGTGTGTTCGTGTGTCTGTGTGTTCGTGTGTTTGTGTGTTTGTGTGTTTGTGTGTTTGTGTGTTTGTGTGTTTGCGTGTTTCTGTGTTTGTGTGTTTGTGTGTTTGTGTGTTTGTGTGTTTGTGTGTTTGTGTGTTTATGTGTTTGTGTGTTTGTGTGCTTGTGTCTTTGTGGGTTCGTGTGTTTGTGTGTACGTGTATTTGTGTGTTTGTGTGTTTAGGTGTTTAAGCTGTCTGTGCGTTTGTGTGTTTCTGTGTTTGTGTGTTTGTATCATTGTGTGTTTGTGTGTTTGTGTGTTTTTATCATTGTCTGTTTGTGTGTTTGTGTGTTACCGTGTTTGTGTGTTCGTGTGTTCGTGTGTTCGTGTGTTTGTGTGTTTGTGTGTTTGTGTATTCGTGTGTTTGTGTGTACGTGTATTTGTGTGTTTGTGTGTTTTTGTGGTTGTGCTGTTTGTGTGTTTGTGTGATTGCGCTGTTTGTGTTTTTGTGTGTTCGTGTGATTGTGTCATTGTGTGTTTGTGTGGTACTGTGTTCGTGTGTTTGTGTGCTTGTGTGTTTGTGTGGTCGTGGGTTTGTGTGTTTGTTTGTTCGTGTGTTTTTGTGTTCGTGTGTTTCCGTGTTTGTGTGTTTATGTGTTTGTGTGTTTGTGCTCTTTGTGTGTTTGTGTAGTTGTGTGTTTGTCTGTTTAGGTGTGTGTGTGTGTTTCTGTGCTTGTGTGTTTGTGAGTTTGTGCGATCGTGTCATTGTGTGTTTTTGTGTTTATGTGTTTGTGTGTCTGTGTGTCTGTGTGTTTGTGTGTTTGTGTGTTCGTGTGTCTGTGTGTTCGTGTGTTTGTGTGTTTGTGTGTTTGTGTGTTTGTGTGTTTGTGTGTTTGCGTGTTTCTGTGTTTGTGTGTTTGTGTGTTCGTGTGTTTCCTCGTTTGTGTGTTTGTGTTCCTGTGTGTTTAAGTGTTTTTATGTTTGTGTGTTTACGTGTTTGTATGTTTGTGTGTTCGTGTGTTTGTGTGTTCGTGTGTTTGTGTGTTTGTGTGTTTGTGTGGTTGTGTGTTTGTGTGTTTGTGTGTTTGTGTGTTTGTGTGTTTGTGTGTTTGTGTGTTTGTGTGTTTGTGTGTTTGTGTGTTTGTGTGTTTGTGTGTTTGTGCTCTTTGTGTGTTTGTCTGTTTAGGTGTGTGTGTGTGTTTCTGTGCTTGTGTGTTTGTGAGTTTGTGCGATCGTGTCATTGTGTGTTTTTGTGTTTATGTGTTTGTGTGTCTGTGTGTTTGTGTGTTTGTGTGTTCGTGTGTCTGTGTGTTCGTGTGTTTGTGTGTTTGTGTGTTTGTGTGTTTGTGTGTTTGCGTGTTTCTGTGTTTGTGTGTTTGTGTTTTCGTGTGTTTCCGTGTTTGTGTGTTTGTGTTCCTGTGTGTTTAAGTGTTTTTATGTTTGTGTGTTTACGTGTTTGTATGTTTGTGTGTTCGTGTGTTTGTGTGTTCGTGTGTTTGTGTGTTTGTGTGTTTGTGTGTTTGTGTGGTTGTGTGTTTGTGTGTTTGTGTGTTTGTGTGTTTGTGTGTTTGTGTGTTTGTGTGTTTGTGTATTTGTGTGTTTGTGTGTTTGTGTGTTTGTGTGTTTGTGTGTTTGCGTGTTAGTGTGTTTGCGTGTTTGTGCGTTTGTGTGTTTGTGTGTTTGTGTGTTTGTGTGTTTGTGTGTTTGTGTTTTTGTGTGTTTGTGTGTTTGTGTGTTTGTGTATTTGTGTATTTGTATGTTTGATTGTTTGTGTGATTGTCTGTTTGTGTGTTTGTGTGTTTGTGTGTTTGTGTATTTGTGTGTTTGTGTGTTTGTGTGTGAGTGTTTCTATGTTTTCGTGCTTGTGTGTTTCCATGTTTCTGTATTTGGATCATCGTGTGTTTGTGTGTTTGTGTGTTAGTGTGTTTGCGTCTTTGCGTGTTTGTGTGTTTGTGTGTTCGTGTGTTTGTGTGTTTGTGTGTTTGTGTGTTTGTGTGTTTGTGTGTTTGTGTGTTTGTGTGTTTGTGTGTTTGTGTGTTTGTGTGTTTGTGTGTTTGTGTGTTTGTGTGTTTGTGTGTTTGTGTGTTTGTGTGTTTGTGTGTTTGTGTTCCTGTGAGTTTGTGTGTTTGGGAGTTTGTGTGTGCGTGTGTTTGTGTGTTTTTTTGTCCGTGTGTTTGTGTCTTTGTGTATCCGTGTGTTTCTGTATTCGTGTTTGTGTGTTTGTGTATTTGTTTGTTTGTGTGTTTGTGTGTTTGTGTGTTTGTCTGTTTGTGTGTTTGTGTGTTTGTGTGTTTGTGTGCTTGTGTGTGTGTGTGTCTGTGTGTTTGCGTGTTTGTGTGTTTCTGTGTTTGTGTGTTCGTGTGTTTGTTCGTTAGTTTGTCCGTGTGTTTGTGTCTTTGCGTGTTCGTGTGTTTGTGTATTCGTGTGTTCACGTGTTTGTGTGTTTTTGTGCTTGTGTGTTTGTGATTTTGTGTGATCGTGTCATTGTGTGTTTGTGTGTTTGTCTGGTTGTGTGTTTGTGTGTTTGTGTGTTTGTGTGTTTCTGTGTTTGTGTGTTTCTGTGTTTGTGTGTTTGCGTGTTAGTGTGTTTGCGTGTTTGTGCGTTTGTTTGTTTGTGTGTTTGTGTGTTTGTGTGTTTGTGTGTTTGTGTGTTTGTGTGTTTGTGTGTTTGTGTTTTTGTGTGTTTGTGTGTTTGTGTGTTTGTGTATTTGTGTATTTGTGTATTTGTATGTTTGATTGTTTGTGTGTTTGTCTGTTTGTGTGTTTGTGTGTTTGTGTGTTTGTGTATTTGTGTGTTTGTGTGTTTGTGTGTGAGTGTTTCTATGTTTTCGTGTTTGTGTGTTTCCATGTTTCTGTATTTGGATCATCGTGTGTTTGTGTGTTTGTGTGTTAGTGTGTTTGCATCTTTGCGTGTTTGTGTGTTTGTGTGTTCGTGTGTTTGTGTGTTTGTGTGTTTGTGTGTTTGTGTGTTTGTGTGTTTGTGTGTTTGTGTGTTTGTGTGTTTGTGTGTTTGTGTGTTTGTGTGTTTGTGTTCCTGTGAGTTTGTGTGTTTGGGAGTTTGTGTGTGCGTGTGTTTGTGTGTTTGTTTGTCCGTGTGTTTGTGTCTTTGTGTGTCCGTGTGTTTTTGTATTCGTGTGTTCACGTGTTTGTGTGTTTTTGTGCTTGTGTGTTTGTGATTTTGTGTGATCGTGTCATTGTGTGTTTGTGTGTTTGTCTGGTTGTGTGTTTGTGTGTTTTTGTGTTTGCGTGTTTGTGTGTTTGAGTGTTTGTGTGTTTGTGTGTTTGTGTGTTTGTGTGTTTGTGTGTTTGTGTGTTTGTGTGTTTGTGTGTTTGTGTGTTTGTGTGTTTGTGTGTTTGTGTGTTTGTGTGTTTGTGTGTTTGTGTGTTTGTGTGTTTGTGTGTTTGTGTGTTTGTGTGTTTGTGTGTTCGTGTGTTTGTGTGTTTGTGTGTTTGTGTGTTTGTGTGTTTGTGTGTTTGTGTGTTTGTGTGTTTGTGTGTTTGTGTGTTTGTGTGTTTGGGTGTTTGTGTGTTTGTGTGTTTGTGTGTTTGTGTGTTTGTGTGTTTGTGTGTTTGTGTGTTTGTGTGTTTGTGTGTTTGTGTGTTTGTGTGTTTGTGTGTTTGTGTGTTTGTGTGTTTGTGTGTTTGGGTGCTTGTGTGTTTGTGTGTTTGTGTGTTTGTGTTCCTGTGAGTTTGTGTGTTTGGGAGTTTGTGTGTGCGTGTGTTTGTGTGTTTGTTTGTCCGTGTGTTTGTGTCTTTGTGTGTCCGTGTGTTTCTGTATTCGTGTGTTCACGTGTTTGTGTGTTTTTGTGCTTGTGTGTTTGTGATTTTGTGTGATCGTGTCATTGTGTGTTTGTGTGTTTGTCTGGTTGTGTGTTTGTGTGTTTTTGTGTTTGCGTGTTTGTGTGTTTGTGTGTTTGTGTGTTTGTGTGTTTGTGTGTTTGTGTGTTTGTGTGTTTGTGTGTTTGTGTGTTTGTGTGTTTGTGTGCTTGTGTCTTTGTGGGTTCGTGTGTTTGTGTGTACGTGTATTTGTGTGTTTGTGTGTTTAGGTGTTGAGGCTGTCTGTGCGTTTGTGTGTTTCTGTGTTTGTGTGTTTGTATCATTGTGTGTTTGTGTGTTTTTATCATTGTCTGTTTGTGTGTTTGTGTGTTACCGTGTTTGTGTGTTCGTGTGTTCGTGTGTTTGTGTGTTTGTGTGTTTGTGTGTTTGTGTGTTTGTGTGTTCGTGTGTTTGTGTGTTTGTGTGTTTGTGTGTTTGTGTGTTTGTGTGTTTGTGTGTTTGTGTGTTTGTGTGTTTGGGTGTTTGTGTGTTTGTGTGTTTGTGTGTTTGTGTGTTTGTGTGTTTGTGTGTTTGTGTGTTTGTGTGTTTGTGTGTTTGTGTGTTTGTGTGTTTGTGTGTTTGTGTGTTTGTGTGTTTGTGTGTTTGTGTGGTTGTGTGTTTGGGTGTTTGTGTGTTTGTGTGTTTGTGTGTTTGTGTGTTTGTGTGTTTGTGTGTTTGTGTGTTTGTGTGTTTGTGTGTTTGTGTGTTTGTGTGTTTGTGTGTTTGTGTGTTTGTGTGTTTGTGTGTTTGTGTGTTTATGTGTTCGTGTGTTTGTGTGCTTGTGTCTTTGTGGGTTCGTGTGTTTGTGTGTACGTGTATTTGTGTGTTTGTGTGTTTAGGTGTTTAAGCTGTCTGTGCGTTTGTGTGTTTCTGTGTTTGTGTGTTTGTATCATTGTGTGTTTGTGTGTTTTTATCATTGTCTGTTTGTGTGTTTGTGTGTTACCGTGTTTGTGTGTTCGTGTGTTCGTGTGTTTGTGTGTTTGTGTGTTTGTGTATTCGTGTGTTTGAGTGTACGTGTATTTGTGTGTTTGTGTGTTTTTGTGGTTGTGCTGTTTGTGTGTTTGTGTGATTGCGCTGTTTGTGTTTTTGTGTGTTCGTGTGATTGTGTCATTGTGTGTTTGTGTGGTACTGTGTTCGTGTGTTTGTGTGCTTGTGTGTTTGTGTGGTCGTGGGGTTGTGTGTTTGTTTGTTCGTGTGTTTTTGTGTTCGTGTGTTTCCGTGTTTGTGTGTTTATGTGTTTGTGTGTTTGTGCTCTTTGTGTGTTTGTGTAGTTGTGTGTTTGTGTGTTTAGGTGTGTGTGTGTGTTTCTGTGCTTGTGTGTTTGTGAGTTTGTGCGATCGTGTCATTGTGTGTTTTTGTGTTTATGTGTTTGTGTGTCTGTGTGTTTGTGTGTTTGTGTGTTCGTGTGTCTGTGTGTTCGTGTGTTTGTGTGTTTGTGTGTTTGTGTGTTTGTGTGTTTGTGTGTTTGCGTGTTTCTGTGTTTGTGTGTTTGTGTGTTCGTGTGTTTCCGTGTTTGTGTGTTTGTGTTCCTGTGTGTTTAAGTGTTTTTATGTTTGTGTGTTTACGTGTGTGTATGTTTGTGTGTTCGTGTGTTTGTGTGTTCGTGTGTTTGTGTGTTTGTGTGTTTGTGTGGTTGTGTGTTTGTGTGTTTGTGTGTTTGTGTGATTGTGTGTTTGTGTGTGAGTGTTTCTGTGTTTGTGTGTTTATGTATTTGTGTGTTTGTGTGTGAGTGTTTCTGTGGTTGTGTGTTTTCGTTCTTCTGTATTTGTATCATTGTGTGTTTTTGTGTTTGTGTGTTAGTGTGTTGGCGTGTTTGTGTGTTTGTGTGTTTGTGTGTTTGTGTGTTTGTGTGTTTGTGTGTTTGTGTGTTTGTGTGTTTGTGTGTTTGTGTGTTTGTGTGTTTGTGTGTTTATGTGTTCGTGTGTTTGTGTGCTTGTGTCTTTGTGGGTTCGTGTGTTTGTGGGTACGTGTATTTGTGTGTTTGTGTGTTTAGGTGTTTAAGCTGTCTGTGCGTTTGTGTGTTTCTGTGTTTGTGTGTTTGTATCATTGTGTGTTTGTGTGTTTTTATCATTGTCTGTTTGTGTGTTTGTGTGTTACCGTGTTTGTGTGTTCGTGTGTTCGTGTGTTCGTGTGTTTGTGTGTTTGTGTGTTTGTGTGTTTGTGTATTCGTGTGTTTGAGTGTACGTGTATTTGTGTGTTTGTTCGTGAGTGTTTCTGTGTTTGTGTGTTTGCGTGTTTTCGTGTTCCTGTATTTGTATCATTGTGTGTTTGTGTGTTTGTGTTTTTGTGTGTTTGTGTGTTTGTGTGTTTGTGTGTTTGTGTATTTGTGTATTTGTATGTTTAATTGTTTGTGTGTTTGTCTGATTGTGTATTTGTATGTTTGATTGTTTGTGTGTTTGTCTGTTTGTGTATTTGTATGTTTGATTGTTTGTGTGTTTGTCTGTTTGTGTGTTTGTGTGTTTGTGAGTTTGTGTGTTTGTGTATTTGTGTGTTTGTGTGTTTGTGTGTGAGTGTTCCTATGTTTTCGTGTTTGTGTGTTTCCATGTTTCTGTATTTGTATCATTGTGTGTTTGTGTGTTTGTGTGTTAGTGTGTTTGCGTCTTTGCCTGTTTGTGTGTTTGTGTGTTTGTGTGTTTGTGTGTTTGTGTGTTTGTGTGTTTGTGTGTTTGTGTGTTTGTGTGTTTGTGTGTTTGTGTGTTTGTGTGTTTGTGTGTTTGTGTGTTTGTGTGCTTGTGTGTGTGTGTGTCTGTGTGTTTGTGTATTTGTGCGTTTCTGTGTTTGGGTGTTTGTGTATTTGTGTTCCTGTGTGTTTGTCTGTTTGGGAGTTTGTGTGTTCGTGTGTTTGTTCGTTAGTTTGTCCGTGTGTTTGTGTCTTTGCGTGTTCGTGTGTTTGTGTATTCGTGTGTTCACGTGTTTGTGTGTTTTTGTGCTTGTGTGTTTGTGATTTTGTGTGATCGTGTCATTGTGTGTTTGTGTGTTTGTCTGGTTGTGTGTTTGTGTGTTTGTGTGTTTGTGTGTTTGTGTTGTTGTGTGTTTGTGTGTTTGTGTGTTTGCGTGTTAGTGTGTTTGCGTGTTTGTGCGTTTGTGTGTTTGTGTGTTTGTGTGTTTGTGTGTTTGTGTGTTTGTGTGTTTGTGTGTTTGTGTGTTTGTGTGTGTGTGTGTTTGTGTGTTTGTGTTTTTGTGTGTTTGTGTGTTTGTGTGTTTGTGTATTTGTGTATTTGTGTATTTGTATGTTTGATTGTTTGTGTGTTTGTCTGTTTGTGTGTTCGTGTGTTTGTGTGTTTGTGTATTTGTGTGTTTGTGTGTTTGTGTGTGAGTGTTTCTATGTTTTCGTGTTTGTGTGTTTCCATGTTTCTGTATTTGGATCATCGTGTATTTGTGTGTTTGTGTGTTTGTGTGTTTGTGTGTTTGTGTGTTTGTGTGTTTGTGTGTTTGAGTGTTTGTGTGTTTGTGTGTTTGTGTGTTTGTGTGTTTGTGTGTTTGTGTGTTTGTGTGTTTGTGTTCCTGTGAGTTTGTGTGTTTGGGAGTTTGTGTGTGCGTGTGTTTGTGTGTTTGTTTGTCCGTGTGTTTGTGTCTTTGTGTGTCCGTGTGTTTCTGTATTCGTGTGTTCACGTGTTTGTGTGTTTTTGTGCTTGTGTGTTTGTGATTTTGTGTGATCGTGTCATTGTGTGTTTGTGTGTTTGTCTGGTTGTGTGTTTGTGTGTTTTTGTGTTTGCGTGTTTGTGTGTTTGAGTGTTTGTGTGTTTGTGTGTTTGTGTGTTTGTGTGTTTGTGTGTTTGTGTGTTTGTGTGTTTGTGTGTTTGTGTGTTTGTGTGTTTGTGTGTTTGTGTGTTTGTGTGTTTGTGTGTTTGTGTGTTTGTGTGTTTGTGTGCTTGTGTGTTTGTGTGTTTGTGTGTTTGTGTGTTTGTGTGTTTGTGTGTTTGTGTGTTTGTGTGTTTGTGTGTTCGTGTGTTTGTGTGTTTGTGTGTTTGTGTGTTTGTGTGTTTGTGTGTTTGTGTGTTTGTGTGTTTGTGTGTTTGTGTGTTTGGGTGTTTGTGTGTTTGTGTGTTTGTGTGTTTGTGTGTTTGTGTGTTTGTGTGTTTGTGTGTTTGTGTGTTTGTGTGTTTGTGTGTTTGTGTGTTTGTGTGTTTGTGTGTTTGTGTGTTTGTGTGTTTGTGTGTTTGTGTGTTTGTGTGTTTGGGTGCTTGTGTGTTTGTGTGTTCGTGTGTTTGTGTGTTTGTGTGTTTGTGTGTTTGTGTGTTTGTGTGTTTATGTGTTTGTGTGTCTGTGTGCTTGTGTCTTTGTGGGTTCGTGTGTTTGTGTGTACGTGTATTTGTGTGTTTGTGTGTTTAGGTGTTTAAGCTGTCTGTGCGTTTGTGTGTTTCTGTGTTTGTGTGTTTGTATCATTGTGTGTTTGTGTGTTTGTGTGTTTTTATCATTGTCTGTTTGTGTGTTTGTGTGTTACCGTGTTTGTGTGTTTGTGTGTTCGTGTGTTCGTGTGTTTGTGTGTTTGTGTGTTTGTGTATTCGTGTGTTTGTGTGTACGTGTATTTGTGTGTTTGTGTGTTTTTGTGGTTGTGCTGTTTGTGTGTTTGTGTGATTGCGCTGTTTGTGTTTTTGTGTGTTCGTGTGATTGGGTCATTGTGTGTTTGTGTGGTACTGTGTTCGTGTGTTTGTGTGCTTGTGTGTTTGTGTGGTCGTGGGTTTGTGTGTTTGTTTGATCGTGTGTTTTTGTGTTCGTGTGTTTTCGTGTTTGTGTGTTTATGTGTTTGTGTGTTTGTGCTCTTTGTGTGTTTGTGTAGTTGTGTGTTTGTCTGTTTAGGTGTGTGTGTGTGTTTCTGTGCTTGTGTGTTTGTGAGTTTGTGCGATCGTGTCATTGTGTGTTTTTGTGTTTATGTGTTTGTGTGTCTGTGTGTTTGTGTGTTTGTGTGTTCGTGTGTCTGTGTGTTCGTGTGTTTGTGTGTTTGTGTGTTTGTGTGTTTGTGTGTTTGCGTGTTTCTGTGTTTGTGTGTTTGTGTGTTCGTGTGTTTCCGTGTTTGTGTGTTTGTGTTCCTGTGTGTTTAAGTGTTTTTATGTTTGTGTGTTTACGTGTTTGTATGTTTGTGTGTTCGTGTGTTTGTGTGTTCGTGTGTTTGTGTGTTTGTGTGTTTGTGTGGTTGTGTGTTTGTGTGTTTGTGTGTTTGTGTGTTTGTGTGTTTGTGTGTTTGTGTGTTTGTGTGTTTGTGTGTTTGTGTGTTTGTGTGTTTGTGTGTTTGTGTGTTTGTGTGTTTGTGTGTTTGTGTGTTTGCGTGTTAGTGTGTTTGCGTGTTTGTGCGTTTGTGTGTTTGTGTGTTTGTGTGTTTGTGTGTTTGTGTGTTTGTGTGTTTGTGTGTTTGTGTTTTTGTGTGTTTGTGTGTTTGTGTGTTTGTGTATTTGTGTATTTGTATGTTTGATTGTTTGTGTGTTTGTCTGTTTGTGTGTTTGTGTGTTTGTGTATTTGTGTGTTTGTGTGTTTGTGTGTGAGTGTTTCTATGTTTTCGTGCTTGTGTGTTTCCATGTTTCTGTATTTGGATCATCGTGTGTTTGTGTGTTTGTGTGTTAGTGTGTTTGCGTCTTTGCGTGTTTGTGTGTTTGTGTGTTCGTGTGTTTGTGTGTTTGTGTGTTTGTGTGTTTGTGTGTTTGTGTGTTCGTGTGTTTGTGTGTTTGTGTGTTTGTGTGTTTGTGTGTTTGTGTGTTTGTGTGTTTGTGTGTTTGTGTGTTTGTGTGTTTGTGTGTTTGTGTGTTTGTGTGTTTGTGTGTTTGTGTGTTTGTGTGTTTGTGTTCCTGTGAGTTTGTGTGTTTGGGAGTTTGTGTGTGCGTGTGTTTGTGTGTTTTTTTGTCCGTGTGTTTGTGTCTTTGTGTATCCGTGTGTTTCTGTATTCGTGTTTGTGTGTTTGTGTATTTGTGTGTTTGTGTGTTTGTGTGTTTGTGTGTTTGTCTGTTTGATTGTTTGTGTGTTTGTCTCTTTGTGTGTTTGTGTGTTTGTGTGTTTGTGTGTTTGTGTATTTGTGTGTTTGTGTGTTTGTGTGTGAGTATTCCTATGTTTCCGTGTTTGTGTGTTTCCATGTTTCTGTATTTGGATCATTGTGTGTTTGTGTGTTTGTGTGTTAGTGTGTTTGCGTCTTTGCCTGTTTGTGTGTTTGTGTGTTTGTGTGTTTGTGTGTTTGTGTGTTTGTGTGTTTGTGTGTTTGTGTGTTTGTGTGGTTGTGTGTTTGTGTGTTCGTGTGTGTGTGTGTCTGTGTGTTTGTGTGTTTGTGTGTTTGTGTGTTTGTGTATTTGTGTTCCTGTGTGTTTGTGTGTTTGGGAGTTTGTGTGTTCGAGTGTTTGTTCGTTAGTTTGTCCGTGTGTTTTCGTCTTTGCGTGTTCGTGTGTTTGTGTATTCGTGTGTTCACGTGTTTGTGTGTTTTTGTGCTTGTGTGTTTGTGATTTTGTGTGATCGTGTCATTGTGTGTTTGTGTGTTTGTCTGGTCGTGTGTTCGTGTGTTTGTGTGTTTGTGTGTTTGTGTGTATGTGTGTTTGTGTGTTTGCGTGTTAGTGTGTTTGCGTGTTTGTGCGTTTGTGTGTTTGTGTGTTTGTGTGTTTGTGTGTTTGTGTGTTTGTGTGTTTGTGTGTTTGTGTGTTTGTGTGTTTGTGTTTTTGTGTGTTTGTGTGTTTGTGTGTTTGTGTATTTGTGTATTTGTATGTTTGATTGTTTGTGTGTTTGTCTGTTTGTGTGTTTGTGTGTTTGTGTATTTGTGTGTTTGTGTGTTTGTGTGTGAGTGTTTCTATGTTTTCGTGTTTGTGTGTTTCCACGTTTCTGTATTTGGATCATCGTGTGTTTGTGTGTTTGTCTGTTTGTGTATTTGTATGTTTGATTGTTTGTGTGTTTGTCTGTTTGTGTATTTGTATGTTTGATTG
Organism: Sussaba pulchella; assembly: GCA_963971145.1. Classification (NCBI taxonomy): domain Eukaryota; kingdom Metazoa; phylum Arthropoda; class Insecta; order Hymenoptera; family Ichneumonidae; genus Sussaba; species Sussaba pulchella. The sequence continues at coordinate 1,002,020 of CAXAQZ010000337.1, forward strand.
TTTGTGTGTTTGTCTCTTTGTGTGTTTGTGTGTTTGTGTGTTTGTGTGTTTGTGTATTTGTGTGTTTGTGTGTTTGTGTGTGAGTGTTCCTATGTTTTCGTGTTTGTGTGTTTCCATGTTTCTGTATTTGGATCATTGTGTGTTTGTGTGTTTGTGTGTTAGTGTGTTTGCGTCTTTGCCTGTTTGTGTGTTTGCGTCTTTGCGTGTTTGTGTGTTTGTGTGTTCGTGTGTTTGTGTGTTTGTGTGTTTGTGTGTTTGTGTGTTTGTGTGTTTGTGTGTTTGTGTGTTTGTGTGTTTGTGTGTTTGTGTGTTTGTGTGTTTGTGTGTTTGTGTGTTTGTGTGTTTGTGTGTTTGTGTGTTTGTGTGTTTGTGTGTTTGTGTGTTTGTGTGCTTGTGTGTGTGTGTGTCTGTGTGTTTGTGTGTTTGTGTGTTTCTGTGTTTGGGTGTTTGTGTATTTGTGTTCCTGTGTGTTTGTCTGTTTGGGAGTTTGTGTGTTCGTGTGTTTGTTCGTTAGTTTGTCCGTGTGTTTGTGTCTTTGCGTGTTTGTGTGTTTGTGTATTCGTGTGTTCACGTGTTTGTGTGTTTTTGTGCTTGTGTGTTTGTGATTTTGTGTGATCTTGTCATTGTGTGTTTGTGTGTTTGTCTGGTTGTGTGTTTGTGTGTTTGTGTGTTTGTGTGTTTGTGTGTTTGTGTGTTTGTGTGTTTGTGTGTTTGTGTGTTTGTGTGTTTGCGTGTTAGTGTGTTTGCGTGTTTGTGCGTTTGTTTGTTTGTGTGTTTGTGTGTTTGTGTGTCTGTGTGTTTGTGTGTTTGTGTGTTTGTGTGTTTGTGTTTTTGTGTGTTTGTGTGTTTGTGTGTTTGTGTATTTGTGTATTTGTGTATTTGTATGTTTGATTGTTCGTGTGTTTGTCTGTTTGTGTGTTTGTGTGTTTGTGTGTTTGTGTATTTGTGTGTTTGTGTGTTTGTGTGTGAGTGTTTCTATGTTTTCGTGTTTGTGTGTTTCCATGTTTCTGTATTTGGATCATCGTGTGTTTGTGTGTTTGTGTGTTAGTGTGTTTGCATCTTTGCGTGTTTGTGTGTTTGTGTGTTCGTGTGTTTGTGTGTTTGTGTGTTTGTGTGTTTGTGTGTTTGTGTGTTTGTGTGTTTGTGTGTTTGTGTGTTTGTGTGTTTGTGTGTTTGTGTGTTTGTGTGTTTGTGTGTTTGTGTGTTTGTGTGTTTGTGTGTTTGTGTGTTTGTGTGTTTGTGTGTTTGTGTGTTTGTGTGTTTGTGTGTTTGTGTGTTTGTGTGTTTGTGTGTTTGTGTGTTTGTGTGTTTGTGTGTTTGTGTGTTTGTGTGTTTGTGTTCCTGTGAGTTTGTGTGTTTGGGAGTTTGTGTGTGCGTGTGTTTGTGTGTTTGTTTGTCCGTGTGTTTGTGTCTTTGTGTGTCCGTGTGTTTCTGTATTCGTGTGTTCACGTGTTTGTGTGTTTTTGTGCTTGTGTGTTTGTGATTTTGTGTGATCGTGTCATTGTGTGTTTGTGTGTTTGTCTGGTTGTGTGTTTGTGTGTTTTTGTGTTTGCGTGTTTGTGTGTTTGAGTGTTTGTGTGTTTGTGTGTTTGTGTGTTTGTGTGTTTGTGTGTTTGTGTGTTTGTGTGTTTGTGTGTTTGTGTGTTTGTGTGTTTGTGTGTTTGTGTGTTTGTGTGTTTGTGTGTTTGTGTGTTTGTGTGTTTGTGTGTTTGTGTGTTTGTGTGTTTGTGTGTTTGTGTGTTCGTGTGTTTGTGTGTTTGTGTGTTTGTGTGTTTGTGTGTTTGTGTGTTTGGGTGCTTGTGTGTTTGTGTGTTTGTGTGTTTGTGTGTTTGTGTGTTTGTGTGTTTGTGTGTTTGTGTGTTTGTGTGTTTGTGTGTTTATGTGTTTGTGTGTCTGTGTGCTTGTGTCTTTGTGGGTTCGTGTGTTTGTGTGTACGTGTATTTGTGTGTTTGTGTGTTTAGGTGTTTAAGCTGTCTGTGCGTTTGTGTGTTTCTGTGTTTGTGTGTTTGTATCATTGTGTGTTTGTGTGTTTGTGTGTTTTTATCATTGTCTGTTTGTGTGTTTGTGTGTTACCGTGTTTGTGTGTTTGTGTGTTCGTGTGTTCGTGTGTTTGTGTGTTTGTGTGTTTGTGTATTCGTGTGTTTGTGTGTACGTGTATTTGTGTGTTTGTGTGTTTTTGTGGTTGTGCTGTTTGTGTGTTTGTGTGATTGCGCTGTTGGTGTTTTTGTGTGTTCGTGTGATTGGGTCATTGTGTGTTTGTGTGGTACTGTGTTCGTGTGTTTGTGTGCTTGTGTGTTTGTGTGGTCGTGGGTTTGTGTGTTTGTTTGATCGTGTGTTTTTGTGTTCGTGTGTTTTCGTGTTTGTGTGTTTATGTGTTTGTGTGTTTGTGCTCTTTGTGTGTTTGTGTAGTTGTGTGTTTGTCTGTTTAGGTGTGTGTGTGTGTTTCTGTGCTTGTGTGTTTGTGAGTTTGTGCGATCGTGTCATTGTGTGGTTTTGTGTTTATGTGTTTGTGTGTCTGTGTGTTTGTGTGTTTGTGTGTTCGTGTGTCTGTGTGTTCGTGTGTTTGTGTGTTTGTGTGTTTGTGTGTTTGTGTGTTTGCGTGTTTCTGTGTTTGTGTGTTTGTGTGTTCGTGTGTTTCCGTGTTTGTGTGTTTGTGTTCCTGTGTGTTTAAGTGTTTTTATGTTTGTGTGTTTACGTGTTTGTATGTTTGTGTGTTCGTGTGTTTGTGTGTTCGTGTGTTTGTGTGTTTGTGTGTTTGTGTGGTTGTGTGTTTGTGTGTTTGTGTGTTTGTGTGTTTGTGTGTTTGTGTGTTTGTGTGTTTGTGTGTTTGTGTGTTTGTGTGTTTGTGTGTTTGTGTGTTTGTGTGTTTGTGTGTTTGTGTGTTTGTGTGTTTGTGTGTTTGCGTGTTAGTGTGTTTGCGTGTTTGTGCGTTTGTGTGTTTGTGTGTTTGTGTGTTTGTGTGTTTGTGTGTTTGTGTGTTTGTGTGTTTGTGTTTTTGTGTGTTTGTGTGTTTGTGTGTTTGTGTGTTTGTGTATTTGTGTATTTGTATGTTTGATTGTTTGTGTGTTTGTCTGTTTGTGTGTTTGTGTGTTTGTGTGTTTGTGTATTTGTGTGTTTGTGTGTTTGTGTGTGAGTGTTTCTATGTTTTCGTGCTTGTGTGTTTCCATGTTTCTGTATTTGGATCATCGTGTGTTTGTGTGTTTGTGTGTTAGTGTGTTTGCGTCTTTGCGTGTTTGTGTGTTTGTGTGTTCGTGTGTTTGTGTGTTTGTGTGTTTGTGTGTTTGTGTGTTTGTGTGTTCGTGTGTTTGTGTGTTTGTGTGTTTGTGTGTTTGTGTGTTTGTGTGTTTGTGTGTTTGTGTGTTTGTGTGTTTGTGTGTTTGTGTGTTTGTGTGTTTGTGTGTTTGTGTGTTTGTGTTCCTGTGAGTTTGTGTGTTTGGGAGTTTGTGTGTGCGTGTGTTTGTGTGTTTTTTTGTCCGTGTGTTTGTGTCTTTGTGTATCCGTGTGTTTCTGTATTCGTGTTTGTGTGTTTGTGTATTTGTGTGTTTGTGTGTTTGTGTGTTTGTGTGTTTGTCTGTTTGATTGTTTGTGTGTTTGTCTCTTTGTGTGTTTGTGTGTTTGTGTGTTTGTGTGTTTGTGTATTTGTGTGTTTGTGTGTTTGTGTGTGAGTATTCCTATGTTTCCGTGTTTGTGTGTTTCCATGTTTCTGTATTTGGATCATTGTGTGTTTGTGTGTTTGTGTGTTAGTGTGTTTGCGTCTTTGCCTGTTTGTGTGTTTGTGTGTTTGTGTGTTTGTGTGTTTGTGTGTTTGTGTGTTTGTGTGTTTGTGTGTTTGTGTGTTTGTGTGTTTGTGTGTTTGTGTGTTCGTGTGTTTGTCTGTTTGTGTGCTTGTGTGTGTGTGTGTCTGTGTGTTTGTGTGTTTGTGTGTTTGTGTGTTTGTGTATTTGTGTTCCTGTGTGTTTGTGTGTTTGGGAGTTTGTGTGTTCGAGTGTTTGTTCGTTAGTTTGTCCGTGTGTTTTCGTCTTTGCGTGTTCGTGTGTTTGTGTATTCGTGTGTTCACGTGTTTGTGTGTTTTTGTGCTTGTGTGTTTGTGATTTTGTGTGATCGTGTCATTGTGTGTTTGTGTGTTTGTCTGGTCGTGTGTTCGTGTGTTTGTGTGTTTGTGTGTTTGTGTGTATGTGTGTTTGTGTGTTTGCGTGTTAGTGTGTTTGCGTGTTTGTGCGTTTGTGTGTTTGTGTGTTTGTGTGTTTGTGTGTTTGTGTGTTTGTGTGTTTGTGTGTTTGTGTTTTTGTGTGTTTGTGTGTTTGTGTGTTTGTGTATTTGTGTATTTGTATGTTTGATTGTTTGTGTGTTTGTCTGTTTGTGTGTTTGTGTGTTTGTGTATTTGTGTGTTTGTGTGTTTGTGTGTGAGTGTTTCTATGTTTTCGTGTTTGTGTGTTTCCACGTTTCTGTATTTGGATCATCGTGTGTTTGTGTGTTTGTGTGTTTGTCTGTTTGTGTATTTGTATGTTTGATTGTTTGTGTGTTTGTCTGTTTGTGTATTTGTATGTTTGATTGTTTGTGTGTTTGTCTCTTTGTGTGTTTGTGTGTTTGTGTGTTTGTGTGTTTGTGTGTTTGTGTATTTGTGTGTTTGTGTGTTTGTGTGTGAGTGTTCCTATGTTTTCGTGTTTGTGTGTTTCCATGTTTCTGTATTTGGATCATTGTGTGTTTGTGTGTTTGTGTGTTAGTGTGTTTGCGTCTTTGCCTGTTTGTGTGTTTGCGTCTTTGCGTGTTTGTGTGTTTGTGTGTTCGTGTGTTTGTGTGTTTGTGTGTTTGTGTGTTTGTGTGTTTGTGTGTTTGTGTGTTTGTGTGTTTGTGTGTTTGTGTGTTTGTGTGTTTGTGTGTTTGTGTGTTTGTGTGTTTGTGTGTTTGTGTGTTTGTGTGTTTGTGTGTTTGTGTGCTTGTGTGTGTGTGTGTCTGTGTGTTTGTGTGTTTGTGTGTTTCTGTGTTTGGGTGTTTGTGTATTTGTGTTCCTGTGTGTTTGTCTGTTTGGGAGTTTGTGTGTTCGTGTGTTTGTTCGTTAGTTTGTCCGTGTGTTTGTGTCTTTGCGTGTTTGTGTGTTTGTGTATTCGTGTGTTCACGTGTTTGTGTGTTTTTGTGCTTGTGTGTTTGTGATTTTGTGTGATCGTGTCATTGTGTGTTTGTGTGTTTGTCTGGTTGTGTGTTTGTGTGTTTGTGTGTTTGTGTGTTTGTGTGTTTGTGTGTTTGTGTGTTTGTGTGTTTGTGTGTTTGCGTGTTAGTGTGTTTGCGTGTTTGTGCGTTTGTTTGTTTGTGTGTTTGTGTGTTTGTGTGTTTGTGTGTTTGTGTGTTTGTGTGTTTGTGTGTTTGTGTTTTTGTGTGTTTGTGTATTTGTGTATTTGTGTATTTGTATGTTTGATTGTTCGTGTGTTTGTCTGTTTGTGTGTTTGTGTGTTTGTGTGTTTGTGTATTTGTGTGTTTGTGTGTTTGTGTGTGAGTGTTTCTATGTTTTCGTGTTTGTGTGTTTCCATGTTTCTGTATTTGGATCATCGTGTGTTTGTGTGTTTGTGTGTTAGTGTGTTTGCATCTTTGCGTGTTTGTGTGTTTGTGTGTTCGTGTGTTCGTGTGTTTGTGTGTTTGTGTGTTTGTGTGTTTGTGTGTTTGTGTGTTTGTGTGTTTGTGTGTTTGTGTGTTTGTGTGTTTGTGTGTTTGTGTGTTTGTGTGTTTGTGTGTTTGTGTGTTTGTGTGTTTGTGTGTTTGTGTGTTTGTGTGTTTGTGTGTTTGTGTGTTTGTGTGTTTGTGTGTTTGTGTGTTTGTGTGTTTGTGTGTTTGTGTGTTTGTGTTCCTGTGAGTTTGTGTGTTTGGGAGTTTGTGTGTGCGTGTGTTTGTGTGTTTGTTTGTCCGTGTGTTTGTGTCTTTGTGTGTCCGTGTGTTTCTGTATTCGTGTGTTCACGTGTTTGTGTGTTTTTGTGCTTGTGTGTTTGTGATTTTGTGTGATCGTGTCATTGTGTGTTTGTCTGGTTGTGTGTTTGTGTGTTTTTGTGTTTGCGTGTTTGTGTGTTTGAGTGTTTGTGTGTTTGTGTGTTTGTGTGTTTGTGTGTTTGTGTGTTTGTGTGTTTGTGTGTTTGTGTGTTTGTGTGTTTGTGTGTTTGTGTGTTTTTGTGTTTGTGTGTTTGTGTGTTTGTGTGTTTGTGTGTTTGTGTGTTTGTGTGTTTGTGTGTTTGTGTGTTCGTGTGTTTGTGTGTTTGTGTGTTTGTGTGTTTGTGTGTTTGTGTGTTTGTGTGTTTGTGTGTTTGTGTGTTTGTGTGTTTGGGTGTTTGTGTGTTTGTGTGTTTGTGTGTTTGTGTGTTTGTGTGTTTGTGTGTTTGTGTGTTTGTGTGTTTGTGTGTTTGTGTGTTTGTGTGTTTGTGTGTTTGTGTGTTTGTGTGTTTGTGTGTTTGTGTGTTTGTGTGTTTGTGTGTTTGTGTGTTTGGGTGCTTGTGTGTTTGTGTGTTTGTGTGTTTGTGTGTTTGTGTGTTTGTGTGTTTGTGTGTTTGTGTGTTTATGTGTTTGTGTGTTTGTGTGCTTGTGTCTTTGTGGGTTCGTGTGTTTGTGTGTACGTGTATTTGTGTGTTTGTGTGTTTAGGTGTTTAAGCTGTCTGTGCGTTTGTGTGTTTCTGTGTTTGTGTGTTTGTATCATTGTGTGTTTGTGTGTTTGTGTGTTTGTGTGTTTTTATCATTGTCTGTTTGTGTGTTTGTGTGTTACCGTGTTTGTGTGTTCGTGTGTTCGTGTGTTCGTGTGTTCGTGTGTTTGTGTGTTTGTGTGTTTGTGTATTCGTGTGTTTGTGTGTACGTGTATTTGTGTGTTTGTGTGTTTTTGTGGTTGTGCTGTTTGTGTGTTTGTGTGATTGCGCTGTTTGTGTTTTTGTGTGTTTGCGTGTTTGTGCGTTTGTGTGTTGGTGTGTTTGTGTGTTTGTGTGTTTGTGTGTTTGTGTTTTTGTGTGTTTGTGTGTTTGTGTGTTTGTGTATTTGTGTATTTGTATGTTTGATTGTTTGTGTGTTTGTCTGTTTGTGTGTTTGTGTGTTTGTGTGTTTGTGTATTTGTGTGTTTGTGTGTTTGTGTGTGAGTGTTTCTATGTTTTCGTGCTTGTGTGTTTCCATGTTTCTGTATTTGGATCATCGTGTGTTTGTGTGTTTGTGTGTTAGTGTGTTTGCGTCTTTGCGTGTTTGTGTGTTTGTGTGTTCGTGTGTTTGTGTGTTTGTGTGTTTGTGTGTTTGTGTGTTTGTGTGTTTGTGTGTTTGTGTGTTTGTGTGTTTGTGTGTTTGTGTGTTTGTGTGTTTGTGTGTTTGTGTGTTTGTGTGTTTGTGTGTTTGTGTGTTTGTGTGTTTGTGTGTTTGTGTGTTTGTGTGTTTGTGTGTTTGTGTGTTTGTGTGTTTGTGTGTTTGTGTGTTTGTGTGTTTGTGTGTTTGTGTGTTTGTGTGTTTGTGTGTTTGTGTGTTTGTGTGTTTGTGTTCCTGTGAGTTTGTGTGTTTGGGAGTTTGTGTGTGCGTGTGTTTGTGTGTTTTTTTGTCCGTGTGTTTGTGTCTTTGTGTATCCGTGTGTTTCTGTATTCGTGTTTGTGTGTTTGTGTATTTGTGTGTTTGTGTGTTTGTGTGTTTGTGTGTTTGTCTGTTTGTGTGTTTGTGTGTTTGTGTGTTTGTGTGCTTGTGTGTGTGTGTGTCTGTGTGTTTGTGTGTTTGTGTGTTTCTGTGTTTGGGTGTTTGTGTATTTGTGTTCCTGTGTGTTTGTCTGTTTGGGAGTTTGTGTGTTTGTGTGTTTGTGTGTTCGTGTGTTTCCGTGTTTGTGTGTTTGTGTTCCTGTGTGTTTAAGTGTTTTTATGTTTGTGTGTTTACGTGTTTGTATTATTGTGTGTTCGTGTGTTTGTGTGTTCGTGTGTTTGTGTGTTTGTGTGTTTGTGTGTTTGTGTGTTTGTGTGTTTGTGTGTTTGTGTGTTTGTGTGTTTGTGTGTTTGTGTATTTGTGTGTTTGTGTGTTTGTGTGTTTGTGTGTTTGTGTGTTTGCGTGTTAGTGTGTTTGCGTGTTTGTGCGTTTGTGTGTTTGTGTGTTTGTGTGTTTGTGTGTTTGTGTGTTTGTGTTTTTGTGTGTTTGTGTGTTTGTGTGTTTGTGTATTTGTGTATTTGTATGTTTGATTGTTTGTGTGTTTGTCTGTTTGTGTGTTTGTGTGTTTGTGTGTTTGTGTATTTGTGTGTTTGTGTGTTTGTGTGTGAGTGTTTCTATGTTTTCGTGCTTGTGTGTTTCCATGTTTCTGTATTTGGATCATCGTGTGTTTGTGTGTTTGTGTGTTAGTGTGTTTGCGTCTTTGCGTGTTTGTGTGTTTGTGTGTTCGTGTGTTTGTGTGTTTGTGTGTTTGTGTGTTTGTGTGTTTGTGTGTTTGTGTGTTTGTGTGTTTGTGTGTTTGTGTGTTTGTGTGTTTGTGTGTTTGTGTGTTTGTGTGTTTGTGTGTTTGTGTGTTTGTGTGTTTGTGTGTTTGTGTGTTTGTGTGTTTGTGTGTTTGTGTGTTTGTGTTCCTGTGAGTTTGTGTGTTTGGGAGTTTGTGTGTGCGTGTGTTTGTGTGTTTTTCTGTCCGTGTGTTTGTGTCTTTGTGTATCCGTGTGTTTCTGTATTCGTGTTCGTGTGTTTGTGTGTTTGTGTGTTTGTGTATTCGTGTGTTTGTGTGTACGTGTATTTGTGTGTTTGTGTGTTTTTGTGGTTGTGCTGTTTGTGTGTTTGTGTGATTGCGCTGTTTGTGTTTTTGTGTGTTCGAGTGATTGGGTCATTGTGTGTTTGTGTGGTACTGTGTTCGTGTGTTTGTGTGCTTGTGTGTTTGTGTGGTCGTGGGTTTGTGTGTTTGTTTGATCGTGTGTTTTTGTGTTCGTGTGTTTTCGTGTTTGTGTGTTTATGTGTTTGTGTGTTTGTGCTCTTTGTGTGTTTGTGTAGTTGTGTGTTTGTCTGTTTAGGTGTGTGTGTGTGTTTCTGTGCTTGTGTGTTTGTGAGTTTGTGCGATCGTGTCATTGTGTGTTTTTGTGTTTATGTGTTTGTGTGTCTGTGTGTTTGTGTGTTTGTGTGTTCGTGTGTCTGTGTGTTCGTGTGTTTGTGTGTTTGTGTGTTTGTGTGTTTGTGTGTTTGTGTGTTTGTGTGTTTGTGTGTTTGTGTGTTTGTGTGTTTGTGTGTTTGTGTGCTTGTGTGTGTGTGTGTCTGTGTGTTTGTGTGTTTGTGGGTTTCTGTGTTTGGGTGTTTGTGTATTTGTGTTCCTGTGTGTTTGTCTGTCTGGGAGTTTGTGTGTTCGTGTGTTTGTTCGTTAGTTTGTCCGTGTGTTTGTGTCTTTGCGTGTTCGTGTGTTTGTGTATTCGTGTGTTCACGTGTTTGTGTGTTTTTGTGCTTGTGTGTTTGTGATTTTGTGTGATCGTGTCATTGTGTGTTTGTGTGTTTGTCTGGTTGTGTGTTTGTGTGTTTGTGTGTTTGTGTGTTTGTGTGTTTGTGTGTTTGTGTGTTTGTGTGTTTGTGTGTTTGCGTGTTAGTGTGTTTGCGTGTTTGTGCGTTTGTTTGTTTGTGTGTTTGTGTGTTTGTGTGTTTGTGTGTTTGTGTGTTTGTGTGTTTGTGTGTTTGTGTGTTTGTGTTTTTGTGTGTTTGTGTGTTTGTGTGTTTGTGTATTTGTGTATTTGTGTATTTGTATGTTTGATTGTTTGTGTGTTTGTCTGTTTGTGTGTTTGTGTGTTTGTGTGTTTGTGTATTTGTGTGTTTGTGTGTTTGTGTGTGAGTGTTTCTATGTTTTCGTGTTTGTGTGTTTCCATGTTTCTGTATTTGGATCATCGTGTGTTTGTGTGTTTGTGTGTTAGTGTGTTTGCATCTTTGCGTGTTTGTGTGTTTGTGTGTTCGTGTGTTTGTGTGTTTGTGTGTTTGTGTGTTTGTGTGTTTGTGTGTTTGTGTGTTTGTGTGTTTGTGTGTTTGTGTGTTTGTGTGTTTGTGTGTTTGTGTGTTTGTGTGTTTGTGTGTTTGTGTGTTTGTGTGTTTGTGTGTTTGTGTGTTTGTGTGTTTGTGTGTTTGTGTGTTTGTGTGTTTGTGTGTTTGTGTGTTCGTGTGTTTGTCTGTTTGTGTGCTTGTGTGTGTGTGTGTCTGTGTGTTTGTGTGTTTGTGTGTTTGTGTGTTTGTGTATTTGTGTTCCTGTGTGTTTGTGTGTTTGGGAGTTTGTGTGTTCGAGTGTTTGTTCGTTAGTTTGTCCGTGTGTTTTCGTCTTTGCGTGTTCGTGTGTTTGTGTATTCGTGTGTTCACGTGTTTGTGTGTTTTTGTGCTTGTGTGTTTGTGATTTTGTGTGATCGTGTCATTGTGTGTTTGTGTGTTTGTCTGGTCGTGTGTTCGTGTGTTTGTGTGTTTGTGTGTTTGTGTGTATGTGTGTTTGTGTGTTTGCGTGTTAGTGTGTTTGCGTGTTTGTGCGTTTGTGTGTTTGTGTGTTTGTGTGTTTGTGTGTTTGTGTGTTTGTGTGTTTGTGTGTTTGTGTTTTTGTGTGTTTGTGTGTTTGTGTGTTTGTGTATTTGTGTATTTGTATGTTTGATTGTTTGTGTGTTTGTCTGTTTGTGTGTTTGTGTGTTTGTGTATTTGTGTGTTTGTGTGTTTGTGTGTGAGTGTTTCTATGTTTTCGTGTTTGTGTGTTTCCACGTTTCTGTATTTGGATCATCGTGTGTTTGTGTGTTTGTGTGTTTGTCTGTTTGTGTATTTGTATGTTTGATTGTTTGTGTGTTTGTCTGTTTGTGTATTTGTATGTTTGATTGTTTGTGTGTTTGTCTCTTTGTGTGTTTGTGTGTTTGTGTGTTTGTGTGTTTGTGTGTTTGTGTATTTGTGTGTTTGTGTGTTTGTGTGTGAGTGTTCCTATGTTTTCGTGTTTGTGTGTTTCCATGTTTCTGTATTTGGATCATTGTGTGTTTGTGTGTTTGTGTGTTAGTGTGTTTGCGTCTTTGCCTGTTTGTGTGTTTGCGTCTTTGCGTGTTTGTGTGTTTGTGTGTTCGTGTGTTTGTGTGTTTGTGTGTTTGTGTGTTTGTGTGTTTGTGTGTTTGTGTGTTTGTGTGTTTGTGTGTTTGTGTGTTTGTGTGTTTGTGTGTTTGTGTGTTTGTGTGTTTGTGTGTTTGTGTGTTTGTGTGTTTGTGTGTTTGTGTGCTTGTGTGTGTGTGTGTCTGTGTGTTTGTGTGTTTGTGTGTTTCTGTGTTTGGGTGTTTGTGTATTTGTGTTCCTGTGTGTTTGTCTGTTTGGGAGTTTGTGTGTTCGTGTGTTTGTTCGTTAGTTTGTCCGTGTGTTTGTGTCTTTGCGTGTTTGTGTGTTTGTGTATTCGTGTGTTCACGTGTTTGTGTGTTTTTGTGCTTGTGTGTTTGTGATTTTGTGTGATCGTGTCATTGTGTGTTTGTGTGTTTGTCTGGTTGTGTGTTTGTGTGTTTGTGTGTTTGTGTGTTTGTGTGTTTGTGTGTTTGTGTGTTTGTGTGTTTGTGTGTTTGCGTGTTAGTGTGTTTGCGTGTTTGTGCGTTTGTTTGTTTGTGTGTTTGTGTGTTTGTGTGTTTGTGTGTTTGTGTGTTTGTGTGTTTGTGTGTTTGTGTTTTTGTGTGTTTGTGTATTTGTGTATTTGTGTATTTGTATGTTTGATTGTTCGTGTGTTTGTCTGTTTGTGTGTTTGTGTGTTTGTGTGTTTGTGTATTTGTGTGTTTGTGTGTTTGTGTGTGAGTGTTTCTATGTTTTCGTGTTTGTGTGTTTCCATGTTTCTGTATTTGGATCATCGTGTGTTTGTGTGTTTGTGTGTTAGTGTGTTTGCATCTTTGCGTGTTTGTGTGTTTGTGTGTTCGTGTGTTTGTGTGTTTGTGTGTTTGTGTGTTTGTGTGTTTGTGTGTTTGTGTGTTTGTGTGTTTGTGTGTTTGTGTGTTTGTGTGTTTGTGTGTTTGTGTGTTTGTGTGTTTGTGTGTTTGTGTGTTTGTGTGTTTGTGTGTTTGTGTGTTTGTGTGTTTGTGTGTTTGTGTGTTTGTGTGTTTGTGTGTTTGTGTGTTTGTGTGTTTGTGTGTTTGTGTGTTTGTGTTCCTGTGAGTTTGTGTGTTTGGGAGTTTGTGTGTGCGTGTGTTTGTGTGTTTGTTTGTCCGTGTGTTTGTGTCTTTGTGTGTCCGTGTGTTTCTGTATTCGTGTGTTCACGTGTTTGTGTGTTTTTGTGCTTGTGTGTTTGTGATTTTGTGTGATCGTGTCATTGTGTGTTTGTCTGGTTGTGTGTTTGTGTGTTTTTGTGTTTGCGTGTTTGTGTGTTTGAGTGTTTGTGTGTTTGTGTGTTTGTGTGTTTGTGTGTTTGTGTGTTTGTGTGTTTGTGTGTTTGTGTGTTTGTGTGTTTGTGTGTTTGTGTGTTTTTGTGTTTGTGTGTTTGTGTGTTTGTGTGTTTGTGTGTTTGTGTGTTTGTGTGTTTGTGTGTTTGTGTGTTTGTGTGTTCGTGTGTTTGTGTGTTTGTGTGTTTGTGTGTTTGTGTGTTTGTGTGTTTGTGTGTTTGTGTGTTTGTGTGTTTGTGTGTTTGGGTGTTTGTGTGTTTGTGTGTTTGTGTGTTTGTGTGTTTGTGTGTTTGTGTGTTTGTGTGTTTGTGTGTTTGTGTGTTTGTGTGTTTGTGTGTTTGTGTGTTTGTGTGTTTGTGTGTTTGTGTGTTTGTGTGTTTGTGTGTTTGTGTGTTTGTGTGTTTGGGTGCTTGTGTGTTTGTGTGTTTGTGTGTTTGTGTGTTTGTGTGTTTGTGTGTTTGTGTGTTTGTGTGTTTATGTGTTTGTGTGTTTGTGTGCTTGTGTCTTTGTGGGTTCGTGTGTTTGTGTGTACGTGTATTTGTGTGTTTGTGTGTTTAGGTGTTTAAGCTGTCTGTGCGTTTGTGTGTTTCTGTGTTTGTGTGTTTGTATCATTGTGTGTTTGTGTGTTTGTGTGTTTGTGTGTTTTTATCATTGTCTGTTTGTGTGTTTGTGTGTTACCGTGTTTGTGTGTTCGTGTGTTCGTGTGTTCGTGTGTTCGTGTGTTTGTGTGTTTGTGTGTTTGTGTATTCGTGTGTTTGTGTGTACGTGTATTTGTGTGTTTGTGTGTTTTTGTGGTTGTGCTGTTTGTGTGTTTGTGTGATTGCGCTGTTTGTGTTTTTGTGTGTTTGCGTGTTTGTGCGTTTGTGTGTTGGTGTGTTTGTGTGTTTGTGTGTTTGTGTGTTTGTGTTTTTGTGTGTTTGTGTGTTTGTGTGTTTGTGTATTTGTGTATTTGTATGTTTGATTGTTTGTGTGTTTGTCTGTTTGTGTGTTTGTGTGTTTGTGTGTTTGTGTATTTGTGTGTTTGTGTGTTTGTGTGTGAGTGTTTCTATGTTTTCGTGCTTGTGTGTTTCCATGTTTCTGTATTTGGATCATCGTGTGTTTGTGTGTTTGTGTGTTTGTGTGTTAGTGTGTTTGCGTCTTTGCGTGTTTGTGTGTTTGTGTGTTCGTGTGTTTGTGTGTTTGTGTGTTTGTGTGTTTGTGTGTTTGTGTGTTTGTGTGTTTGTGTGTTTGTGTGTTTGTGTGTTTGTGTGTTTGTGTGTTTGTGTGTTTGTGTGTTTGTGTGTTTGTGTGTTTGTGTGTTTGTGTGTTTGTGTGTTTGTGTGTTTGTGTGTTTGTGTGTTTGTGTGTTTGTGTGTTTGTGTGTTTGTGTGTTTGTGTGTTTGTGTGTTTGTGTGTTTGTGTGTTTGTGTGTTTGTGTGTTTGTGTGTTTGTGTTCCTGTGAGTTTGTGTGTTTGGGAGTTTGTGTGTGCGTGTGTTTGTGTGTTTTTTTGTCCGTGTGTTTGTGTCTTTGTGTATCCGTGTGTTTCTGTATTCGTGTTTGTGTGTTTGTGTATTTGTGTGTTTGTGTGTTTGTGTGTTTGTGTGTTTGTCTGTTTGTGTGTTTGTGTGTTTGTGTGTTTGTGTGCTTGTGTGTGTGTGTGTCTGTGTGTTTGTGTGTTTGTGTGTTTCTGTGTTTGGGTGTTTGTGTATTTGTGTTCCTGTGTGTTTGTCTGTTTGGGAGTTTGTGTGTTTGTGTGTTTGTGTGTTCGTGTGTTTCCGTGTTTGTGTGTTTGTGTTCCTGTGTGTTTAAGTGTTTTTATGTTTGTGTGTTTACGTGTTTGTATTATTGTGTGTTCGTGTGTTTGTGTGTTCGTGTGTTTGTGTGTTTGTGTGTTTGTGTGTTTGTGTGTTTGTGTGTTTGTGTGTTTGTGTGTTTGTGTGTTTGTGTGTTTGTGTATTTGTGTGTTTGTGTGTTTGTGTGTTTGTGTGTTTGTGTGTTTGCGTGTTAGTGTGTTTGCGTGTTTGTGCGTTTGTGTGTTTGTGTGTTTGTGTGTTTGTGTGTTTGTGTGTTTGTGTTTTTGTGTGTTTGTGTGTTTGTGTGTTTGTGTATTTGTGTATTTGTATGTTTGATTGTTTGTGTGTTTGTCTGTTTGTGTGTTTGTGTGTTTGTGTGTTTGTGTATTTGTGTGTTTGTGTGTTTGTGTGTGAGTGTTTCTATGTTTTCGTGCTTGTGTGTTTCCATGTTTCTGTATTTGGATCATCGTGTGTTTGTGTGTTTGTGTGTTAGTGTGTTTGCGTCTTTGCGTGTTTGTGTGTTTGTGTGTTCGTGTGTTTGTGTGTTTGTGTGTTTGTGTGTTTGTGTGTTTGTGTGTTTGTGTGTTTGTGTGTTTGTGTGTTTGTGTGTTTGTGTGTTTGTGTGTTTGTGTGTTTGTGTGTTTGTGTGTTTGTGTGTTTGTGTGTTTGTGTGTTTGTGTGTTTGTGTGTTTGTGTGTTTGTGTGTTTGTGTTCCTGTGAGTTTGTGTGTTTGGGAGTTTGTGTGTGCGTGTGTTTGTGTGTTTTTCTGTCCGTGTGTTTGTGTCTTTGTGTATCCGTGTGTTTCTGTATTCGTGTTCGTGTGTTTGTGTGTTTGTGTGTTTGTGTATTCGTGTGTTTGTGTGTACGTGTATTTGTGTGTTTGTGTGTTTTTGTGGTTGTGCTGTTTGTGTGTTTGTGTGATTGCGCTGTTTGTGTTTTTGTGTGTTCGAGTGATTGGGTCATTGTGTGTTTGTGTGGTACTGTGTTCGTGTGTTTGTGTGCTTGTGTGTTTGTGTGGTCGTGGGTTTGTGTGTTTGTTTGATCGTGTGTTTTTGTGTTCGTGTGTTTTCGTGTTTGTGTGTTTATGTGTTTGTGTGTTTGTGCTCTTTGTGTGTTTGTGTAGTTGTGTGTTTGTCTGTTTAGGTGTGTGTGTGTGTTTCTGTGCTTGTGTGTTTGTGAGTTTGTGCGATCGTGTCATTGTGTGTTTTTGTGTTTATGTGTTTGTGTGTCTGTGTGTTTGTGTGTTTGTGTGTTCGTGTGTCTGTGTGTTCGTGTGTTTGTGTGTTTGTGTGTTTGTGTGTTTGTGTGTTTGTGTGTTTGTGTGTTTGTGTGTTTGTGTGTTTGTGTGTTTGTGTGTTTGTGTGCTTGTGTGTGTGTGTGTCTGTGTGTTTGTGTGTTTGTGGGTTTCTGTGTTTGGGTGTTTGTGTATTTGTGTTCCTGTGTGTTTGTCTGTCTGGGAGTTTGTGTGTTCGTGTGTTTGTTCGTTAGTTTGTCCGTGTGTTTGTGTCTTTGCGTGTTCGTGTGTTTGTGTATTCGTGTGTTCACGTGTTTGTGTGTTTTTGTGCTTGTGTGTTTGTGATTTTGTGTGATCGTGTCATTGTGTGTTTGTGTGTTTGTCTGGTTGTGTGTTTGTGTGTTTGTGTGTTTGTGTGTTTGTGTGTTTGTGTGTTTGTGTGTTTGTGTGTTTGTGTGTTTGCGTGTTAGTGTGTTTGCGTGTTTGTGCGTTTGTTTGTTTGTGTGTTTGTGTGTTTGTGTGTTTGTGTGTTTGTGTGTTTGTGTGTTTGTGTGTTTGTGTGTTTGTGTTTTTGTGTGTTTGTGTGTTTGTGTGTTTGTGTATTTGTGTATTTGTGTATTTGTATGTTTGATTGTTTGTGTGTTTGTCTGTTTGTGTGTTTGTGTGTTTGTGTGTTTGTGTATTTGTGTGTTTGTGTGTTTGTGTGTGAGTGTTTCTATGTTTTCGTGTTTGTGTGTTTCCATGTTTCTGTATTTGGATCATCGTGTGTTTGTGTGTTTGTGTGTTAGTGTGTTTGTATCTTTGCGTGTTTGTGTGTTTGTGTGTTCGTGTGTTTGTGTGTTTGTGTGTTTGTGTGTTTGTGTGTTTGTGTGTTTGTGTGTTTGTGTGTTTGTGTGTTTGTGTGTTTGTGTGTTTGTGTGTTTGTGTGTTTGTGTGTTTGTGTGTTTGTGTGTTTGTGTGTTTGTGTGTTTGTGTGTTTGTGTGTTTGTGTGTTTGTGTGTTTGTGTGTTTGTGTTCCTGTGAGTTTGTGTGTTTGGGAGTTTGTGTGTGCGTGTGTTTGTGTGTTTGTTTGTCCGTGTGTTTGTGTCTTTGTGTGTCCGTGTGTTTCTGTATTCGTGTGTTCACGTGTTTGTGTGTTTTTGTGCTTGTGTGTTTGTGATTTTGTGTGATCGTGTCATTGTGTGTTTGTGTGTTTGTCTGGTTGTGTGTTTGTGTGTTTTTGTGTTTGCGTGTTTGTGTGTTTGAGTGTTTGTGTGTTTGTGTGTTTGTGTGTTTGTGTGTTTGTGTGTTTGTGTGTTTGTGTGTTTGTGTGTTTGTGTGTTTGTGTGTTTGTGTGTTTGTGTGTTTGTGTGTTCGTGTGTTTGTGTGTTTGTGTGTTTGTGTGTTTGTGTGTTTGTGTGTTTGTGTGTTTGTGTGTTTGTGTGTTTGTGTGTTTGTGTGTTTGTGTGTTTGGGTGTTTGTGTGTTTGTGTGTTTGTGTGTTTGTGTGTTTGTGTGTTTGTGTGTTTGTGTGTTTGTGTGTTTGTGTGTTTGTGTGTTTGTGTGTTTGTGTGTTTGTGAGTTTGTGTGTTTGTGTGTTTGTGTGTTTGTGTGTTTGGGTGCTTGTGTGTTTGTGTGTTTGTGTGTTTGTGTGTTTGTGTGTTTGTGTGTTTGTGTGTTTGTGTGTTTGTGTGTTTGTGTGTTTGTGTGTTTATGTGTTTGTGTGTTTGTGTGCTTGTGTCTTTGTGGGTTCGTGTGTTTGTGTGTACGTGTATTTGTGTGTTTGTGTGTTTAGGTGTTTAAGCTGTCTGTGCGTTTGTGTGTTTCTGTGTTTGTGTGTTTGTATCATTGTGTGTTTGTGTGTTTGTGTGTTTTTATCATTGTCTGTTTGTGTGTTTGTGTGTTACCGTGTTTGTGTGTTCGTGTGTTCGTGTGTTCGTGTGTTTGTGTGTTTGTGTGTTTGTGTATTCGTGTGTTTGTGTGTACGTGTATTTGTGTGTTTGTGTGTTTTTGTGGTTGTGCTGTTTGTGTGTTTGTGTGATTGCGCTGTTTGTGTTTCTGTGTGTTCGTGTGATTGTGTCATTGTGTGTTTGTGTGGTACTGTGTTCGTGTGTTTGTGTGCTTGTGTGTTTGTGTGGTCGTGGGTTTGTGTGTTTGTTTGTTCGTGTGTTTTTGTGTTCGTGTGTTTCCGTGTTTGTGTGTTTATGTGTTTGTGTGTTTGTGCTCTTTGTGTGTTTGTGTAGTTGTGTGTTTGTCTGTTTAGGTGTGTGTGTGTGTTTCTGTGCTTGTGTGTTTGTGAGTTTGTGCGATCGTGTCATTGTGTGTTTTTGTGTTTATGTGTTTGTGTGTCTGTGTGTCTGTGTGTTTGTGTGTTTGTGTGTTCGTGTGTCTGTGTGTTCGTGTGTTTGTGTGTTTGTGTGTTTGTGTGTTTGTGTGTTTGTGTGTTTGCGTGTTTCTGTGTTTGTGTGTTTGTGTGTTCGTGTGTTTCCTCGTTTGTGTGTTTGTGTTCCTGTGTGTTTAAGTGTTTTTATGTTTGTGTGTTTACGTGTTTGTATGTTTGTGTGTTCGTGTGTTTGTGTGTTCGTGTGTTTGTGTGTTTGTGTGTTTGTGTGTTTGTGTGGTTGTGTGTTTGTGTGTTTGTGTGTTTGTGTGTTTGTGTGTTTGTGTGTTTGTGTGTTTGTGTGTTTGTGTGTTTGTGTGTTTGTGCTCTTTGTGTGTTTGTCTGTTTAGGTGTGTGTGTGTGTTTCTGTGCTTGTGTGTTTGTGAGTTTGTGCGATCGTGTCATTGTGTGTTTTTGTGTTTATGTGTTTGTGTGTCTGTGTGTTTGTGTGTTTGTGTGTTTGTGTGTTCGTGTGTCTGTGTGTTCGTGTGTTTGTGTGTTTGTGTGTTTGTGTGTTTGTGTGTTTGCGTGTTTCTGTGTTTGTGTGTTTGTGTGTTCGTGTGTTTCCGTGTTTGTGTGTTTGTGTTCCTGTGTGTTTAAGTGTTTTTATGTTTGTGTGTTTACGTGTTTGTATGTTTGTGTGTTCGTGTGTTTGTGTGTTCGTGTGTTTGTGTGTTTGTGTGTTTGTGTGTTTGTGTGGTTGTGTGTTTGTGTGTTTGTGTGTTTGTGTGTTTGTGTGTTTGTGTGTTTGTGTATTTGTGTGTTTGTGTGTTTGTGTGTTTGTGTGTTTGTGTGTTTGCGTGTTAGTGTGTTTGCGTGTTTGTGCGTTTGTGTGTTTGTGTGTTTGTGTGTTTGTGTGTTTGTGTGTTTGTGTGTTTGTGTTTTTGTGTGTTTGTGTGTTTGTGTGTTTGTGTATTTGTGTATTTGTATGTTTGATTGTTTGTGTGATTGTCTGTTTGTGTGTTTGTGTGTTTGTGTGTTTGTGTATTTGTGTGTTTGTGTGTTTGTGTGTGAGTGTTTCTATGTTTTCGTGCTTGTGTGTTTCCATGTTTCTGTATTTGGATCATCGTGTGTTTGTGTGTTTGTGTGTTAGTGTGTTTGCGTCTTTGCGTGTTTGTGTGTTTGTGTGTTCGTGTGTTTGTGTGTTTGTGTGTTTGTGTGTTTGTGTGTTTGTGTGTTTGTGTGTTTGTGTGTTTGTGTGTTTGTGTGTTTGTGTGTTTGTGTGTTTGTGTGTTTGTGTGTTTGTGTGTTTGTGTGTTTGTGTGTTTGTGTGTTTGTGTGTTTGTGTTCCTGTGAGTTTGTGTGTTTGGGAGTTTGTGTGTGCGTGTGTTTGTGTGTTTTTTTGTCCGTGTGTTTGTGTCTTTGTGTATCCGTGTGTTTCTGTATTCGTGTTTGTGTGTTTGTGTATTTGTTTGTTTGTGTGTTTGTGTGTTTGTGTGTTTGTCTGTTTGTGTGTTTGTGTGTTTGTGTGTTTGTGTGTTTGTGTGCTTGTGTGTGTGTGTGTCTGTGTGTTTGTGTGTTTGTGTGTTTCTGTGTTTGGGTGTTTGTGTATTTGTGTTCCTGTGTGTTTGTCTGTTTGGGAGTTTGTGTGTTCGTGTGTTTGTTCGTTAGTTTGTCCGTGTGTTTGTGTCTTTGCGTGTTCGTGTGTTTGTGTATTCGTGTGTTCACGTGTTTGTGTGTTTTTGTGCTTGTGTGTTTGTGATTTTGTGTGATCGTGTCATTGTGTGTTTGTGTGTTTGTCTGGTTGTGTGTTTGTGTGTTTGTGTGTTTGTGTGTTTCTGTGTTTGTGTGTTTCTGTGTTTGTGTGTTTGCGTGTTAGTGTGTTTGCGTGTTTGTGCGTTTGTTTGTTTGTGTGTTTGTGTGTTTGTGTGTTTGTGTGTTTGTGTGTTTGTGTGTTTGTGTGTTTGTGTTTTTGTGTGTTTGTGTGTTTGTGTGTTTGTGTATTTGTGTATTTGTGTATTTGTATGTTTGATTGTTTGTGTGTTTGTCTGTTTGTGTGTTTGTGTGTTTGTGTGTTTGTGTGTTTGTGTATTTGTGTGTTTGTGTGTTTGTGTGTGAGTGTTTCTATGTTTTCGTGTTTGTGTGTTTCCATGTTTCTGTATTTGGATCATCGTGTGTTTGTGTGTTTGTGTGTAAGTGTGTTTGCATCTTTGCGTGTTTGTGTGTTTGTGTGTTCGTGTGTTTGTGTGTTTGTGTGTTTGTGTGTTTGTGTGTTTGTGTGTTTGTGTGTTTGTGTGTTTGTGTGTTTGTGTGTTTGTGTGTTTGTGTGTTTGTGTGTTTGTGTGTTTGTGTTCCTGTGAGTTTGTGTGTTTGGGAGTTTGTGTGTGCGTGTGTTTGTGTGTTTGTTTGTCCGTGTGTTTGTGTCTTTGTGTGTCCGTGTGTTTCTGTATTCGTGTGTTCACGTGTTTGTGTGTTTTTGTGCTTGTGTGTTTGTGATTTTGTGTGATCGTGTCATTGTGTGTTTGTGTGTTTGTCTGGTTGTGTGTTTGTGTGTTTTTGTGTTTGCGTGTTTGTGTGTTTGAGTGTTTGTGTGTTTGTGTGTTTGTGTGTTTGTGTGTTTGTGTGTTTGTGTGTTTGTGTGTTTGTGTGTTTGTGTGTTTGTGTGTTTGTGTGTTTGTGTGTTTGTGTGTTTGTGTGTTTGTGTGTTTGTGTGTTTGTGTGTTTGTGTGTTTGTGTGTTCGTGTGTTTGTGTGTTTGTGTGTTTGTGTGTTTGTGTGTTTGTGTGTTTGTGTGTTTGTGTGTTTGTGTGTTTGTGTGTTTGTGTGTTTGGGTGTTTGTGTGTTTGTGTGTTTGTGTGTTTGTGTGTTTGTGTGTTTGTGTGTTTGTGTGTTTGTGTGTTTGTGTGTTTGTGTGTTTGTGTGTTTGTGTGTTTGTGTGTTTGTGTGTTTGGGTGCTTGTGTGTTTGTGTGTTTGTGTGTTTGTGTTCCTGTGAGTTTGTGTGTTTGGGAGTTTGTGTGTGCGTGTGTTTGTGTGTTTGTTTGTCCGTGTGTTTGTGTCTTTGTGTGTCCGTGTGTTTCTGTATTCGTGTGTTCACGTGTTTGTGTGTTTTTGTGCTTGTGTGTTTGTGATTTTGTGTGATCGTGTCATTGTGTGTTTGTGTGTTTGTCTGGTTGTGTGTTTGTGTGTTTTTGTGTTTGCGTGTTTGTGTGTTTGTGTGTTTGTGTGTTTGTGTGTTTGTGTGTTTGTGTGTTTGTGTGTTTGTGTGTTTGTGTGTTTGTGTGCTTGTGTCTTTGTGGGTTCGTGTGTTTGTGTGTACGTGTATTTGTGTGTTTGTGTGTTTAGGTGTTTAAGCTGTCTGTGCGTTTGTGTGTTTCTGTGTTTGTGTGTTTGTATCATTGTGTGTTTGTGTGTTTTTATCATTGTCTGTTTGTGTGTTTGTGTGTTACCGTGTTTGTGTGTTCGTGTGTTCGTGTGTTTGTGTGTTTGTGTGTTTGTGTGTTTGTGTGTTCGTGTGTTTGTGTGTTTGTGTGTTTGTGTGTTTGTGTGTTTGTGTGTTTGTGTGTTTGTGTGTTTGTGTGTTTGGGTGTTTGTGTGTTTGTGTGTTTGTGTGTTTGTGTGTTTGTGTGTTTGTGTGTTTGTGTGTTTGTGTGTTTGTGTGTTTGTGTGTTTGTGTGTTTGTGTGTTTGTGTGTTTGTGTGTTTGTGTGTTTGTGTGTTTGTGTGTTTGTGTGTTTGTGTGTTTGGGTGTTTGTGTGTTTGTGTGTTTGTGTGTTTGTGTGTTTGTGTGTTTGTGTGTTTGTGTGTTTGTGTGTTTGTGTGTTTGTGTGTTTGTGTGTTTGTGTGTTTGTGTGTTTGTGTGTTTGTGTGTTTATGTGTTCGTGTGTTTGTGTGCTTGTGTCTTTGTGGGTTCGTGTGTTTGTGTGTACGTGTATTTGTGTGTTTGTGTGTTTAGGTGTTTAAGCTGTCTGTGCGTTTGTGTGTTTCTGTGTTTGTGTGTTTGTATCATTGTGTGTTTGTGTGTTTTTATCATTGTCTGTTTGTGTGTTTGTGTGTTACCGTGTTTGTGTGTTCGTGTGTTCGTGTGTTTGTGTGTTTGTGTGTTTGTGTATTCGTGTGTTTGAGTGTACGTGTATTTGTGTGTTTGTGTGTTTTTGTGGTTGTGCTGTTTGTGTGTTTGTGTGATTGCGCTGTTTGTGTTTTTGTGTGTTCGTGTGATTGTGTCATTGTGTGTTTGTGTGGTACTGTGTTCGTGTGTTTGTGTGCTTGTGTGTTTGTGTGGTCGTGGGGTTGTGTGTTTGTTTGTTCGTGTGTTTTTGTGTTCGTGTGTTTCCGTGTTTGTGTGTTTATGTGTTTGTGTGTTTGTGCTCTTTGTGTGTTTGTGTAGTTGTGTGTTTGTGTGTTTAGGTGTGTGTGTGTGTTTCTGTGCTTGTGTGTTTGTGAGTTTGTGCGATCGTGTCATTGTGTGTTTTTGTGTTTATGTGTTTGTGTGTCTGTGTGTTTGTGTGTTTGTGTGTTCGTGTGTCTGTGTGTTCGTGTGTTTGTGTGTTTGTGTGTTTGTGTGTTTGTGTGTTTGTGTGTTTGTGTGTTTGCGTGTTTCTGTGTTTGTGTGTTTGTGTGTTCGTGTGTTTCCGTGTTTGTGTGTTTGTGTTCCTGTGTGTTTAAGTGTTTTTATGTTTGTGTGTTTACGTGTGTGTATGTTTGTGTGTTCGTGTGTTTGTGTGTTCGTGTGTTTGTGTGTTTGTGTGTTTGTGTGGTTGTGTGTTTGTGTGTTTGTGTGTTTGTGTGATTGTGTGTTTGTGTGTGAGTGTTTCTGTGTTTGTGTGTTTATGTATTTGTGTGTTTGTGTGTGAGTGTTTCTGTGTTTGTGTGTTTTCGTTCTTCTGTATTTGTATCATTGTGTGTTTTTGTGTTTGTGTGTTAGTGTGTTGGCGTGTTTGTGTGTTTGTGTGTTTGTGTGTTTGTGTGTTTGTGTGTTTGTGTGTTTGTGTGTTTGTGTGTTTGTGTGTTTGTGTGTTTGTGTGTTTGTGTGTTTATGTGTTCGTGTGTTTGTGTGCTTGTGTCTTTGTGGATTCGTGTGTTTGTGGGTACGTGTATTTGTGTGTTTGTGTGTTTAGGTGTTTAAGCTGTCTGTGCGTTTGTGTGTTTCTGTGTTTGTGTGTTTGTATCATTGTGTGTTTGTGTGTTTTTATCATTGTCTGTTTGTGTGTTTGTGTGTTACCGTGTTTGTGTGTTCGTGTGTTCGTGTGTTCGTGTGTTTGTGTGTTTGTGTGTTTGTGTGTTTGTGTATTCGTGTGTTTGAGTGTACGTGTATTTGTGTGTTTGTTCGTGAGTGTTTCTGTGTTTGTGTGTTTGCGTGTTTTCGTGTTCCTGTATTTGTATCATTGTGTGTTTGTGTGTTTGTGTTTTTGTGTGTTTGTGTGTTTGTGTGTTTGTGTGTTTGTGTATTTGTGTATTTGTATGTTTAATTGTTTGTGTGTTTGTCTGATTGTGTATTTGTATGTTTGATTGTTTGTGTGTTTGTCTGTTTGTGTATTTGTATGTTTGATTGTTTGTGTGTTTGTCTGTTTGTGTGTTTGTGTGTTTGTGAGTTTGTGTGTTTGTGTATTTGTGTGTTTGTGTGTTTGTGTGTGAGTGTTCCTATGTTTTCGTGTTTGTGTGTTTCCATGTTTCTGTATTTGTATCATTGTGTGTTTGTGTGTTTGTGTGTTAGTGTGTTTGCGTCTTTGCCTGTTTGTGTGTTTGTGTGTTTGTGTGTTTGTGTGTTTGTGTGTTTGTGTGTTTGTGTGTTTGTGTGTTTGTGTGTTTGTGTGTTTGTGTGTTTGTGTGTTTGTGTGCTTGTGTGTGTGTGTGTCTGTGTGTTTGTGTATTTGTGCGTTTCTGTGTTTGGGTGTTTGTGTATTTGTGTTCCTGTGTGTTTGTCTGTTTGGGAGTTTGTGTGTTCGTGTGTTTGTTCGTTAGTTTGTCCGTGTGTTTGTGTCTTTGCGTGTTCGTGTGTTTGTGTATTCGTGTGTTCACGTGTTTGTGTGTTTTTGTGCTTGTGTGTTTGTGATTTTGTGTGATCGTGTCATTGTGTGTTTGTGTGTTTGTCTGGTTGTGTGTTTGTGTGTTTGTGTGTTTGTGTGTTTGTGTTGTTGTGTGTTTGTGTGTTTGTGTGTTTGCGTGTTAGTGTGTTTGCGTGTTTGTGCGTTTGTGTGTTTGTGTGTTTGTGTGTTTGTGTGTTTGTGTGTTTGTGTGTTTGTGTGTTTGTGTGTTTGTGTGTTTGTGTGTTTGTGTGTTTGTGTTTTTGTGTGTTTGTGTGTTTGTGTGTTTGTGTATTTGTGTATTTGTGTATTTGTATGTTTGATTGTTTGTGTGTTTGTCTGTTTGTGTGTTCGTGTGTTTGTGTGTTTGTGTATTTGTGTGTTTGTGTGTTTGTGTGTGAGTGTTTCTATGTTTTCGTGTTTGTGTGTTTCCATGTTTCTGTATTTGGATTATCGTGTATTTGTGTGTTTGTGTGTTTGTGTGTTTGTGTGTTTGTGTGTTTGTGTGTTTGTGTGTTTGTGTGTTTGAGTGTTTGTGTGTTTGTGTGTTTGTGTGTTTGTGTGTTTGTGTGTTTGTGTGTTTGTGTGTTTGTGTTCCTGTGAGTTTGTGTGTTTGGGAGTTTGTGTGTGCGTGTGTTTGTGTGTTTGTTTGTCCGTGTGTTTGTGTCTTTGTGTGTCCGTGTGTTTCTGTATTCGTGTGTTCACGTGTTTGTGTGTTTTTGTGCTTGTGTGTTTGTGATTTTGTGTGATCGTGTCATTGTGTGTTTGTGTGTTTGTCTGGTTGTGTGTTTGTGTGTTTTTGTGTTTGTGTGTTTGAGTGTTTGTGTGTTTGTGTGTTTGTGTGTTTGTGTGTTTGTGTGTTTGTGTGTTTGTGTGTTTGTGTGTTTGTGTGTTTGTGTGTTTGTGTGTTTGTGTGTTTGTGTGTTTGTGTGTTTGTGTGTTTGTGTGTTTGTGTGTTTGTGTGCTTGTGTGTTTGTGTGTTTGTGTGTTTGTGTGTTTGTGTGTTTGTGTGTTTGTGTGTTTGTGTGTTCGTGTGTTTGTGTGTTTGTGTGTTTGTGTGTTTGTGTGTTTGTGTGTTTGTGTGTTTGTGTGTTTGTGTGTTTGTGTGTTTGGGTGTTTGTGTGTTTGTGTGTTTGTGTGTTTGTGTGTTTGTGTGTTTGTGTGTTTGTGTGTTTGTGTGTTTGTGTGTTTGTGTGTTTGTGTGTTTGTGTGTTTGTGTGTTTGTGTGTTTGTGTGTTTGGGTGCTTGTGTGTTTGTGTGTTTGTGTGTTTGTGTGTTTGTGTGTTTGTGTGTTTGTGTGTTTGTGTGTTTGTGTGTTTATGTGTTTGTGTGTCTGTGTGCTTGTGTCTTTGTGGGTTCGTGTGTTTGTGTGTACGTGTATTTGTGTGTTTGTGTGTTTAGGTGTTTAAGCTGTCTGTGCGTTTGTGTGTTTCTGTGTTTGTGTGTTTGTATCATTGTGTGTTTGTGTGTTTGTGTGTTTTTATCATTGTCTGTTTGTGTGTTTGTGTGTTACCGTGTTTGTGTGTTTGTGTGTTCGGGTGTTCGTGTGTTTGTGTGTTTGTGTGTTTGTGTATTCGTGTGTTTGTGTGTACGTGTATTTGTGTGTTTGTGTGTTTTTGTGGTTGTGCTGTTTGTGTGTTTGTGTGATTGCGCTGTTTGTGTTTTTGTGTGTTCGTGTGATTGGGTCATTGTGTGTTTGTGTGGTACTGTGTTCGTGTGTTTGTGTGCTTGTGTGTTTGTGTGTTTGTGTGTTTGTGTATTCGTGTGTTTGAGTGTACGTGTATTTGTGTGTTTGTTCGTGAGTGTTTCTGTGTTTGTGTGTTTGCGTGTTTTCGTGTTCCTGTATTTGTATCATTGTGTGTTTGTGTGTTTGTGTTTTTGTGTGTTTGTGTGTTTGTGTGTTTGTGTGTTTGTGTATTTGTGTATTTGTATGTTTAATTGTTTGTGTGTTTGTCTGATTGTGTATTTGTATGTTTGATTGTTTGTGTGTTTGTCTGTTTGTGTATTTGTATGTTTGATTGTTTGTGTGTTTGTCTGTTTGTGTGTTTGTGTGTTTGTGAGTTTGTGTGTTTGTGTATTTGTGTGTTTGTGTGTTTGTGTGTGAGTGTTCCTATGTTTTCGTGTTTGTGTGTTTCCATGTTTCTGTATTTGTATCATTGTGTGTTTGTGTGTTTGTGTGTTAGTGTGTTTGCGTCTTTGCCTGTTTGTGTGTTTGTGTGTTTGTGTGTTTGTGTGTTTGTGTGTTTGTGTGTTTGTGTGTTTGTGTGTTTGTGTGTTTGTGTGTTTGTGTGTTTGTGTGCTTGTGTGTGTGTGTGTCTGTGTGTTTGTGTATTTGTGCGTTTCTGTGTTTGGGTGTTTGTGTATTTGTGTTCCTGTGTGTTTGTCTGTTTGGGAGTTTGTGTGTTCGTGTGTTTGTTCGTTAGTTTGTCCGTGTGTTTGTGTCTTTGCGTGTTCGTGTGTTTGTGTATTCGTGTGTTCACGTGTTTGTGTGTTTTTGTGCTTGTGTGTTTGTGATTTTGTGTGATCGTGTCATTGTGTGTTTGTGTGTTTGTCTGGTTGTGTGTTTGTGTGTTTGTGTGTTTGTGTGTTTGTGTTGTTGTGTGTTTGTGTGTTTGTGTGTTTGCGTGTTAGTGTGTTTGCGTGTTTGTGCGTTTGTGTGTTTGTGTGTTTGTGTGTTTGTGTGTTTGTGTGTTTGTGTGTTTGTGTGTTTGTGTGTTTGTGTGTTTGTGTGTTTGTGTTTTTGTGTGTTTGTGTGTTTGTGTGTTTGTGTATTTGTGTATTTGTGTATTTGTATGTTTGATTGTTTGTGTGTTTGTCTGTTTGTGTGTTCGTGTGTTTGTGTGTTTGTGTATTTGTGTGTTTGTGTGTTTGTGTGTGAGTGTTTCTATGTTTTCGTGTTTGTGTGTTTCCATGTTTCTGTATTTGGATTATCGTGTATTTGTGTGTTTGTGTGTTTGTGTGTTTGTGTGTTTGTGTGTTTGTGTGTTTGTGTGTTTGAGTGTTTGTGTGTTTGTGTGTTTGTGTGTTTGTGTGTTTGTGTGTTTGTGTGTTTGTGTGTTTGTGTTCCTGTGAGTTTGTGTGTTTGGGAGTTTGTGTGTGCGTGTGTTTGTGTGTTTGTTTGTCCGTGTGTTTGTGTCTTTGTGTGTCCGTGTGTTTCTGTATTCGTGTGTTCACGTGTTTGTGTGTTTTTGTGCTTGTGTGTTTGTGATTTTGTGTGATCGTGTCATTGTGTGTTTGTGTGTTTGTCTGGTTGTGTGTTTGTGTGTTTTTGTGTTTGTGTGTTTGAGTGTTTGTGTGTTTGTGTGTTTGTGTGTTTGTGTGTTTGTGTGTTTGTGTGTTTGTGTGTTTGTGTGTTTGTGTGTTTGTGTGTTTGTGTGTTTGTGTGTTTGTGTGTTTGTGTGTTTGTGTGTTTGTGTGTTTGTGTGTTTGTGTGCTTGTGTGTTTGTGTGTTTGTGTGTTTGTGTGTTTGTGTGTTTGTGTGTTTGTGTGTTTGTGTGTTCGTGTGTTTGTGTGTTTGTGTGTTTGTGTGTTTGTGTGTTTGTGTGTTTGTGTGTTTGTGTGTTTGTGTGTTTGTGTGTTTGGGTGTTTGTGTGTTTGTGTGTTTGTGTGTTTGTGTGTTTGTGTGTTTGTGTGTTTGTGTGTTTGTGTGTTTGTGTGTTTGTGTGTTTGTGTGTTTGTGTGTTTGTGTGTTTGTGTGTTTGTGTGTTTGGGTGCTTGTGTGTTTGTGTGTTTGTGTGTTTGTGTGTTTGTGTGTTTGTGTGTTTGTGTGTTTGTGTGTTTGTGTGTTTGTGTGTTTATGTGTTTGTGTGTCTGTGTGCTTGTGTCTTTGTGGGTTCGTGTGTTTGTGTGTACGTGTATTTGTGTGTTTGTGTGTTTAGGTGTTTAAGCTGTCTGTGCGTTTGTGTGTTTCTGTGTTTGTGTGTTTGTATCATTGTGTGTTTGTGTGTTTGTGTGTTTTTATCATTGTCTGTTTGTGTGTTTGTGTGTTACCGTGTTTGTGTGTTTGTGTGTTCGTGTGTTCGTGTGTTTGTGTGTTTGTGTGTTTGTGTATTCGTGTGTTTGTGTGTACGTGTATTTGTGTGTTTGTGTGTTTTTGTGGTTGTGCTGTTTGTGTGTTTGTGTGATTGCGCTGTTTGTGTTTTTGTGTGTTCGTGTGATTGGGTCATTGTGTGTTTGTGTGGTACTGTGTTCGTGTGTTTGTGTGCTTGTGTGTTTGTGTGGTCGTGGGTTTGTGTGTTTGTTTGATCGTGTGTTTTTGTGTTCGTGTGTTTTCGTGTTTGTGTGTTTATGTGTTTGTGTGTTTGTGCTCTTTGTGTGTTTGTGTAGTTGTGTGTTTGTCTGTTTAGGTGTGTGTGTGTGTTTCTGTGCTTGTGTGTTTGTGAGTTTGTGCGATCGTGTCATTGTGTGTTTTTGTGTTTATGTGTTTGTGTGTCTGTGTGTTTGTGTGTTTGTGTGTTCGTGTGTCTGTGTGTTCGTGTGTTTGTGTGTTTGTGTGTTCGTGTGTTTGTGTGTTTGCGTGTTTCTGTGTTTGTGTGTTTGTGTGTTCGTGTGTTTCCGTGTTTGTGTGTTTGTGTTCCTGTGTGTTTAAGTGTTTTTATGTTTGTGTGTTTACGTGTTTGTATGTTTGTGTGTTCGTGTGTTTGTGTGTTCGTGTGTTTGTGTGTTTGTGTGTTTGTGTGGTTGTGTGTTTGTGTGTTTGTGTGTTTGTGTGTTTGTGTGTTTGTGTGTTTGTGTGTTTGTGTGTTTGTGTGTTTGTGTGTTTGTGTGTTTGTGTGTTTGTGTGTTTGTGTGTTTGTGTGTTTGCGTGTTAGTGTGTTTGCGTGTTTGTGCGTTTGTGTGTTTGTGTGTTTGTGTGTTTGTGTGTTTGTGTGTTTGTGTGTTTGTGTGTTTGTGTTTTTGTGTGTTTGTGTGTTTGTGTGTTTGTGTGTTTGTGTATTTGTGTATTTGTATGTTTGATTGTTTGTGTGTTTGTCTGTTTGTGTGTTTGTGTGTTTGTGTGTTTGTGTATTTGTGTGTTTGTGTGTTTGTGTGTGAGTGTTTCTATGTTTTCGTGCTTGTGTGTTTCCATGTTTCTGTATTTGGATCATCGTGTGTTTGTGTGTTTGTGTGTTAGTGTGTTTGCGTCTTTGCGTGTTTGTGTGTTTGTGTGTTCGTGTGTTTGTGTGTTTGTGTGTTTGTGTGTTTGTGTGTTTGTGTGTTCGTGTGTTTGTGTGTTTGTGTGTTTGTGTGTTTGTGTGTTTGTGTGTTTGTGTGTTTGTGTGTTTGTGTGTTTGTGTGTTTGTGTGTTTGTGTGTTTGTGTGTTTGTGTGTTTGTGTGTTTGTGTTCCTGTGAGTTTGTGTGTTTGGGAGTTTGTGTGTGCGTGTGTTTGTGTGTTTTTTTGTCCGTGTGTTTGTGTCTTTGTGTATCCGTGTGTTTCTGTATTCGTGTTTGTGTGTTTGTGTATTTGTGTGTTTGTGTGTTTGTGTGTTTGTGTGTTTGTCTGTTTGATTGTTTGTGTGTTCGTCTCTTTGTGTGTTTGTGTGTTTGTGTGTTTGTGTGTTTGTGTATTTGTGTGTTTGTGTGTTTGTGTGTGAGTATTCCTATGTTTCCGTGTTTGTGTGTTTCCATGTTTCTGTATTTGGATCATTGTGTGTTTGTGTGTTTGTGTGTTAGTGTGTTTGCGTCTTTGCCTGTTTGTGTGTTTGTGTGTTTGTGTGTTTGTGTGTTTGTGTGTTTGTGTGTTTGTGTGTTTGTGTGTTTGTGTGGTTGTGTGTTTGTGTGTTCGTGTGTGTGTGTGTCTGTGTGTTTGTGTGTTTGTGTGTTTGTGTGTTTGTGTATTTGTGTTCCTGTGTGTTTGTGTGTTTGGGAGTTTGTGTGTTCGAGTGTTTGTTCGTTAGTTTGTCCGTGTGTTTTCGTCTTTGCGTGTTCGTGTGTTTGTGTATTCGTGTGTTCACGTGTTTGTGTGTTTTTGTGCTTGTGTGTTTGTGATTTTGTGTGATCGTGTCATTGTGTGTTTGTGTGTTTGTCTGGTCGTGTGTTCGTGTGTTTGTGTGTTTGTGTGTTTGTGTGTATGTGTGTTTGTGTGTTTGCGTGTTAGTGTGTTTGCGTGTTTGTGCGTTTGTGTGTTTGTGTGTTTGTGTGTTTGTGTGTTTGTGTGTTTGTGTGTTTGTGTGTTTGTGTTTTTGTGTGTTTGTGTGTTTGTGTGTTTGTGTATTTGTGTATTTGTATGTTTGATTGTTTGTGTGTTTGTCTGTTTGTGTGTTTGTGTGTTTGTGTATTTGTGTGTTTGTGTGTTTGTGTGTGAGTGTTTCTATGTTTTCGTGTTTGTGTGTTTCCACGTTTCTGTATTTGGATCATCGTGTGTTTGTGTGTTTGTGTGTTTGTCTGTTTGTGTATTTGTATGTTTGATTGTTTGTGTGTTTGTCTGTTTGTGTATTTGTATGTTTGATTGTTTGTGTGTTTGTCTCTTTGTGTGTTTGTGTGTTTGTGTGTTTGTGTGTTTGTGTATTTGTGTGTTTGTGTGTTTGTGTGTGAGTGTTCTTATGTTTTCGTGTTTGTGTGTTTCCATGTTTCTGTATTTGGATCATTGTGTGTTTGTGTGTTTGTGTGTTAGTGTGTTTGCGTCTTTGCCTGTTTGTGTGTTTGCGTCTTTGCGTGTTTGTGTGTTTGTGTGTTCGTGTGTTTGTGTGTTTGTGTGTTTGTGTGTTTGTGTGTTTGTGTGTTTGTGTGTTTGTGTGTTTGTGTGTTTGTGTGTTTGTGTGTTTGTGTGTTTGTGTGTTTGTGTGTTCGTGTGTTTGTGTGTTTGTGTGTTTGTGTGTTTGTGTGCTTGTGTGTGTGTGTGTCTGTGTGTTTGTGTGTTTGTGTGTTTCTGTGCTTGGGTGTTTGTGTATTTGTGTTCCTGTGTGTTTGTCTGCTTGGGAGTTTGTGTGTTCGTGTGTTTGTTCGTTAGTTTGTCCGTGTGTTTGTGTCTTTGCGTGTTTGTGTGTTTGTGTATTCGTGTGTTCACGTGTTTGTGTGTTTTTGTGCTTGTGTGTTTGTGATTTTGTGTGATCGTGTCATTGTGTGTTTGTGTGTTTGGCTGGTTGTGTGTTTGTGTGTTTGTGTGTTTGTGTGTTTGTGTGTTTGTGTGTTTGTGTGTTTGCGTGTTAGTGTGTTTGCGTGTTTGTGCGTTTGTTTGTTTGTGTGTTTGTGTGTTTGTGTGTTTGTGTGTTTGTGTGTTTGTGTGTTTGTGTGTTTGTGTTTTTGTGTGTTTGTGTGTTTGTGTGTTTGTGTATTTGTGTATTTGTGTATTTGTATGTTTGATTGTTCGTGTGTTTGTCTGTTTGTGTGTTTGTGTGTTTGTGTGTTTGTGTATTTGTGTGTTTGTGTGTTTGTGTGTGAGTGTTTCTATGTTTTCGTGTTTGTGTGTTTCCATGTTTCTGTATTTGGATCATCGTGTGTTTGTGTGTTTGTGTGTTAGTGTGTTTGCATCTTTGCGTGTTTTCGTGTTTGTGTGTTCGTGTGTTTGTGTGTTTTCGTGTTTGTGTGTTCGTGTGTTTGTGTGTTTGTGTGTTTGTGTGTTTGTGTGTTTGTGTGTTTGTGTGTTTGTGTGTTTGTGTGTTTGTGTGTTTGTGTGTTTGTGTGTTTGTGTGTTTGTGTGTTTGTGTGTTTGTGTGTTTGTGTGTTTGTGTGTTTGTGTGTTTGTGTGTTTGTGTGTTTGTGTGTTTGTGTGTTTGTGTGTTTGTGTGTTTGTGTGTTTGTGTGTTTGTGTGTTTGTGTGTTTGTGTGTTTGTGTTCCTGTGAGTTTGTGTGTTTGGGAGTTTGTGTGTGCGTGTGTTTGTGTGTTTGTTTGTCCGTGTGTTTGTGTCTTTGTGTGTCCGTGTGTTTCTGTATTCGTGTGTTCACGTGTTTGTGTGTTTTTGTGCTTGTGTGTTTGTGATTTTGTGTGATCGTGTCATTGTGTGTTTGTGTGTTTGTCTGGTTGTGTGTTTGTGTGTTTTTGTGTTTGCGTGTTTGTGTGTTTGAGTGTTTGTGTGTTTGTGTGTTTGTGTGTTTGTGTGTTTGTGTGTTTGTGTGTTTGTGTGTTTGTGTGTTTGTGTGTTTGTGTGTTTGTGTGTTTGTGTGTTTGTGTGTTTGTGTGTTTGTGTGTTTGTGTGTTTGTGTGTTTGTGTGTTTGTGTGTTTGTGTGTTCGTGTGTTTGTGTGTTTGTGTGTTTGTGTGTTTGTGTGTTTGTGTGTTTGGGTGCTTGTGTGTTTGTGTGTTTGTGTGTTTGTGTGTTTGTGTGTTTGTGTGTTTGTGTGTTTGTGTGTTTGTGTGTTTATGTGTTTGTGTGTCTGTGTGCTTGTGTCTTTGTGGGTTCGTGTGTTTGTGTGTACGTGTATTTGTGTGTTTGTGTGTTTAGGTGTTTAAGCTGTCTGTGCGTTTGTGTGTTTCTGTGTTTGTGTGTTTGTATCATTGTGTGTTTGTGTGTTTGTGTGTTTTTATCATTGTCTGTTTGTGTGTTTGTGTGTTACCGTGTTTGTGTGTTTGTGTGTTCGTGTGTTCGTGTGTTTGTGTGTTTGTGTGTTTGTGTATTCGTGTGTTTGTGTGTACGTGTATTTGTGTGTTTGTGTGTTTTTGTGGTTGTGCTGTTTGTGTGTTTGTGTGATTGCGCTGTTTGTGTTTTTGTGTGTTCGTGTGATTGGGTCATTGTGTGTTTGTGTGGTACTGTGTTCGTGTGTTTGTGTGCTTGTGTGTTTGTGTGGTCGTGGGTTTGTGTGTTTGTTTGATCGTGTGTTTTTGTGTTCGTGTGTTTTCGTGTTTGTGTGTTTATGTGTTTGTGTGTTTGTGCTCTTTGTGTGTTTGTGTAGTTGTGTGTTTGTCTGTTTAGGTGTGTGTGTGTGTTTCTGTGCTTGTGTGTTTGTGAGTTTGTGCGATCGTGTCATTGTGTGTTTTTGTGTTTATGTGTTTGTGTGTCTGTGTGTTTGTGTGTTTGTGTGATCGTGTGTCTGTGTGTTCGTGTGTTTGTGTGTTTGTGTGTTTGTGTGTTTGTGTGTTTGCGTGTTTCTGTGTTTGTGTGTTTGTGTGTTCGTGTGTTTCCGTGTTTGTGTGTTTGTGTTCCTGTGTGTTTAAGTGTTTTTATGTTTGTGTGTTTACGTGTTTGTATGTTTGTGTGTTCGTGTGTTTGTGTGTTCGTGTGTTTGTGTGTTTGTGTGTTTGTGTGGTTGTGTGTTTGTGTGTTTGTGTGTTTGTGTGTTTGTGTGTTTGTGTGTTTGTGTGTTTGTGTGTTTGTGTGTTTGTGTGTTTGTGTGTTTGTGTGTTTGTGTGTTTGTGTGTTTGTGTGTTTGCGTGTTAGTGTGTTTGCGTGTTTGTGCGTTTGTGTGTTTGTGTGTTTGTGTGTTTGTGTGTTTGTGTGTTTGTGTGTTTGTGTTTTTGTGTGTTTGTGTGTTTGTGTGTTTGTGTATTTGTGTATTTGTATGTTTGATTGTTTGTGTGTTTGTCTGTTTGTGTGTTTGTGTGTTTGTGTGTTTGTGTATTTGTGTGTTTGTGTGTTTGTGTGTGAGTGTTTCTATGTTTTCGTGCTTGTGTGTTTCCATGTTTCTGTATTTGGATCATCGTGTGTTTGTGTGTTTGTGTGTTAGTGTGTTTGCGTCTTTGCGTGTTTGTGTGTTTGTGTGTTCGTGTGTTTGTGTGTTTGTGTGTTTGTGTGTTTGTGTGTTTGTGTGTTCGTGTGTTTGTGTGTTTGTGTGTTTGTGTGTTTGTGTGTTTGTGTGTTTGTGTGTTTGTGTGTTTGTGTGTTTGTGTGTTTGTGTGTTTGTGTGTTTGTGTGTTTGTGTGTTTGTGTTCCTGTGAGTTTGTGTGTTTGGGAGTTCGTGTGTGCGTGTGTTTGTGTGTTTTTTTGTCCGTGTGTTTGTGTCTTTGTGTATCCGTGTGTTTCTGTATTCGTGTTTGTGTGTTTGTGTATTTGTGTGTTTGTGTGTTTGTGTGTTTGTGTGTTTGTCTGTTTGATTGTTTGTGTGTTTGTCTCTTTGTGTGTTTGTGTGTTTGTGTGTTTGTGTGTTTGTGTATTTGTGTGTTTGTGTGTTTGTGTGTGAGTATTCCTATGTTTCCGTGTTTGTGTGTTTCCATGTTTCTGTATTTGGATCATTGTGTGTTTGTGTGTTTGTGTGTTAGTGTGTTTGCGTCTTTGCCTGTTTGTGTGTTTGTGTGTTTGTGTGTTTGTGTGTTTGTGTGTTTGTGTGTTTGTGTGTTTGTGTGTTTGTGTGTTTGTGTGTTTGTGTGTTCGTGTGTTTGTGTGTTTGTGTGCTTGTGTGTGTGTGTGTCTGTGTGTTTGTGTGTTTGTGTGTTTGTGTGTTTGTGTATTTGTGTTCCTGTGTGTTTGTGTGTTTGGGAGTTTGTGTGTTCGAGTGTTTGTTCGTTAGTTTGTCCGTGTGTTTTCGTCTTTGCGTGTTCGTGTGTTTGTGTATTCGTGTGTTCACGTGTTTGTGTGTTTTTGTGCTTGTGTGTTTGTGATTTTGTGTGATCGTGTCATTGTGTGTTTGTGTGTTTGTCTGGTCGTGTGTTCGTGTGTTTGTGTGTTTGTGTGTTTGTGTGTATGTGTGTTTGTGTGTTTGCGTGTTAGTGTGTTTGCGTGTTTGTGCGTTTGTGTGTTTGTGTGTTTGTGTGTTTGTGTGTTTGTGTGTTTGTGTGTTTGTGTGTTTGTGTTTTTGTGTGTTTGTGTGTTTGTGTGTTTGTGTATTTGTGTATTTGTATGTTTGATTGTTTGTGTGTTTGTCTGTTTGTGTGTTTGTGTGTTTGTGTATTTGTGTGTTTGTGTGTTTGTGTGTGAGTGTTTCTATGTTTTCGTGTTTGTGTGTTTCCACGTTTCTGTATTTGGATCATCGTGTGTTTGTGTGTTTGTGTGTTTGTCTGTTTGTGTATTTGTATGTTTGATTGTTTGTGTGTTTGTCTGTTTGTGTATTTGTATGTTTGATTGTTTGTGTGTTTGTCTCTTTGTGTGTTTGTGTGTTTGTGTGTTTGTGTGTTTGTGTATTTGTGTGTTTGTGTGTTTGTGTGTGAGTGTTCCTATGTTTTCGTGTTTGTGTGTTTCCATGTTTCTGTATTTGGATCATTGTGTGTTTGTGTGTTTGTGTGTTAGTGTGTTTGCGTCTTTGCCTGTTTGTGTGTTTGCGTCTTTGCGTGTTTGTGTGTTTGTGTGTTCGTGTGTTTGTGTGTTTGTGTGTTTGTGTGTTTGTGTGTTTGTGTGTTTGTGTGTTTGTGTGTTTGTGTGTTTGTGTGTTTGTGTGTTTGTGTGTTTGTGTGTTTGTGTGTTTGTGTGTTTGTGTGTTTGTGTGTTTGTGTGTTCGTGTGTTTGTTCGTTAGTTTGTCCGTGTGTTTGTGTCTTTGCGTGTTTGTGTGTTTGTGTATTCGTGTGTTCACGTGTTTGTGTGTTTTTGTGCTTGTGTGTTTGTGATTTTGTGTGATCGTGTCATTGTGTGTTTGTGTGTTTGTCTGGTTGTGTGTTTGTGTGTTTGTGTGTTTGTGTGTTTGTGTGTTTGTGTGTTTGTGTGTTTGTGTGTTTGTGTGTTTGTGTGTTTGCGTGTTAGTGTGTTTGCGTGTTTGTGCGTTTGTTTGTTTGTGTGTTTGTGTGTTTGTGTGTTTGTGTGTTTGTGTGTTTGTGTGTTTGTGTGTTTGTGTTTTTGTGTGTTTGTGTGTTTGTGTGTTTGCGTATTTGTGTATTTGTGTATTTGTATGTTTGATTGTTCGTGTGTTTGTCTGTTTGTGTGTTTGTGTGTTTGTGTGTTTGTGTATTTGTGTGTTTGTGTGTTTGTGTGTGAGTGTTTCTATGTTTTCGTGTTTGTGTGTTTCCATGTTTCTGTATTTGGATCATCGTGTGTTTGTGTGTTTGTGTGTTAGTGTGTTTGCATCTTTGCGTGTTTGTGTGTTTGTGTGTTCGTGTGTTTGTGTGTTTGTGTGTTTGTGTGTTTGTGTGTTTGTGTGTTTGTGTGTTTGTGTGTTTGTGTGTTTGTGTGTTTGTGTGTTTGTGTGTTTGTGTGTTTGTGTGTTTGTGTGTTTGTGTGTTTGTGTGTTTGTGTGTTTGTGTGTTTGTGTGTTTGTGTGTTTGTGTGTTTGTGTGTTTGTGTGTTTGTGTGTTTGTGTGTTTGTGTGTTTGTGTGTTTGTGTTCCTGTGAGTTTGTGTGTTTGGGAGTTTGTGTGTGCGTGTGTTTGTGTGTTTGTTTGTCCGTGTGTTTGTGTCTTTGTGTGTCCGTGTGTTTCTGTATTCGTGTGTTCACGTGTTTGTGTGTTTTTGTGCTTGTGTGTTTGTGATTTTGTGTGATCGTGTCATTGTGTGTTTGTGTGTTTGTCTGGTTGTGTGTTTGTGTGTTTTTGTGTTTGCGTGTTTGTGTGTTTGAGTGTTTGTGTGTTTGTGTGTTTGTGTGTTTGTGTGTTTGTGTGTTTGTGTGTTTGTGTGTTTGTGTGTTTGTGTGTTTGTGTGTTTGTGTGTTTTTGTGTTTGTGTGTTTGTGTGTTTGTGTGTTTGTGTGTTTGTGTGTTTGTGTGTTTGTGTGTTTGTGTGTTCGTGTGTTTGTGTGTTTGTGTGTTTGTGTGTTTGTGTGTTTGTGTGTTTGTGTGTATGTGTGTTTGTGTGTTTGTGTGTTTGGGTGTTTGTGTGTTTGTGTGTTTGTGTGTTTGTGTGTTTGTGTGTTTGTGTGTTTGTGTGTTTGTGTGTTTGTGTGTTTGTGTGTTTGTGTGTTTGTGTGTTTGTGTGTTTGTGTGTTTGTGTGTTTGTGTGTTTGTGTGTTTGTGTGTTTGTGTGTTTGGGTGCTTGTGTGTTTGTGTGTTTGTGTGTTTGTGTGTTTGTGTGTTTGTGTCTTTGTGTGGTTGTGTGTTTGTGTGTTTGTGTGTTTATGTGTTTGTGTGTTTGTGTGCTTGTGTCTTTGTGGGTTCGTGTGTTTGTGTGTACGTGTATTTGTGTGTTTGTGTGTTTAGGTGTTTAAGCTGTCTGTGCGTTTGTGTGTTTCTGTGTTTGTGTGTTTGTATCATTGTGTGTTTGTGTGTTTGTGTGTTTTTATCATTGTCTGTTTGTGTGTTTGTGTGTTACCGTGTTTGTGTGTTCGTGTGTTCGTGTGTTCGTGTGTTCGTGTGTTTGTGTGTTTGTGTGTTTGTGTATTCGTGTGTTTGTGTGTACGTGTATTTGTGTGTTTGTGTGTTTTTGTGGTTGTGCTGTTTGTGTGTTTGTGTGATTGCGCTGTTTGTGTTTTTGTGTGTTTGCGTGTTTGTGCGTTTGTGTGTTGGTGTGTTTGTGTGTTTGTGTGTTTGTGTGTTTGTGTTTTTGTGTGTTTGTGTGTTTGTGTGTTTGTGTATTTGTGTATTTGTATGTTTGATTGTTTGTGTGTTTGTCTGTTTGTGTGTTTGTGTGTTTGTGTGTTTGTGTATTTGTGTGTTTGTGTGTTTGTGTGTGAGTGTTTCTATGTTTTCGTGCTTGTGTGTTTCCATGTTTCTGTATTTGGATCATCGTGTGTTTGTGTGTTTGTGTGTTTGTGTGTTAGTGTGTTTGCGTCTTTGCGTGTTTGTGTGTTTGTGTGTTCGTGTGTTTGTGTGTTTGTGTGTTTGTGTGTTTGTGTGTTTGTGTGTTTGTGTGTTTGTGTGTTTGTGTGTTTGTGTGTTTGTGTGTTCGTGTGTTTGTGTGTTTGTGTGTTTGTGTGTTTGTGTGTTTGTGTGTTTGTGTGTTTGTGTGTTTGTGTGTTTGTGTGTTTGTGTGTTTGTGTGTTTGTGTGTTTGTGTGTTTGTGTGTTTGTGTGTTTGTGTGTTTGTGTGTTTGTGTTCCTGTGAGTTTGTGTGTTTGGGAGTTTGTGTGTGCGTGTGTTTGTGTGTTTTTTTGTCCGTGTGTTTGTGTCTTTGTGTATCCGTGTGTTTCTGTATTCGTGTTTGTGTGTTTGTGTATTTGTGTGTTTGTGTGTTTGTGTGTTTGTGTGTTTGTCTGTTTGTGTGTTTGTGTGTTTGTGTGTTTGTGTGCTTGTGTGTGTGTGTGTCTGTGTGTTTGTGTGTTTGTGTGTTTCTGTGTTTGGGTGTTTGTGTATTTGTGTTCCTGTGTGTTTGTCTGTTTGGGAGTTTGTGTGGTTGTGTGTTTGTGTGTTCGTGTGTTTCCGTGTTTGTGTGTTTGTGTTCCTGTGTGTTTAAGTGTTTTTATGTTTGTGTGTTTACGTGTTTGTATTATTGTGTGTTCGTGTGTTTGTGTGTTCGTGTGTTTGTGTGTTTGTGTGTTTGTGTGGTTGTGTGTTTGTGTGTTTGTGTGTTTGTGTGTTTGTGTGTTTGTGTGTTTGTGTGTTTGTGTGTTTGTGTATTTGTGTGTTTGTGTGTTTGTGTGTTTGTGTGTTTGTGTGTTTGCGTGTTAGTGTGTTTGCGTGTTTGTGCGTTTGTGTGTTTGTGTGTTTGTGTGTTTGTGTGTTTGTGTGTTTGTGTTTTTGTGTGTTTGTGTGTTTGTGTGTTTGTGTATTTGTGTATTTGTATGTTTGATTGTTTGTGTGTTTGTCTGTTTGTGTGTTTGTGTGTTTGTGTGTTTGTGTATTTGTGTGTTTGTGTGTTTGTGTGTTTGTGTGTGAGTGTTTCTATGTTTTCGTGCTTGTGTGTTTCCATGTTTCTGTATTTGGATCATCGTGTGTTTGTGTGTTTGTGTGTTAGTGTGTTTGCGTCTTTGCGTGTTTGTGTGTTTGTGTGTTCGTGTGTTTGTGTGTTTGTGTGTTTGTGTGTTTGTGTGTTTGTGTGTTTGTGTGTTTGTGTGTTTGTGTGTTTGTGTGTTTGTGTGTTTGTGTGTTTGTGTGTTTGTGTGTTTGTGTGTTTGTGTGTTTGTGTGTTTGTGTGTTTGTGTGTTTGTGTGTTTGTGTGTTTGTGTGTTTGTGTGTTTGTGTGTTTGTGTGTTTGTGTGTTTGTGTTCCTGTGAGTTTGTGTGTTTGGGAGTTTGTGTGTGCGTGTGTTTGTGTGTTTTTTTGTCCGTGTGTTTGTGTCTTTGTGTATCCGTGTGTTTCTGTATTCGTGTTTGTGTGTTTGTGTATTTGTGTGTTTGTGTGTTTGTGTGTTTGTGTGTTTGTCTGTTTGTGTGTTTGTGTGTTTGTGTGTTTGTGTGCTTGTGTGTGTGTGTGTCTGTGTGTTTGTGTGTTTGTGTGTTTCTGTGTTTGGGTGTTTGTGTATTTGTGTTCCTGTGTGTTTGTCTGTTTGGGAGTTTGTGTGTTCGTGTGTTTGTTCGTTAGTTTGTCCGTGTGTTTGTGTCTTTGCGTGTTCGTGTGTTTGTGTATTCGTGTGTTCACGTGTTTGTGTGTTTTTGTGCTTGTGTGTTTGTGATTTTGTGTGATCGTGTCATTGTGTGTTTGTGTGTTTGTCTGGTTGTGTGTTTGTGTGTTTGTGTGTTTGTGTGTTTGTGTGTTTGTGTGTTTCTGTGTTTGTGTGTTTGCGTGTTAGTGTGTTTGCGTGTTTGTGCGTTTGTTTGTTTGTGTGTTTGTGTGTTTGTGTGTTTGTGTGTTTGTGTGTTTGTGTGTTTGTGTTTTTGTGTGTTTGTGTGTTTGTGTGTTTGTGTATTTGTGTATTTGTGTATTTGTATGTTTGATTGTTTGTGTGTTTGTCTGTTTGTGTGTTTGTGTGTTTGTGTGTTTGTGTATTTGTGTGTTTGTGTGTTTGTGTGTGAGTGTTTCTATGTTTTCGTGTTTGTGTGTTTCCATGTTTCTGTATTTGGATCATCGTGTGTTTGTGTGTTTGTGTGTTAGTGTGTTTGCATCTTTGCGTGTTTGTGTGTTTGTGTGTTCGTGTGTTTGTGTGTTTGTGTGTTCGTGTGTTTGTGTGTTTGTGTGTTTGTGTGTTTGTGTGTTTGTGTGTTTGTGTGTTTGTGTGTTTGTGTGTTTGTGTGTTTGTGTGTTTGTGTTCCTGTGAGTTTGTGTGTTTGGGAGTTTGTGTGTGCGTGTGTTTGTGTGTTTGTTTGTCCGTGTGTTTGTGTCTTTGTGTGTCCGTGTGTTTCTGTATTCGTGTGTTCACGTGTTTGTGTGTTTTTGTGCTTGTGTGTTTGTGATTTTGTGTGATCGTGTCATTGTGTGTTTGTGTGTTTGTCTGGTTGTGTGTTTGTGTGTTTTTGTGTTTGCGTGTTTGTGTGTTTGTGTGTTTGTGTGTTTGTGTGTTTGTGTGTTTGTGTGTTTGTGTGTTCGTGTGTTTGTGTGTTTGTGTGTTTGTGTGTTTGTGTGTTTGTGTGTTTGTGTGTTTGTGTGTTTGTGTGTTTGTGTGTTTGTGTGTTTGTGTGTTTGTGTGTTTGTGTGTTTGTGTGTTTGTGTGTTTGTGTGTTTGTGTGTTCGTGTGTTTGTGTGTTTGTGTGTTTGTGTGTTTGTGTGTTTGTGTGTTTGTGTGTTTGTGTGTTTGTGTGTTTGGGTGTTTGTGTGTTTGTGTGTTTGTGTGTTTGTGTGTTTGTGTGTTTGTGTGTTTGTGTGTTTGTGTGTTTGTGTGTTTGTGTATTTGTGTGTTTGTGTGTTTGTGTGTTTGTGTGTTTGTGTGTTTAGGTGCTTGTGTGTTTGTGTGTTTGTGTGTTTGTGTGTTTGTGTGTTTGTGTGTTTGTGTGTTTGTGTGTTTGTGTGTTTGTGTGTTTGTGTGTTTGTGTGTTTGTGTGTTTATGTGTTTGTGTGTTTGTGTGCTTGTGTCTTTGTGGGTTCGTGTGTTTGTGTGTACGTGTATTTGTGTGTTTGTGTGTTTAGGTGTTTAAGCTGTCTGTGCGTTTGTGTGTTTCTGTGTTTGTGTGTTTGTATCATTGTGTGTTTGTGTGTTTGTGTGTTTTTATCATTGTCTGTTTGTGTGTTTGTGTGTTACCGTGTTTGTGTGTTCGTGTGTTCGTGTGTTCGTGTGTTTGTGTGTTTGTGTGTTTGTGTATTCGTGTGTTTGTGTGTACGTGTATTTGTGTGTTTGTGTGTTTTTGTGGTTGTGCTGTTTGTGTG
Source organism: Sussaba pulchella (assembly GCA_963971145.1). Classification (NCBI taxonomy): domain Eukaryota; kingdom Metazoa; phylum Arthropoda; class Insecta; order Hymenoptera; family Ichneumonidae; genus Sussaba; species Sussaba pulchella. The sequence goes on from CAXAQZ010000337.1 coordinate 1,042,517, forward strand.
TTTGTGTGATGGCGCTGTTTGTGTTTTTGTGTGTTCGTGTGATTGTGTCATTGTGTGTTTGTGTGGTACTGTGTTCGTGTGTTTGTGTGCTTGTGTGTTTGTGTGGTCGTGGGTTTGTGTGTTTGTTTGTTCGTGTGTTTTTGTGTTCGTGTGTTTCCGTGTTTGTGTGTTTATGTGTTTGTGTGTTTGTGCTCTTTGTGTGTTTGTGTAGTTGTGTGTTTGTCTGTTTAGGTGTGTGTGTGTGTTTCTGTGCTTGTGTGTTTGTGAGTTTGTGCGATCGTGTCATTGTGTGTTTTTGTGTTTATGTGTTTGTGTGTCTGTGTGTTTGTGTGTTTGTGTGTTCGTGTGTCTGTGTGTTCGTGTGTTTGTGTGTTTGTGTGTTTGTGTGTTTGTGTGTTTGCGTGTTTCTGTGTTTGTGTGTTTGTGTGTTCGTGTGTTTCCGTGTTTGTGTGTTTGTGTTCCTGTGTGTTTAAGTGTTTTTATGTTTGTGTGTTCACGTGTTTGTATGTTTGTGTGTTCGTGTGTTTGTGTGTTCGTGTGTTTGTGTGTTTGTTTGTTTGTGTGGTTGTGTGTTTGTGTGTTTGTGTGTTTGTGTGTTTGTGTGTTTGTGTGTTTGTGTGTTTGTGTGTTTGTGTGTTTGTGTGTTTGTGTGTTTGTGTGTTTGTGTGTTTGTGTGTTCGTGTGTTTGTGTGTTTGTGTGTTTGTGTGTTTGTGTGTTTGTGTGTTTGTGTGTTTGGGTGTTTGTGTGTTTGTGTGTTTGTGTGTTTGTGTGTTTGTGTGTTTGTGTGTTTGTGTGTTTGTGTGTTTGTGTGTTTGTGTGTTTGTGTGTTTGTGTGTTTGTGTGTTTGTGTGTTTGTGTGTTTGTGTGTTTGGGTGTTTGTGTGTTTGTGTGTTTGTGTGTTTGTGTGTTTGTGTGTTTGTGTGTTTGTGTGTTTGTGTGTTTGTGTGTTTGTGTGTTTGTGTGTTTGTGTGTTTGTGTGTTTATGTGTTCGTGTGTTTGTGTGCTTGTGTCTTTGTGGGTTCGTGTGTTTGTGTGTACGTGTATTTGTGTGTTTGTGCGTTTAGGTGTTTAAGCTGTCTGTGCGTTTGTGTGTTTCTGTGTTTGTGTGTTTGCATCATTGTGTGTTTGTGTGTTTTTATCATTGTCTGTTTGTGTGTTTGTGTGTTACCGTGTTTGTGTGTTCGTGTGTTCGTGTGTTCGTGTGTTCGTGTGTTTGTGTGTTTGTGTGTTTGTGTATTCGTGTGTTTGAGTGTACGTGTATTTGTGTGTTTGTGTGTTTTTGTGGTTGTGCTGTTTGTGTGTTTGTGTGATTGCGCTGTTTGTGTTTTTGTGTGTTCGTGTGATTGTGTCATTGTGTGTTTGTGTGGCACTGTGTTCGTGTGTTTGTGTGCTTGTGTGTTTGTGTGGTCGTGGGGTTGTGTGTTTGTTTGTTCGTGTGTTTTTGTGTTTGTGTGTTTCCGTGTTTGTGTGTTTATGTGTTTGTGTGTTTGTGCTCTTTGTGTGTTTGTGTAGTTGTGTGTTTGTGTGTTTAGGTGTGTGTGTGTGTTTCTGTGCTTGTGTGTTTGTGAGTTTGTGCGATCGTGTCATTGTGTGTTTTTGTGTTTATGTGTTTGTGTGTCTGTGTGTTTGTGTGTTTGTGTGTTTGTGTGTCTGTGTGTTCGTGTGTTTGTGTGTTTGTGTGTTTGTGTGTTTGTGTGTTTGTGTGTTTGTGTGTTTGTGTGTTTGCGTGTTTCTGTGTTTGTGTGTTTGTGTGTTCGTGTGTTTCCGTGTTTGTGTGTTTGTGTTCCTGTGTGCTTAAGTGTTTTTATGTTTGTGTGTTTACGTGTTTGTATGTTTGTGTGTTTGTGTGTTCGTGTGTTTGTGTGTTTGTGTGTTTGTGTGGTTGTGTGTTTGTGTGTTTGTGTGTTTGTGTGATTGTGCGTTTGTGTGTGAGTGTTTCTGTGTTTGTGTGTTTATGTATTTGTGTGTTTGTGTGTGAGTGTTTCTGTGTTTGTGTGTTTTCGTTCTTCTGTATTTGTATCATTGTGTGTTTTTGTGTTTGTGTGTTAGTGTGTTGGCGTGTTTGTGTGTTTGTGTGTTTGTGTGTTTGTGTGTTTGTGTGTTTGTGTGTTCGTGTGTTCGTGTGTTAGTGTGTTTGTGTGTTCGTGTCTTTGTGTGTTTGTGTGTGAGTGTTTCTGTGTTTGTGTGTTCGTGAATTTGTGTGTTTGTGTGTGAGTGTTTCTGTGTTTGTGTGTTTTCGTCTTTCTGTATTTGTATCATTGTGTGTTTGTGTGTTTCTGTGTTAGTGTGTTGGCGTGTTTGTGTGTTTGTGTGTTCGTGTGTTTCTAAGTTTGTGTCTTTGTGTGGTGTGTGTTTGTGTTTTTGTGTGTCTGTGTGTTTGTGTGCTTGTGTGTTTGTGTGTTTGTGTGTTTGTGTGTTTGTGTGTTTGTGTGTTTGTGTGTTTGTGTGTTTGTGTGTTTGTGTGTTTGAGTGTTTGTGTGTTCTTGTGGTTGTGTGATCGTGTGTTTGTGTGCTTGTGTGGTTGTGTGTCTGTGTGTTTGTGTGTTTGTGTGTTTGTGTGTTTGTGTGTTTGTGTGTTTGTGTGTTTGTGTGTTTGTGTGTTTGTGTGTTTGTGTGTTTGTGTGTTTGTGTGTTTGTGTGTTTGTGTGTTTGTGTGTTTGTGTGTTTGTGTGTTTGTGTGTTTGTGTGTTTGTGTGTTTGTGTATTTGTGTTCCTGTGTGTTTGTGTGTTTGGGAGTTTGTGTGTTCGTGTGTTTGTTCGTTAGTTTGTCCGTGTGTTTGTGTCTTTGCGTGTTCGTGTGTTTGTGTATTTGTGTGTTCACGTGTTTGTGTGTTTTGTGCTTGTGTGTTTGTGATTTTGTGTGATCGTGTCATTGTGTGTTTGTGTGTTTGTGTGTTTGTGTGTTTGTGTGTTTGTGTGTTTGTGTGTTTGTGTGTTTGTGTGTTTGTGTGTTTGTGTGTTTGTGTGTTTGTGTGTTTGTGTGTTTGTGTGTTTGTGTGTTTGTGTGTTTGTGTGTTTGTGTGTTTGTGTGTTTGTGTGTTTGTGTGTTTGTGTGTTTGTGTGTTTGTGTGTTTGTGTGTTTGTGTGTTTGTGTGTTTTCGTGTTTGTGTGTTTGTGTGTTTGTGTGTTTGTGTGTTTGTGTGTTTGTGTGTTTGTGTGTTTGTGTGTTTGTGTGTTTGTGTGTTTGTGTGTTTTCGTGTTTGTGTGTTTGTGTGTTTGTGTGTTTGTGTGTTTGCGTGTTAGTGTGTTTGCGTGTTTGTGCGTTTGTGTGTTTGTGTGTTTGTGTGTTTGTGTGTTTGTGTTTTTGTGTGTTTGTGTGTTTGTGTGTTTGTGTATTTGTGTATTTGTATGTTTGATTGTTTGTGTGTTTGTCTGTTTGTGTGTTTGTGTGTTTGTGTGTTTGTGTGTTTGTGTGTTTGTGTATTTGTGTGTTTGTGTGTTAGTGTTTCTATGTTTTCGTGTTTGTGTGTTTCCATGTTTCTGTATTTGGATCATCGTGTGTTTGTGTGTTTGTGTGTTTGTGTATTTGTGTGTTTGTGTGTTTGTGTGTTTGTGTGTTTGTGTGTTTGTGTGTTTGAGTGTTTGTGTGTTTCTGTGGTTGTGTGATCGTGTGTTTGTGTGTTTGTGTGTTTTCGTGTCTGTGTGTTTGTGTGTTTGTGTGTTGGCGTGTTCGTGTGTTTGTGTGTTTGTGTGTTTGTGTGTTTGTGTGTTCGTGTGTTCGTGTGTTAGTGTGTTTGTGTGTTCGTGTCTTTGTCTGTTTGTGTGTGAGTGTTTCTGTGTTTGTGTGTTCGTGTATTTGTGTGTTTGTGTGTGAGTGTTTCTGTGTTTGTGTGTTTTCGTGTTTATGTATTTGTATCATTGTGTGTTTGTGTGTGCCTGTGTTAGTGTGTTGGCGTGTTTGTGTGTTTGGGTGTTTGTGTGTGTGTGTGTTCGTGTGTTTGTGTGGTGTGTTTGTTCCTTTGTGTCTTTATGTGCTTGTTTTTTTGTATGTTCTCGTGTTTGTGTGTTCGTGTGTTTGTGTGTTTGTGTGCTTGTGTGTTTGTGTGTTTGTGTGTTTGTGTTTTTGTGTGTCTGTGTATTTGTGTGTTTTCGTGTTTGTGTGCTTGTGTGTTTGTGTGTTTGTGTGTTTGTGTGTTTGTGTGTTTGTGTGTTGTTGTGTTTGTGTGTTTGTGTGTTTGTGTGTTTGTGTGTTTGTGTGTTTGTGTGTTTGTGTGTTTGTGTGTTTGTGTGTTTGTGTGTTTGTGTGTTTGTGTGTTTGAGTGTTTGTGTGTTTTCGTGGATGTGTGTTTGTGTTTTCGTGTCTGTGTGTTTGTGTGTTTTTTTGTTTGTGTGTTTGTGTGTTTGTGTGTTTGTGTGTTTGTGTGTTTGTGTGTTTGTGTGTTTGTGTGTTTGTGTGTTTGTGTGTTTGTGTGTTTGTGTGTTTGTGTGTTTGTGTGTTCGTGTGTTTGTGTGTTTGTGTGTTTGTGTGTTTGTGTGTTTGTGTGTTTGTGTGTTTGTGTGTTTGTGTGTTTGTGTGTTTGTGTGTTTGTGTGTTCGTGTGTTTATGTGTTTGTGTGTTTGTGTGCTTGTGTCTTTGTGTGTTCGTGTGCTTGTGTGTTTAGGTGCTTAAGCTGTTTGTGTGTTTGTGTGTTTCTGTGTTTGTGTGTTTGTATCGTTGTGTGTTTGTGTGTTTGTATCATTGTCTGTTTGTGTGTTTGTGTGTTACCGTGTTTGTGTGTTTGTGTATTCGTGTGTTTGTGTGTTTGTGTATTTGTGTGTTTGTGTGTACGTGTATTTGTGTGTTTTTGTGGTTGTGCTGTTTGTGTGTTTGTGTGATTTTGCTGTTTGTGTCTTTGTGTTTGTGTGTTTTTGTGTTTGTGAGTTTGTGTGATCGTGTCATTTAGTGTTTGTGTGTTTGTGTGGTTGTGTGGTTGTGTGTTTGTGTGTTTGTGTCTTTGTGCTATTTGTGTCCTTGTGTGTTTGTGTGGTTGTATGTTTGTGTGTTTGTGTGTTTGTGTGGTTGTGTGTTTGTGTGTGAGTTTTTCTGTGTTTGTGTGTTTGTGTGTTTGTGTGTTTGTGTGTTTGTGTGTTTGTGTGTTTGTGTGTTTGTGTGTTTGTGTGTTTGTGTGTTTGTGTGTTTGTGTGTTTGTGTGTTTGTGTGTTAGTGTGTTCGTGTGTTTGTGTGTTTGTGTGTTTTTGTGTTTGTGAGTTTGTGTGATCGTGTCATTTCGTGTTTGAGTGTTTGTGTGGTTGTGTGGTTGTGTGGTTGTGTGTTTGTGTGTTTGTGTCTTTGTGCTCTTTGTGTGTTTGTGTGTTTGTGTGGTTGTGTGTTTGTGTGTTTGTGTGTTTGTGTGTTTGTGTGTTTGTGTGTTTGTGTGGTTGTGTGTTTGTGTGTGAGTTTTTCTGTGTTTGTGTGTTTGTGTATTTGTGTAATTGTGTGTTTGTGTGTGAGTGTTTCTGTGTTTGTGTGTTTGTGTGTTTTCTTGTTTCTGTATTTGTATCATTGTGTGTTTGTGTGTTTGTTTGTTAGTGTGTTTGCGTGTTTGTGCGTTTGTGTGTTTGTGTGTTTGTGTGTTTGTGTGTTTGTGTGTTTGTGTGTTTGTGTGTTTGTGTGTTTGTGTGTTTGTGTGTTTGTGTGTTTGTGTGTTCGTGTTTTTGTGTGCTTGTGTGTTTGTGTGTTTGTGTATTTGTGTATTTGTATGTTTGATTGTTTGTGTGTTTGTCTGTTTGTGTATTTGTGTGTTTGTGTGTTTGTGTGTTTGAGTGTTTGTGTGTTTGTGTGATTGTGTGTTTGAATATTTGTGTGTTTGTGTGTTTGTGTGTGAGTGTTCCTATGTTTTCGTGTTTGTGTGTTTCCATGTTTCTGTATTTGGATCGTTGTGTGTTTGTGTGTTTGTGTGTTAGTGTGTTTGCGTCTTTGCGTGTTTGTGTGTTTGTGTGTTCTTGTGTTTGTGTGTTTGTGTGTTTGTGTGTTTGTGTGTTTGTGTGTTTGTGTGTTTGTGTGTTTGTGTGTTTGTGTGTTTGTGTGTTTGTGTGTTTGTGTGTTTGTGTGTTTGTGTTCCTGTGTGTTTGTGTGTTTGGGAGTTTGTGTGTTTGTGTATTCGTGTGTTCACGTGTTTGTGTGTTTTTGTGCTTGTGTGTTTGTGATTTTGTGTGATCGTGTCATTGTGTGTTTGTGTGTTTGTCTGGTTGTGTGTTTGTGTGTTTTTGTGTTTGTGTGTTTGTGTGTTTGTGTGTTTGTGTGTTTGTGTGTTTGTGTGTTTGTGTGTTTGTGTGTTTGTGTGTTTGTGTGTTTGTGTGTTCGTGTGTTTGTGTGTTTGTGTGTTTGTGTGTTTGTGTGTTTGTGTGTTTGTGTGTTTGTGTGTTTGTGTGTTTGTGTGTTTGTGTGTTCGTGTGTTTATGTGTTTGTGTGTTTGTGTGCTTGTGTCTTTGTGTGTTCGTGTGCTTGTGTGTTTAGGTGCTTAAGCTGTTTGTGTGTTTGTGTGTTTCTGTGTTTGTGTGTTTGTATCGTTGTGTGTTTGTGTGTTTGTATCATTGTCTGTTTGTGTGTTTGTGTGTTCATGTGTTTGTGTGTTTGTGTGTTTTTGTGTTTGTGTGTTCGTGTGTTTGTGTGTTTGTGTGTTTGTGTGTTTGTGTGTTTGTGTGTTTGTGTGTTTGTGTGTTTGTGGGTTTGTGTGTTTGTGTGTTTGTGTGTTTGTGTGTTTGTGTGTTTGTGTGTTTGTGTGTTTGTGTGTTTGTGTGTTTGTGTGTTAGTGTGTTCGTGTGTTTGTGTGTTTGTGTGTTTTTGTGTTTGTGAGTTTGTGTGATCGTGTCATTTCGTGTTTGAGTGTTTGTGTGGTTGTGTGGTTGTGTGTTTGTGTGTTTGTGTGTTTGTGTGTTTGTGTGTTTGTGTGTTTGTGTGTTTGTGTGTTTGTGTGTTTGTGTGTTTGTGTGTTTGTGTGTTTGTGTGTTTGTGTGTTTCTGTGTTTGTGTGTTTGTGTGTTTGTGTGTTTGTGTGTTAGTGTGTTCGTGTGTTTGTGTGTTTGTGTGTTTTTGTGTTTGTGAGTTTGTGTGATCGTGTCATTTCGTGTTTGAGTGTTTGTGTGGTTGTGTGGTTGTGTGGTTGTGTGTTTGTGTGTTTGTGTCATTGTGCTCTTTGTGTGTTTGTGTGTTTGTGTGGTTGTGTGTTTGTGTGTTTGTGTGTTTGTGTGTTTGTGTGGTTGTGTGTTTGTGTGTGAGTTTTTCTGTGTTTGTGTGTTTGTGTATTTGTGTAATTGTGTGTTTGTGTGTAAGTGTTTCTATGTTTGTGTGTTTGTGTGTTTTCTTGTTTCTGTATTTTTATCATTGTGTGTTTGTGTGTTTGTTTGTTAGTGTGTTTGCGTGTCTGTGCGTTTGTGTGTTTGTGTGTTTGTGTGTTTGTGTGTTTGTGTGTTTGTGTGTTCGTGTTTTTGTGTGCTTGTGTGTTTGTGTGTTTGTGTATTTGTGAATTTGTATGTTTGATTGTTTGTGTGTTTGTCTGTTTGTGTGTTTGTGTGTTTGTGTGATTGTGTGTTTGTATATTTGTGTGTTTGTGTGATTGTGTGTGAGTGTTTCTATGTTTTCGTGTTTGTGTGTTTCCATGTTCCTGTATTTGGATCGTTGTGTGTTTGTGTATTCGTGTGTTTGTGTGTTTGTGTATTTGTGTGTTTGTGTGTACGTGTATTTGTGTGTTTTTGTGGTTGTGCTGTTTGTGTGTTTGTGTGATTGCGCTGTTTGTGTCTTTGTGTTTGTGTGTTTTTGTGTTTGTGAGTTTGTGTGATCGTGTCATTTAGTGTTTGTGTGTTTGTGTGGTTGTGTGTTTGTGTGTTTGTGTCTTTGTGCTTTTTGTGTCCTTGTGTGTTTGTGTGGTTGTATGTTTGTGTGTTTGTGTGTTTGTGTGGTTGTGTGTTTGTGTGTGAGTTTTTCTGTGTTTGTGTGTTTGTGTGTTTGTGTGTTTGTGTGTTTGTGTGTTTGTGTGTTTGTGTGTTTGTGTGTTTGTGTGTTTGTGTGTTTGTGTGTTTGTGTGTTTGTGTGTTAGTGTGTTCGTGTGTTTGTGTGTTTGTGTGTTTTTGTGTTTGTGAGTTTGTGTGATCGTGTCATTTCGTGTTTGAGTGTTTGTGTGGTTGTGTGGTTGTGTGGTTGTGTGTTTGTGTGTTTGTGTCTTTGTGCTCTTTGTGTGTTTGTGTGTTTGTGTGGTTGTGTGTTTGTGTGTTTGTGTGTTTGTGTGTTTGTGTGGTTGTGTGTTTGTGTGTGAGTTTTTCTGTGTTTGTGTGTTTGTGTATTTGTGTAATTGTGTGTTTGTGTGTGAGTGTTTCTGTGTTTGTGTGTTTGTGTGTTTTCTTGTTCCTGTATTTGTATCATTGTGTGTTTGTGTGTTTGTTTGTTAGTGTGTTTGCGTGTTTGTGCGATTGTGTGTTTGTGTGTTTGTGTGTTTGTGTGTTTGTGTGTTTGTGTGTTTGTGTGTTTGTGTGTTCGTGTTTTTGTGTGCTTGTGTGTTTGTGTGTTTGTGTATTTGTGTATTTGTATGTTTGATTGTTTGTGTGTTTGTCTGTTTGTGTGTTTGTGTGTTTGTGTGTTTGTGTGTTTGAGTGTTTGTGTGTTTGTGTGATTGTGTGTTTGTATATTTGTGTGTTTGTGTGTTTGTGTGTGAGTGTTCCTATGTTTTCGTGTTTGTGTGTTTCCATGTTTCTGTATTTGGATCGTTGTGTGTTTGTGTGTTTGTGTGTTAGTGTGTTTGCGTCTTTGCGTGTTTGTGTGTTTGTGTGTTCTTGTGTTTGTGTGTTTGTGTGTTTGTGTGTTTGTGTGTTTGTGTGTTTGTGTGTTTGTGTGTTTGTGTGTTTGTGTGTTTGTGTGTTTGTGTGTTTGTGTGTTTGTGTGTTTGTGTGTTTGTGTGTTTGTGTTCCTGTGTGTTTGTGTGTTTGGGAGTTTGTGTGTTTGTGTATTCGTGTGTTCACGTGTTTGTGTGTTTTTGTGCTTGTGTGTTTGTGTGCTTGTATGTTTGTGTGTTTGTGTGTTTGTGTGTTTGTGTGTTTGTGTGTTTGTGTGTTTGTGTGTTCGTGTGTTTGTGTGTTTGTGTGTTTGTGTGTTTGTGTGTTTGTGTGTTTGTGTGTTTGTGTGTTTGTGTGTTTGTGTGTTTGTGTGTTTGTGTGTTTGTGTGTTTGTGTGTTTGTGTGTTTGTGTGTTTGTGTGTTTGTGTGTTTGTGTGTTAGTGTGTTCGTGTGTTTGTGTGTTTGTGTGTTTTTGTGTTTGTGAGTCTGTGTGATCGTGTCATTTCGTGTTTGAGTGTTTGTGTGGTTGTGTGGTTGTGTGTTTGTGTGTTTGTGTGTTTGTGTGTTTGTGTGTTTGTGTGTTTGTGTGTTTGTGTGTTTGTGTGTTTGTGTGTTTGTGTGTTTGTGTGTTTGTGTGTTTGTGTGTTTGTGTGTTTGTGTGTTTGTGTGTTTGTGTGTTTGTGTGTTTGTGTGTTTGTGTGTTTGTGTGTTTGTGTGTTTGTGTGTTCGTGTGTTTGTGTGTTTGTGTGTTTTTGTGTTTGTGAGTTTGTGTGATCGTGTCATTTCGTGTTTGAGTGTTTGTGTGGTTGTGTGGTTGTGTGGTTGTGTGTTTGTGTGTTTGTGTCTTTGTGCTCTTTGTGTGTTTGTGTGTTTGTGTGGTTGTGTGTTTGTGCTCTTTGTGTGTTTGTGTGTTTGTGTGGTTGTGTGTTTGTGTGTTTGTGTGTTTGTCTGGTTGTGTGTTTGTGTGTTTTTGTGTTTGTGTGTTTGTGTGTTTGTGTGTTTGTGTGTTTGTGTGTTTGTGTGTTTGTGTGTTTGTGTGTTTGTGTGTTCGTGTGTTTGTGTGTTTGTGTGTTTGTGTGTTTGTGTGTTTGTGTGTTTGTGTGTTTGTGTGTTTGTGTGTTTGTGTGTTTGTGTGTTTGTGTGTTCGTGTGTTTATGTGTTTGTGTGTTTGTGTGCTTGTGTCTTTGTGTGTTCGTGTGCTTGTGTGTTTAGGTGCTTAAGCTGTTTGTGTGTGTGTGTGTTTCTGTGTTTGTGTGTTTGTATCGTTGTGTGTTTGTGTGTTTGTATCATTGTCTGTTTGTGTGTTTGTGTGTTACCGTGTTTGTGTGTTTGTGTATTCGTGTGTTTGTGTGTTTGTGTATTTGTGTGTTTGTGTGTACGTGTATTTGTGTGTTTTTGTGGTTGTGCTGTTTGTGTGTTTGTGTGGTTGTGTGGCTTTGTGTTTGTGTGTTTGTGTCTTTGTGCTTTTTGTGTCCTTGTGTGTTTGTGTGGTTGTATGTTTGTGTGTTTGTGTGTTTGTGTGGTTGTGTGTTTGTGTGTGAGTTTTTCTGTGTTTGTGTGTTTGTGTGTTTGTGTGTTTGTGTGTTTGTGTGTTTGTGTGTTTGTGTGTTTGTGTGTTTGTGTGTTTGTGTGTTTGTGTGTTTGTGTGTTTGTGTGTTAGAGTGTTCGTGTGTTTGTGTGTTTGTGTGTTTTTGTGTTTGTGAGTTTGTGTGATCGTGTCATTTCGTGTTTGAGTGTTTGTGTGGTTGTGTGGTTGTGTGGTTGTGTGTTTGTGTTTTTGTGTCTTTGTGCTCTTTGTGTGTTTGTGTGTTTGTGTGGTTGTCTGTTTGTGTGTTTGTGTGTTTGTGTGTTTGTGTGGTTGTGTGTTTGTGTGTGAGTTTTTCTGTGTTTGTGTGTTTGTGTATTTGTGTAATTGTGTGTTTGTGTGTGAGTGTTTCTGTGTTTGTGTGTTTGTGTGTTTTCTTGTTTCTGTATTTGTATCATTGTGTGTTTGTGTGTTTGTTTGTTAGTGTGTTTGCGTGTTTGTGCGTTTGTGTGTTTGTGTGTTTGTGTGTTTGTGTGTTTGTGTGTTTGTGTATTTGTGAATTTGTATGTTTGATTGTTTGTGTGTTTGTCTGTTTGTGTGTTTGTGTGTTTGTGTGATTGTGTGTTTGTATATTTGTGTGTTTGTGTGTTTGTGTGTGAGTGTTTCTATGTTTTCGTGTTTGTGTGTTTCCATGTTCCTGTATTTGGATCGTTGTGTGTTTGTGTATTCGTGTGTTTGTGTGTTTGTGTATTTGTGTGTTTGTGTGTACGTGTATTTGTGTGTTTTTGTGGTTGTGCTGTTTGTGTGTTTGTGTGATTGCGCTGTTTGTGTCTTTGTGTTTGTGTGTTTTTGTGTTTGTGAGTTTGTGTGATCGTGTCATTTAGTGTTTGTGTGTTTGTGTGGTTGTGTGGTTGTGTGTTTGTGTGTTTGTGTTTTTGTGCTTTTTGTGTCCTTGTGTGTTTGTGTGGTTGTATGTTTGTGTGTTTGTGTGTTTGTGTGGTTGTGTGTTTGTGTGTGAGTTTTTCTGTGTTTGTGTGTTTGTGTGTTTGTGTGTTTGTGTGTTTGTGTGTTTGTGTGTTAGTGTGTTCGTGTGTTTGTGTGTTTGTGTGTTTTTGTGTTTGTGAGTTTGTGTGATCGTGTCATTTCGTGTTTGAGTGTTTGTGTGGTTGTGTGGTTGTGTGGTTGTGTGTTTGTGTGTTTGTGTCTTTGTGCTCTTTGTGTGTTTGTGTGTTTGTGTGGTTGTGTGTTTGTGTGTTTGTGTGTTTGTGTGGTTGTGTGTTTGTGTGTGAGTTTTTCTGTGTTTGTGTGTTTGTGTATTTGTGTAATTGTGTGTTTGTGTGTGAGTGTTTCTGTGTTTGTGTGTTTGTGTGTTTTCTTGTTTCTGTATTTGTATCATTGTGTGTTTGTGTGTTTGTTTGTTAGTGTGTTTGCGTGTTTGTGCGATTGTGTGTTTGTGTGTTTGTGTGTTTGTGTGTTTGTGTGTTTGTGTGTTTGTGTGTTTGTGTGTTCGTGTTTTTGTGTGCTTGTGTGTTTGTGTGTTTGTGTATTTGTGTATTTGTATGTTTGATTGTTTGTGTGTTTGTCTGTTTGTGTGTTTGTGTGTTTGTGTGTTTGTGTGTTTGAGTGTTTGTGTGTTTGTGTGATTGTGTGTTTGTATATTTGTGTGTTTGTGTGTTTGTGTGTGAGTGTTCCTATGTTTTCGTGTTTGTGTGTTTCCATGTTTCTGTATTTGGATCGTTGTGTGTTTGTGTGTTTGTGTGTTAGTGTGTTTGCGTCTTTGCGTGTTTGTGTGTTTGTGTGTTTGTGTGTTTGTGTGTTTGTGTGTTTGTGTGTTTGTGTGTTTGTGTGTTTGTGTGTTTGTGTGTTTGTGTGTTTGTGTGTTTGTGTGTTTGTGTGTTTGTGTGTTTGTGTGTTTGTGTGTTTGTGTGTTTGTGTGTTTGTGTTCCTGTGTGTTTTTGTGTTTGGGAGTTTGTGTGTTTGTGTATTCGTGTGTTCACGTGTTTGTGTGTTTTTGTGCTTGTGTGTTTGTGTGCTTGTATGTTTGTGTGTTTGTGTGTTTGTGTGTTTGTGTGTTTGTGTGTTTGTGTGTTTGTGTGTTTGTGTGTTCGTGTGTTTGTGTGTTTGTGTGTTTGTGTGTTTGTGTGTTTGTGTGTTTGTGTGTTTGTGTGTTTGTGTGTTTGTGTGTTTGTGTGTTTGTGTGTTTGTGTGTTTGTGTGTTTGTGTGTTTGTGTGTTTGTGTGTTAGTGTGTTCGTGTGTTTGTGTGTTTGTGTGTTTTTGTGTTTGTGAGTCTGTGTGATCGTGTCATTTCGTGTTTGAGTGTTTGTGTGGTTGTGTTGTTGTGTGTTTGTGTGTTTGTGTGTTTGTGTGTTTGTGTGTTTGTGTGTTTGTGTGTTTGTGTGTTTGTGTGTTTGTGTGTTTGTGTGTTTGTGTGTTTGTGTGTTTGTGTGTTTGTGTGTTTGTGTGTTTGTGTGTTTGTGTGTTTGTGTGTTTGTGTGTTAGTGTGTTCGTGTGTTTGTGTGTTTGTGTGTTTTTGTGTTTGTGAGTTTGTGTGATCGTGTCATTTCGTGTTTGAGTGTTTGTGTGGTTGTGTAGTTGTGTGGTTGTGTGTTTGTGTGTTTGTGTGTTTGTGTGTTTGTGTGGTTGTGTGTTTGTGTGTGAGTTTTTCTGTGTTTGTGTGTTTGTGTATTTGTGTAATTGTGTGTTTGTGTGTGAGTGTTTCTGTGTTTGTGTGTTTGTGTGTTTTCTTGTTTCTGTATTTGTATCATTGTGTGTTTGTGTGTTTGTTTGTTAGTGTGTTTGCGTGTTTGTGCGTTTGTGTGTTTGTGTGTTTGTGTGTTTGTGTGTTTGTGTGTTCGTGTTTTTGTGTGCTCGTGTGTTTGTGTGTTTGTGTATTTGTGTATTTGTATGTTTGATTGTTTGTGTGTTTGTCTGTTTGTGTGTTTGTGTGTTTGTGTGATTGTGTGTTTGTATATTTGTGTGTTTGTGTGTTTGTGTGTGAGTGTTTCTATGTTTTCGTGTTTGTGTGTTTCCATGTTCCTGTATTTGGATCGTTGTGTGTTTGTGTGTTTGTGTGTTAGTGTGTTTGCGTCTTTGCGTGTTTGTGTGTTTGTGTGTTCTTGTGTTTGTGTGTTTGTGTGTTTGTGTGTTTGTGTGTTTGTGTGTTTGTGTGTTTGTGTGTTTGTGTGTTTGTGTGTTTGCGTGTTTCTGTGTTTGTGTGTTTGTGTGTTCGTGTGTTTCCGTGTTTGTGTGTTTGTGTTCCTGTGTGTTTAAGTGTTTTTATGTTTGTGTGTTTACGTGTTTGTATGTTTGTGTGTTCGTGTGTTTGTGTGTTCGTGTGTTTGTGTGTTTGTGTGTTTGTGTGGTTGTGTGTTTGTGTGTTTGTGTGTTTGTGTGTTTGTGTGTTTGTGTGTTTGTGTGTTTGTGTGTTTGTGTGTTTGTGTGTTTGTGTGTTTGTGTGTTTGTGTGTTTGTGTGTTTGCGTGTTAGTGTGTTTGCGTGTTTGTGCGTTTGTGTGTTTGTGTGTTTGTGTGTTTGTGTGTTTGTGTGTTTGTGTGTTTGTGTGTTTGTGTTTTTGTGTGTTTGTGTGTTTGTGTGTTTGTGTATTTGTGTATTTGTATGTTTGATTGTTTGTGTGTTTGTCTGTTTGTGTGTTTGTGTGTTTGTGTGTTTGTGTATTTGTGTGTTTGTGTGTTTGTGTGTTTGTGTGTGAGTGTTTCTATGTTTTCGTGCTTGTGTGTTTCCATGTTTCTGTATTTGGATCATCGTGTGTTTGTGTGTTTGTGTGTTAGTGTGTTTGCGTCTTTGCGTGTTTGTGTGTTTGTGTGTTCGTGTGGTTGTGTGGTTGTGTGTTTGTGTGTTTGTGTCTTTGTGCTCTTTGTGTGTTTGTGTGTTTGTGTGGTTGTGTGTTTGTGTGTTTGTGTGTTTGTGTGTTTGTGTGGTTGTGTGTTTGTGTGTGAGTTTTTCTGTGTTTGTGTGTTTGTGTATTTGTGTAATTGTGTGTTTGTGTGTGAGTGTTTCTGTGTTTGTGTGTTTGTGTGTTTTCTTGTTTCTGTATTTGTATCATTGTGTGTTTGTGTGTTTGTTTGTTAGTGTGTTTGCGTGTTTGTGCGATTGTGTGTTTGTGTGTTTGTGTGTTTGTGTGTTTGTGTGTTTGTGTGTTTGTGTGTTTGTGTGTTCGTGTTTTTGTGTGCTTGTGTGTTTGTGTGTTTGTGTATTTGTGTATTTGTATGTTTGATTGTTTGTGTGTTTGTCTGTTTGTGTGTTTGTGTGTTTGTGTGTTTGTGTGTTTGAGTGTTTGTGTGTTTGTGTGATTGTGTGTTTGTATATTTGTGTGTTTGTGTGTTTGTGTGTGAGTGTTCCTATGTTTTCGTGTTTGTGTGTTTCCATGTTTCTGTATTTGGATCGTTGTGTGTTTGTGTGTTTGTGTGTTAGTGTGTTTGCGTCTTTGCGTGTTTGTGTGTTTGTGTGTTTGTGTGTTTGTGTGTTTGTGTGTTTGTGTGTTTGTGTGTTTGTGTGTTTGTGTGTTTGTGTGTTTGTGTGTTTGTGTGTTTGTGTGTTTGTGTGTTTGTGTGTTTGTGTGTTTGTGTGTTTGTGTGTTTGTGTGTTTGTGTGTTTGTGTTCCTGTGTGTTTTTGTGTTTGGGAGTTTGTGTGTTTGTGTATTCGTGTGTTCACGTGTTTGTGTGTTTTTGTGCTTGTGTGTTTGTGTGCTTGTATGTTTGTGTGTTTGTGTGTTTGTGTGTTTGTGTGTTTGTGTGTTTGTGTGTTTGTGTGTTTGTGTGTTCGTGTGTTTGTGTGTTTGTGTGTTTGTGTGTTTGTGTGTTTGTGTGTTTGTGTGTTTGTGTGTTTGTGTGTTTGTGTGTTTGTGTGTTTGTGTGTTTGTGTGTTTGTGTGTTTGTGTGTTTGTGTGTTTGTGTGTTTGTGTGTTAGTGTGTTCGTGTGTTTGTGTGTTTGTGTGTTTTTGTGTTTGTGAGTCTGTGTGATCGTGTCATTTCGTGTTTGAGTGTTTGTGTGGTTGTGTTGTTGTGTGTTTGTGTGTTTGTGTGTTTGTGTGTTTGTGTGTTTGTGTGTTTGTGTGTTTGTGTGTTTGTGTGTTTGTGTGTTTGTGTGTTTGTGTGTTTGTGTGTTTGTGTGTTTGTGTGTTTGTGTGTTTGTGTGTTTGTGTGTTTGTGTGTTTGTGTGTTTGTGTGTTAGTGTGTTCGTGTGTTTGTGTGTTTGTGTGTTTTTGTGTTTGTGAGTTTGTGTGATCGTGTCATTTCGTGTTTGAGTGTTTGTGTGGTTGTGTAGTTGTGTGGTTGTGTGTTTGTGTGTTTGTGTCTTTGTGCTCTTTGTGTGTTTGTGTGTTTGTGTGGTTGTGTGTTTGTGTGTTTGTGTGTTTGTGTGTTTGTGTGGTTGTGTGTTTGTGTGTGAGTTTTTCTGTGTTTGTGTGTTTGTGTATTTGTGTAATTGTGTGTTTGTGTGTGAGTGTTTCTGTGTTTGTGTGTTTGTGTGTTTTCTTGTTTCTGTATTTGTATCATTGTGTGTTTGTGTGTTTGTTTGTTAGTGTGTTTGCGTGTTTGTGCGTTTGTGTGTTTGTGTGTTTGTGTGTTTGTGTGTTTGTGTGTTCGTGTTTTTGTGTGCTCGTGTGTTTGTGTGTTTGTGTATTTGTGTATTTGTATGTTTGATTGTTTGTGTGTTTGTCTGTTTGTGTGTTTGTGTGTTTGTGTGATTGTGTGTTTGTATATTTGTGTGTTTGTGTGTTTGTGTGTGAGTGTTTCTATGTTTTCGTGTTTGTGTGTTTCCATGTTCCTGTATTTGGATCGTTGTGTGTTTGTGTGTTTGTGTGTTAGTGTGTTTGCGTCTTTGCGTGTTTGTGTGTTTGTGTGTTCTTGTGTTTGTGTGTTTGTGTGTTTGTGTGTTTGTGTGTTTGTGTGTTTGTGTGTTTGTGTGTTTGTGTGTTTGTGTGTTTGTGTGTTTGCGTGTTTCTGTGTTTGTGTGTTTGTGTGTTCGTGTGTTTCCGTGTTTGTGTGTTTGTGTTCCTGTGTGTTTAAGTGTTTTTATGTTTGTGTGTTTACGTGTTTGTATGTTTGTGTGTTCGTGTGTTTGTGTGTTCGTGTGTTTGTGTGTTTGTGTGTTTGTGTGGTTGTGTGTTTGTGTGTTTGTGTGTTTGTGTGTTTGTGTGTTTGTGTGTTTGTGTGTTTGTGTGTTTGTGTGTTTGTGTGTTTGTGTGTTTGTGTGTTTGTGTGTTTGTGTGTTTGTGTGTTTGCGTGTTAGTGTGTTTGCGTGTTTGTGCGTTTGTGTGTTTGTGTGTTTGTGTGTTTGTGTGTTTGTGTGTTTGTGTGTTTTTGTGTTTGTGTTTTTGTGTGTTTGTGTGTTTGTGTGTTTGTGTATTTGTGTATTTGTATGTTTGATTGTTTGTGTGTTTGTCTGTTTGTGTGTTTGTGTGTTTGTGTGTTTGTGTATTTGTGTGTTTGTGTGTTTGTGTGTTTGTGTGTGAGTGTTTCTATGTTTTCGTGCTTGTGTGTTTCCATGTTTCTGTATTTGGATCATCGTGTGTTTGTGTGTTTGTGTGTTAGTGTGTTTGCGTCTTTGCGTGTTTGTGTGTTTGTGTGTTCGTGTGTTTGTGTGTATGTGTGTTTGTGTGTTTGTGTGTTTGTGTGTTCGTGTGTTTGTGTGTTTGTGTGTTTGTGTGTTTGTGTGTTTGTGTGTTTGTGTGTTTGTGTGTTTGTGTGTTTGTGTGTTTGTGTGTTTGTGTGTTTGTGTGTTTGTGTTCCTGTGAGTTTGTGTGTTTGGGAGTTTGTGTGTGCGTGTGTTTGTGTGTTTTTTTGTCCGTGTGTTTGTGTCTTTGTGTATCCGTGTGTTTCTGTATTCGTGTTTGTGTGTTTGTGTATTTGTGTGTTTGTGTGTTTGTGTGTTTGTGTGTTTGTCTGTTTGATTGTTTGTGTGTTTGTCTCTTTGTGTGTTTGTGTGTTTGTGCGTTTGTGTGTTTGTGTATTTGTGTGTTTGTGTGTTTGTGTGTGAGTATTCCTATGTTTTCGTGTTTGTGTGTTTCCATGTTTCTGTATTTGGATCATTGTGTGTTTGTGTGTTTGTGTGTTAGTGTGTTTGCGTCTTTGCGTCTTTGCCTGTTTGTGTGTTTGTGTGTTTGTGTGTTTGTGTGTTTGTGTGTTTGTGTGTTTGTGTGTTTGTGTGTTTGTGTGTTTGTGTGTTTGTGTGTTTGTGTGTTTGTGTGTTTGTGTGTTTGTGTGTTTGTGTGTTTGTGTGTTCGTGTGTTTGTGTGTTTGTGTGCTTGTGTGTGTGTGTGTCTGTGTGTTTGTGTGTTTGTGTGTTTGTGTGTTTGTGTATTTGTGTTCCTGTGTGTTTGTGTGTTTGGGAGTTTGTGTGTTCGAGTGTTTGTTCGTTAGTTTGTCCGTGTGTTTTCGTCTTTGCGTGTTCGTGTGTTTGTGTATTCGTGTGTTCACGTGTTTGTGTGTTTTTGTGCTTGTGTGTTTGTGATTTTGTGTGATCGTGTCATTGTGTGTTTGTGTGTTTGTCTGGTCGTGTGTTCGTGTGTTTGTGTGTTTGTGTGTTTGTGTGTATGTGTGTTTGTGTGTTTGCGTGTTAGTGTGTTTGCGTGTTTGTGCGTTTGTGTGTTTGTGTGTTTGTGTGTTTGTGTGTTTGTGTGTTTGTGTGTTTGTGTGTTTGTGTTTTTGTGTGTTTGTGTGTTTGTGTGTTTGTGTATTTGTGTATTTGTATGTTTGATTGTTTGTGTGTTTGTCTGTTTGTGTGTTTGTGTGTTTGTGTGTTTGTGTATTTGTGTGTTTGTGTGTTTGTGTGTGAGTGTTTCTATGTTTTCGTGTTTGTGTGTTTCCACGTTTCTGTATTTGGATCATCGTGTGTTTGTGTGTTTGTGTGTTTGTCTGTTTGTGTATTTGTATGTTTGATTGTTTGTGTGTTTGTCTGTTTGTGTATTTGTATGTTTGATTGTTTGTGTGTTTGTCTCTTTGTGTGTTTGTGTGTTTGTGTGTTTGTGTGTTTGTGTATTTGTGTGTTTGTGTGTTTGTGTGTGAGTGTTCCTATGTTTTCGTGTTTGTGTGTTTCCATGTTTCTGTATTTGGATCATTGTGTGTTTGTGTGTTTGTGTGTTAGTGTGTTTGCGTCTTTGCCTGTTTGTGTGTTTGCGTCTTTGCGTGTTTGTGTGTTTGTGTGTTCGTGTGTTTGTGTGTTTGTGTGTTTGTGTGTTTGTGTGTTTGTGTGTTTGTGTGTTTGTGTGTTTGTGTGTTTGTGTGTTTGTGTGTTTGTGTGTTTGTGTGTTTGTGTGTTTGTGTGTTTGTGTGTTTGTGTGTTTGTGTGTTTGTGTGTTTGTGTGTTTGTGTGTTTGTGTGCTTGTGTGTGTGTGTGTCTGTGTGTTTGTGTGTTTGTGTGTTTCTGTGTTTGGGTGTTTGTGTATTTGTGTTCCTGTGTGTTTGTCTGTTTGGGAGTTTGTGTGTTCGTGTGTTTGTTCGTTAGTTTGTCCGTGTGTTTGTGTCTTTGCGTGTTCGTGTGTTTGTGTATTCGTGTTTTCACGTGTTTGTGTGTTTTTGTGCTTGTGTGTTTGTGATTTTGTGTGATCGTGTCATTGTGTGTTTGTGTGTTTGTCCGGTTGGGTGTTTGTGTGTTCGTGTGTTTGTAAGTTTGTGTGTTTGTGTGTTTGTGTGTTTGTGTGTTTGTGTGTTTGTGTGTTTGCGTGTTAGTGTGTTTGCGTGTTTGTGCGTTTGTTTGTTTGTGTGTTTGTGTGTTTGTGTGTTTGTGTGTTTGTGTGTTTGTGTGTTTGTGTGTTTGTGTTTTTGTGTGTTTGTGTGTTTGTGTGTTTGTGTATTTGTGTATTTGTGTATTTGTATGTTTGATTGTTCGTGTGTTTGTCTGTTTGTGTGTTTGTGTGTTTGTGTGTTTGTGTATTTGTGTGTTTGTGTGTTTGTGTGTGAGTGTTTCTATGTTTTCGTGTTTGTGTGTTTCCATGTTTCTGTATTTGGATCATCGTGTGTTTGTGTGTTTGTGTGTTAGTGTGTTTGCATCTTTGCGTGTTTGTGTGTTTGTGTGTTTGTGTGTTTGTGTGTTTGTGTGTTTGTGTGTTTGTGTGTTTGTGTGTTTGTGTGTTTGTGTGTTTGTGTGTTTGTGTGTTTGTGTGTTTGTGTGTTTGTGTGTTTGTGTGTTTGTGTGTTTGTGTGTTTGTGTGTTTGTGTGTTTGTGTGTTTGTGTGTTTGTGTGTTTGTGTGTTTGTGTTCCTGTGAGTTTGTGTGTTTGGGAGTTTGTGTGTGCGTGTGTTTGTGTGTTTGTTTGTCCGTGTGTTTGTGTCTTTGTGTGTCCGTGTGTTTCTGTATTCGTGTGTTCACGTGTTTGTGTGTTTTTGTGCTTGTGTGTTTGTGATTTTGTGTGATCGTGTCATTGTGTGTTTGTGTGTTTGTCTGGTTGCGTGTTTGTGTGTTTTGTGTTTGCGTGTTTGTGTGTTTGAGTGTTTGTGTGTTTGTGTGTTTGTGTGTTTGTGTGTTTGTGTGTTTGTGTGTTTGGATGTTTGTGTGTTTGTGTGTTTGTGTGTTTGTGTGTTTGTGTGTTTGTGTGTTTGTGTGTTTGTGTGTTTGTGTGTTTGTGTGTTTGTGTGTTTGTGTGTTTGTGTGTTCGTGTGTTTGTGTGTTTGTGTGTTTGTGTGTTTGTGTGTTTGTGTGTTTGTGTGTTTGTGTGTTTGTGTGTTTGTGTGTTTGGGTGTTTGTGTGTTTGTGTGTTTGTGTGTTTGTGTGTTTGTGTGTTTGTGTGTTTGTGTGTTTGTGTGTTTGTGTGTTTGTGTGTTTGTGTGTTTGTGTGTTTGTGTGTTTGTGTGTTTGTGTGTTTGTGTGTTTGTGTGTTTGTGTGTTTGGGTGCTTGTGTGTTTGTGTGTTTGTGTGTTTGTGTGTTTGTGTGTTTGTGTGTTTGTGTGTTTGTGTGTTTGTGTGTTTATGTGTTTGTGTGTTTGTGTGCTTGTGTCTTTGTGGGTTCGTGTGTTTGTGTGTACGTGTATTTGTGTGTTTGTGTGTTTAGGTGTTTAAGCTGTCTGTGCGTTTGTGTGTTTCTGTGTTTGTGTGTTTGTATCATTGTGTGTTTGTGTGTTTGTGTGTTTTTATCATTGTCTGTTTGTGTGTTTGTGTGTTACCGTGTTTGTGTGTTCGTGTGTTCGTGTGTTCGTGTGTTTGTGTGTTTGTGTGTTTGTGTATTCGTGTGTTTGTGTGTACGTGTATTTGTGTGTTTGTGTGTTTTTGTGGTTGTGCTGTTTGTGTGTTTGTGTGATTGCGCTGTTTGTGTTTTTGTGTGTTTGCGTGTTTGTGCGTTTGTGTGTTTGTGTGTTTGTGTGTTTGTGTGTTCGTGTGTTTTTGTTTTTGTGTGTTTGTGTGTTTGTGTGTTTGTGTATTTGTGTATTTGTATGTTTGATTGTTTGTGTGTTTGTCTGTTTGTGTGTTTGTTTGTTTGTGTGTTTGTGTATTTGTGTGTTTGTGTGTTTGTGTGTGAGTGTTTCTATGTTTTCGTGATTGTGTGTTTCCATGTTTCTGTATTTGGATCATCGTGTGTTTGTGTGTTTGTGTGTTAGTGTGTTTGCGTCTTTGCGTGTTTGTGTGTTTGTGTGTTCGTGTGTTTGTGTGTTTGTGTGTTTGTGTGTTTGTGTGTTTGTGTGTTTGTGTGTTTGTGTGTTTGTGTGTATGTGTGTTTGTGTGTTTGTGTGTTTGTGTGTTTGTGTGTTTGTGTGTTTGTGTGTTTGTGTGTTTGTGTGTTTGTGTGTTTGTGTGTTTGTGTGTTTGTGTGTTTGTGTGTTTGTGTGTTTGTGTGTTTGTGTGTTTGTGTGTTTGTGTTCCTGTGAGTTTGTGTGTTTGGGAGTTTGTGTGTGCGTGTGTTTGTGTGTTTTTTTGTCCGTGTGTTTGTGTCTTTGTGTATCCGTGTGTTTCTGTATTCGTGTTTGTGTGTTTGTGTATTTGTGTGTTTGTGTGTTTGTGTGTTTGTGTGTTTGTGTGTTTGTCTGTTTGTGTGTTTGTGTGTTTGTGTGTTTGTGTGCTTGTGTGTGTGTGTGTCTGTGTGTTTGTGTGTTTGTGTGTTTCTGTGTTTGGTAGTTTGTGTATTTGTGTTCCTGTGTGTTTGTCTGTTTGGGAGTTTGTGTGTTTGTGTGTTTGTGTGTTCGTGTGTTTCCGTGTTTGTGTGTTTGTGTTCCTGTGTGTTTAAGTGTTTTTATGTTTGTGTGTTTACGTGTTTGTATGTTTGTGTGTTCGTGTGTTTGTGTGTTCGTGTGTTTGTGTGTTTGTGTGTTTGTGTGGTTGTGTGTTTGTGTGTTTGTGTGTTTGTGTGTTTGTGTGTTTGTGTGTTTGTGTATTTGTGTGTTTGTGTGTTTGTGTGTTTGTGTGTTTGTGTGTTTGCGTGTTAGTGTGTTTGCGTGTTTGTGCGTTTGTGTGTTTGTGTGTTTGTGTGTTTGTGTGTTTGTGTGTTTGTGTTTTTGTGTGTTTGTGTGTTTGTGTGTTTGTGTATTTGTGTATTTGTATGTTTGATTGTTTGTGTGTTTGTCTGTTTGTGTGTTTGTGTGTTTGTGTGTTTGTGTATTTGTGTGTTTGTGTGTTTGTGTGTGAGTGTTTCTATGTTTTCGTGCTTGTGTGTTTCCATGTTTCTGTATTTGGATCATCGTGTGTTTGTGTGTTTGTGTGTTAGTGTGTTTGCGTCTTTGCGTGTTTGTGTGTTTGTGTGTTCGTGTGTTTGTGTGTTTGTGTGTTTGTGTGTTTGTGTGTTTGTGTGTTTGTGTGTTTGTGTGTTTGTGTGTTTGTGTGTTTGTGTGTTTGTGTGTTTGTGTGTTTGTGTGTTTGTGTGTTTGTGTGTTTGTGTGTTTGTGTGTTTGTGTGTTTGTGTGTTTGTGTGTTTGTGTGTTTGTGTGTTTGTGTGTTTGTGTGTTTGTGTGTTTGTGTGTTTGTGTTCCTGTGAGTTTGTGTGTTTGGGAGTTTGTGTGTGCGTGTGTTTGTGTGTTTTTTTGTCCGTGTGTTTGTGTCTTTGTGTATCCGTGTGTTTCTGTATTCGTGTTTGTGTGTTTGTGTATTTGTGTGTTTGTGTGTTTGTGTGTTTGTGTGTTTGTCTGTTTGTGTGTTTGTGTGTTTGTGTGTTTGTGTGCTTGTGTGTGTGTGTGTCTGTGTGTTTGTGTGTTTGTGTGTTTCTGTGTTTGGGTGTTTGTGTATTTGTGTTCCTGTGTGTTTGTCTGTTTGGGAGTTTGTGTGTTCGTGTGTTTGTTCGTTAGTTTGTCCGTGTGTTTGTGTCTTTGCGTGTTCGTGTGTTTGTGTATTCGTGTGTTCACGTGTTTGTGTGTTTTTGTGCTTGTGTGTTTGTGATTTTGTGTGATCGTGTCATTGTGTGTTTGTGTGTTTGTCTGGTTGTGTGTTTGTGTGTTTGTGTGTTTGTGTGTTTGTGTGTTTGTGTGTTTCTGTGTTTGTGTGTTTGCGTGTTAGTGTGTTTGCGTGTTTGTGCGTTTGTTTGTTTGTGTGTTTGTGTGTTTGTGTGTTTGTGTGTTTGTGTGTTTGTGTGTTTGTGTTTTTGTGTGTTTGTGTGTTTGTGTGTTTGTGTATTTGTGTATTTGTGTATTTGTATGTTTGATTGTTTGTGTGTTTGTCTGTTTGTGTGTTTGTGTGTTTGTGTGTTTGTGTATTTGTGTGTTTGTGTGTTTGTGTGTTTGTGTGTTTGTGTATTTGTGTGTTTGTGTGTTTGTGTGTGAGTGTTTCTATGTTTTCGTGTTTGTGTGTTTCCATGTTTCTGTATTTGGATCATCGTGTGTTTGTGTGTTTGTGTGTTAGTGTGTTTGCGTGTTAGTGTGTTTGCGTGTTTGTGCGTTTGTTTGTTTGTGTGTTTGTGTGTTTGTGTGTTTGTGTGTTAGTGTGTTTGTGTGTTTGTGTTTTTGTGTGTTTGTGTGTTTGTGTGTTTGTGTGTTTGTGTGTTCGTGTGTTTGTGTGTTTGTGTGTTCGTGTGTTTGTGTGTTTGTGTGTTTGTGTGTTTGTGTGTTTGTGTGTTTGTGTGTTTGTGTGTTTGTGTGTTTGTGTGTTTGTGTGTTTGTGTTCCTGTGAGTTTGTGTGTTTGGGAGTTTGTGTGTGCGTGTGGTTGTGTGTTTGTTTGTCCGTGTGTTTGTGTCTTTGTGTGTCCGTGTGTTTCTGTATTCGTGTGTTCACGTGTTTGTGTGTTTTTGTGCTTGTGTGTTTGTGATTTTGTGTGATCGTGTCATTGTGTGTTTGTGTGTTTGTCTGGTTGTGTGTTTGTGTGTTTTTGTGTTTGCGTGTTTGTGTGTTTGAGTGTTTGTGTGTTTGTGTGTTTGTGTGTTTGTGTGTTTGTGTGTTTGTGTGTTTGTGTGTTTGTGTGTTTGTGTGTTTGTGTGTTTGTGTGTTTGTGTGTTTGTGTGTTTGTGTGTTTGTGTGTTTGTGTGTTTGTGTGTTTGTGTGTTTGTGTGTTTGTGTGTTTGTGTGTTTGTGTGTTCGTGTGTTTGTGTGTTTGTGTGTTTGTGTGTTTGTGTGTTTGTGTGTTTGTGTGTTTGTGTGTTTGTGTGTTTGTGTGTTTGGGTGTTTGTGTGTTTGTGTGTTTGTGTGTTTGTGTGTTTGTGTGTTTGTGTGTTTGTGTGTTTGTGTGTTTGTGTATTTGTGTGTTTGTGTGTTTGTGTGTTTGTGTGTTTGGGTGCTTGTGTGTTTGTGTGTTTGTGTGTTTGTGTGTTTGTGTGTTTGTGTGTTTGTGTGTTTGTGTGTTTGTGTGTTTGTGTGTTTGTGTGTTTATGTGTTTGTGTGTTTGTGTGCTTGTGTCTTTGTGGGTTCGTGTGTTTGTGTGTACGTGTATTTGTGTGTTTGTGTGTTTAGGTGTTTAAGCTGTCTGTGCGTTTGTGTGTTTCTGTGTTTGTGTGTTTGTATCATTGTGTGTTTGTGTGTTTGTGTGTTTTTATTATTGTCTGTTTGTGTGTTTGTGTGTTACCGTGTTTGTGTGTTCGTGTGTTCGTGTGTTCGTGTGTTTGTGTGTTTGTGTGTTTGTGTATTCGTGTGTTTGTGTGTACGTGTATTTGTGTGTTTGTGTGTTTTTGTGGTTGTGCTGTTTGTGTGTTTGTGTGATTGCGCTGTTTGTGTTTTTGTGTGTTCGTGTGATTGTGTCATTGTGTGTTTGTGTGGTACTGTGTTCGTGTGTTTGTGTGCTTGTGTGTTTGTGTGGTCGTGGGTTTGTGTGTTTGTTTGTTCGTGTGTTTTTGTGTTCGTGTGTTTCCGTGTTTGTGTGTTTATGTGTTTGTGTGTTTGTGCTCTTTGTGTGTTTGTGTAGTTGCGTGTTTGTCTGTTTAGGTGTGTGTGTGTGTTTCTGTGCTTGTGTGTTTGTGAGTTTGTGCGATCGTGTCATTGTGTGTTTTTGTGTTTATGTGTTTGTGTGTCTGTGTGTTTGTGTGTTTGTGTGTTCGTGTGTCTGTGTGTTCGTGTGTTTGTGTGTTTGTGTGTTTGTGTGTTTGTGTGTTTGCGTGTTTCTGTGTTTGTGTGTTTGTGTGTTCGTGTGTTTCCGTGTTTGTGTGTGTTTAAGTGTTTTTATGTTTGTGTGTTCACGTGTTTGTATGTTTGTGTGTTCGTGTGTTTGTGTGTTCGTGTGTTTGTGTGTTTGTTTGTTTGTCTGGTTGTGTGTTTGTGTGTTTGTGTGTTTGTGTGTTTGTGTGTTTGTGTGTTTGTGTGTTTGTGTGTTTGTGTGTTTGTGTGTTTGTGTATTTGTGTGTTTGTGTGTTTGTGTGTTTGTGTGTTTGTGTGTTTGCGTGTTAGTGTGTTTGCGTGTTTGTGCGTTTGTGTGTTTGTGTGTTTGTGTGTTTGTGTATTTGTGTATTTGTATGTTTGATTGTTTGTGTGTTTGTCTGTTTGTGTGTTTGTGTGTTTGTGTGTTTGTGTATTTGTGTGTTTGTGTGTTTGTGTGTTTGTGTGTGAGTGTTTCTGTTTTCGTGCTTGTGTGTTTCCATGTTTCTGTATTTGGATCATCGTGTGTTTGTGTGTTTGTGTGTTAGTGTGTTTGCGTCTTTGCGTGTTTGTGTGTTTGTGTGTTCGTGTGTTTGTGTGTTTGTGTGTTTGTGTGTTTGTGTGTTCGTGTGTTTGTGTGTTTGTGTGTTTGTGTGTTTGTGTGTTTGTGTGTTTGTGTGTTTGTGTGTTTGTGTGTTTGTGTGTTTGTGTTCCTGTGAGTTTGTGTGTTTGGGAGTTTGTGTGTGCGTGTGTTTGTGTGTTTTTTTGTCCGTGTGTTTGTGTCTTTGTGTATCCGTGTGTTTCTGTATTCGTGTTTGTGTGTTTGTGTATTTGTGTGTTTGTGTGTTTGTGTGTTTGTGTGTTTGTCTGTTTGATTGTTTGTGTGTTTGTCTCTTTGTGTGTTTGTGTGTTTGTGTGTTTGTGTGTTTGTGTGTTTGTGTATTTGTGTGTTTGTGTGTTTGTGTGTGAGTATCCCTATGTTTTCGTGTTTGTGTGTTTCCATGTTTCTGTATTTGGATCATTGTGTGTTTGTGTGTTTGTGTGTTAGTGTGTTTGCGTCTTTGCCTGTTTGTGTGTTTGTGTTTGTGTGTTTGTGTGTTTGTGTGTTTGTGTGTTTGTGTGTTTGTGTGTTTGTGTGTTTGTGTGTTTGTGTGTTTGTGTGTTTGTGTGTTCGTGTGTTTGTGTGTTTGTATGCTTGTGTGTGTGTGTGTCTGTGTGTTTGTGTGTTTGTGTCTTTGTGTATTTGTGTTCCTGTGTGTTTGTGTGTTTGGGAGTTTGTGTGTTCGTGTGTTTGTTCGTTAGTTTGTCCGTGTGTTTGTGTCTTTGCGTGTTCGTGTGTTTGTGTATTCGTGTGTTCACGTGTTTGTGTGTTTTTGTGCTTGTGTGTTTGTGATTTTGTGTGATCGTGTCATTGTGTGTTTGTCTGTTTGTCTGGTTGTGTGTTCGTGTGTTTGTGTGTTTGTGTGTTTGTGTGTTTGTGTGTTTGTGTGTTTGTGTGTTTGTGTGTTTGTGTGTTTGTGTGTTTGCGTGTTAGTGTGTTTGCGTGTTTGTGCGTTTGTGTGTTTGTGTGTATGTGTGTTTGTGTGTTTGTGTGTTTGTGTGTTTGTGTTTTTGTGTGTTTGTGTGTTTGTGTGTTTGTGTATTTGTGTATTTGTATGTTTGATTGTTTGTGTGTTTGTCGGTTTGTGTGTTTGTGTGTTTGTGTGTTTGTGTATTTGTGTGTTTGTGTGTTTGTGTGTGAGTGTTTCTATGTTTTCGTGTTTGTGTGTTTCCACGTTTCTGTATTTGGATCATCGTGTGTTTGTGTGTTTGTGTGTTTGTCTGTTTTTGTATTTGTATGTTTGATTGTTTGTGTGTTTGTCTGTTTGTGTATTTGTATGTTCAATTGTTTGTGTGTTTGTCTCTTTGTGTGTTTGTGTGTTTGTGTGTTTGTGTGTTTGTGTGTTTGTGTATTTGTGTGTTTGTGTGTTTGTGTGTGAGTGTTCCTATGTTTTCGTGTTTGTGTGTTTCCATGTTTCTGTATTTGGATCATTGTGTGTTTGTGTGTTTGTGTGTTAGTGTGTTTGCGTCTTTGCCTGTTTGTGTGTTTGCGTCTTTGCGTGTTTGTGTGTTTGTGTGTTCGTGTGTTTGTGTGTTTGTGTGTTTGTGTGTTTGTGTGTTTGTGTGTTTGTGTGTTTGTGTGTTTGTGTGTTTGTGTGTTTGTGTGTTTGTGTGTTTGTGTGTTTGTGTGTTTGTGTGTTTGTGTGTTTGTGTGTTTGTGTGTTTGTGTGTTTGTGTGTTTGTGTGTTTGTGTGTTTGTGTGTTTGTGTGTTTGTGTGTTTGTGTGTTTGTGTGTTTGTGTTCCTGTGAGTTTGTGTGTTTGGGAGTTTGTGTGTGCGTGTGTTTGTGTGTTTGTTTGTCCGTGTGTTTGTGTCTTTGTGTGTCCGTGTGTTTCTGTATTCGTGTGTTCACGTGTTTGTGTGTTTTTGTGCTTGTGTGTTTGTGATTTTGTGTGATCGTGTCATTGTGGGTTTGTGTGTTTTTGTGTTTGCGTGTTTGTGTGTTTGTGTGTTTGTGTGTTTGTGTGTTTGTGTGTTTGTGTGTTTGTGTGTTTGTGTGTTTGTGTGTTTGTGTGTTTGTGTGTTTGTGTGCTTGTGTCTTTGTGGGTTCATGTGTTTGTGTGTACGTGTATTCGTGTGTTTGTGTGTTTAGGTGTTTAAGCTGTCTGTGCGTTTGTGTGTTTCTGTGTTTGTGTGTTTGTATCATTGTGTGTTTGTGTGTTTTTATCATTGTCTGTTTGTGTGTTTGTGTGTTACCGTGTTTGTGTGTTCGTGTGTTCGTGTGTTTGTGTGTTTGTGTGTTTGTGTGTTTGTGTGTTCGTGTGTTTGTGTGTTTGTGTGTTTGTGTGTTTGTGTGTTTGTGTGTTTGTGTGTTTGGGTGTTTGTGTGTTTGTGTGTTTGTGTGTTTGTGTGTTTGTGTGTTTGTGTGTTTGTGTGTTTGTGTGTTTGTGTGTTTGTGTGTTTGTGTGTTTGTGTGTTTGTGTGTTTGTGTGTTTGTGTGTTTGTGTGTTTGTGTGTTTGTGTGTTTGTGTGTTTGTGTGTTTGGGTGTTTGTGTGTTTGTGTGTTTGTGTGTTTGTGTGTTTGTGTGTTTGTGTGTTTGTGTGTTTGTGTGTTTGTGTGTTTGTGTGTTTGTGTGTTTATGTGTTCGTGTGTTTGTGTGCTTGTGTCTTTGTGGGTTCGTGTGTTTGTGTGTACGTGTATTTGTGTGTTTGTGCGTTTAGGTGTTTAAGCTGTCTGTGCGTTTGTGTGTTTCTGTGTTTGTGTGTTTGCATCATTGTGTGTTTGTGTGTTTTTATCATTGTCTGTTTGTGTGTTTGTGTGTTACCGTGTTTGTGTGTTCGTGTGTTCGTGTGTTCGTGTGTTCGTGTGTTTGTGTGTTTGTGTGTTTGTGTATTCGTGTGTTTGAGTGTACGTGTATTTGTGTGTTTGTGTGTTTTTGTGGTTGTGCTGTTTGTGTGTTTGTGTGATTGCGCTGTTTGTGTTTTTGTGTGTTCGTGTGATTGTGTCATTGTGTGTTTGTGTGGTACTGTGTTCGTGTGTTTGTGTGCTTGTGTGTTTGTGTGGTCGTGGGGTTGTGTGTTTGTTTGTTCGTGTGTTTTTGTGTTTGTGTGTTTCCGTGTTTGTGTGTTTATGTGTTTGTGTGTTTGTGCTCTTTGTGTGTTTGTGTAGTTGTGTGTTTGTGTGTTTAGGTGTGTGTGTGTGTTTCTGTGCTTGTGTGTTTGTGAGTTTGTGCGATCGTGTCATTGTGTGTTTTTGTGTTTATGTGTTTGTGTGTCTGTGTGTTTGTGTGTTTGTGTGTTCGTGTGTCTGTGTGTTCGTGTGTTTGTGTGTTTGTGTGTTTGTGTGTTTGTGTGTTTGTGTGTTTGTGTGTTTGTGTGTTTGCGTGTTTCTGTGTTTGTGTGTTTGTGTGTTCGTGTGTTTCCGTGTTTGTGTGTTTGTGTTCCTGTGTGCTTAAGTGTTTTTATGTTTGTGTGTTTACGTGTTTGTATGTTTGTGTGTTCGTGTGTTTGTGTGTTCGTGTGTTTGTGTGTTTGTGTGTTTGTGTGGTTGTGTGTTTGTGTGTTTGTGTGTTTGTGTGATTGTGTGTTTGTGTGTGAGTGTTTCTGTGTTTGTGTGTTTATGTATTTGTGTGTTTGTGTGTGAGTGTTTCTGTGTTTGTGTGTTTTCGTTCTTCTGTATTTGTATCATTGTGTGTTTTTGTGTTTGTGTGTTAGTGTGTTGGCGTGTTTGTGTGTTTGTGTGTTTGTGTGTTTGTGTGTTTGTGTGTTTGTGTGCTTGTGTCTTTGTGGGTTCGTGTGTTTGTGTGTACGTGTATTTGTGTGTTTGTGCGTTTAGGTGTTTAAGCTGTCTGTGCGTTTGTGTGTTTCTGTGTTTGTGTGTTTGCATCATTGTGTGTTTGTGTGTTTTTATCATTGTCTGTTTGTGTGTTTGTGTGTTACCGTGTTTGTGTGTTCGTGTGTTCGTGTGTTCGTGTGTTCGTGTGTTTGTGTGTTTGTGTGTTTGTGTATTCGTGTGTTTGAGTGTACGTGTATTTGTGTGTTTGTGTGTTTTTGTGGTTGTGCTGTTTGTGTGTTTGTGTGATTGCGCTGTTTGTGTTTTTGTGTGTTCGTGTGATTGTGTCATTGTGTGTTTGTGTGGTACTGTGTTCGTGTGTTTGTGTGCTTGTGTGTTTGTGTGGTCGTGGGGTTGTGTGTTTGTTTGTTCGTGTGTTTTTGTGTTTGTGTGTTTCCGTGTTTGTGTGTTTATGTGTTTGTGTGTTTGTGCTCTTTGTGTGTTTGTGTAGTTGTGTGTTTGTGTGTTTAGGTGTGTGTGTGTGTTTCTGTGCTTGTGTGTTTGTGAGTTTGTGCGATCGTGTCATTGTGTGTTTTTGTGTTTATGTGTTTGTGTGTCTGTGTGTTTGTGTGTTTGTGTGTTCGTGTGTCTGTGTGTTCGTGTGTTTGTGTGTTTGTGTGTTTGTGTGTTTGTGTGTTTGTGTGTTTGTGTGTTTGTGTGTTTGCGTGTTTCTGTGTTTGTGTGTTTGTGTGTTCGTGTGTTTCCGTGTTTGTGTGTTTGTGTTCCTGTGTGCTTAAGTGTTTTTATGTTTGTGTGTTTACGTGTTTGTATGTTTGTGTGTTCGTGTGTTTGTGTGTTCGTGTGTTTGTGTGTTTGTGTGTTTGTGTGGTTGTGTGTTTGTGTGTTTGTGTGTTTGTGTGATTGTGTGTTTGTGTGTGAGTGTTTCTGTGTTTGTGTGTTTATGTATTTGTGTGTTTGTGTGTGAGTGTTTCTGTGTTTGTGTGTTTTCGTTCTTCTGTATTTGTATCATTGTGTGTTTTTGTGTTTGTGTGTTAGTGTGTTGGCGTGTTTGTGTGTTTGTGTGTTTGTGTGTTTGTGTGTTTGTGTGTTTGTGTGTTCGTGTGTTCGTGTGTTAGTGTGTTTGTGTGTTCGTGTCTTTGTGTGTTTGTGTGTGAGTGTTTCTGTGTTTGTGTGTTCGTAAATTTGTGTGTTTGTGTGTGAGTGTTTCTGTGTTTGTGTGTTTTCGTGTTTCTGTATTTGTATCATTGTGTGTTTGTGTGTTTCTGTGTTAGTGTGTTGGCGTGTTTGTGTGTTTGTGTGTTCGTGTGTTTCTAAGTTTGTGTCTTTGTGTGGTGTGTGTTCGTGTTTTTGTGTGTCTGTGTGTTTGTGTGCTTGTGTGTTTGTGTGTTTGTGTGTTTGTGTGTTTGTGTGTTTGTGTGTTTGTGTGTTTGTGTGTTTGTGTGTTTGAGTGTTTGTGTGTTCTTGTGGTTGTGTGATCGTGTGTTTGTGTGCTTGTGTGGTTGTGTGTCTGTGTGTTTGTGTGTTTGTGTGTTTGTGTGTTTGTGTGTTTGTGTGTTTGTGTGTTTGTGTGTTTGTGTGTTTTTGTGTTTGTGTGTTTGTGTGTTTGTGTGTTTGTGTGTTTGTGTGTTTGTGTGTTTGTGTGTTTGTGTGTTTGTGTGTTTGTGTATTTGTGTTCCTGTGTGTTTGTGTGTTTGGGAGTTTGTGTGTTCGTGTGTTTGTTCGTTAGTTTGTCCGTGTGTTTGTGTCTTTGCGTGTTCGTGTGTTTGTGTATTTGTGTGTTCACGTGTTTGTGTGTTTTGTGCTTGTGTGTTTGTGATTTTGTGTGATCGTGTCATTGTGTGTTTGTGTGTTTGTGTGTTTGTGTGTTTGTGTGTTTGTGTGTTTGTGTGTTTGTGTGTTTGTGTGTTTGTGTGTTTGTGTGTTTGTGTGTTTGTGTGTTTGTGTGTTTGTGTGCTTGTGTGTTTGTGTGTTTGTGTGTTTGCGTGTTTGTGTGTTTGTGTGTTTGTGTGTTTGTGTGTTTGTGTGTTTGTGTGTTTGTGTGTTTGTGTGTTTTCGTGTTTGTGTGTTTGTGTGTTTGTGTGTTTGTGTGTTTGCGTGTTAGTGTGTTTGCGTGTTTGTGCGTTTGTGTGTTTGTGTGTTTGTGTGTTTGTGTGTTTGTGTGTTTGTGTTTTTGTGTGTTTGTGTGTTTGTGTGTTTGTGTATTTGTGTATTTGTATGTTTGATTGTTTGTGTGTTTGTGTGTTTGTGTGTTTGTGTGTTTGTGTGTTTGTGTATTTGTGTGTTTGTGTGTTAGTGTTTCTATGTTTTCGTGTTTGTGTGTTTCCATGTTTCTGTATTTGGATCATCGTGTGTTTGTGTGTTTGTGTGTTTGTGTATTTGTGTGTTTGTGTGTTTGTGTGTTTGTGTGTTTGTGTGTTTGTGTGTTTGAGTGTTTGTGTGTTTCTGTGGTTGTGTGATCGTGTGTTTGTGTGTTTGTGTGTTTTCGTGTCTGTGTGTTTGTGTGTTTGTGTGTTGGCGTGTTTGTGTGTTTGTGTGTTTGTGTGTTTGTGTGTTTGTGTGTTCGTGTGTTCGTGTGTTAGTGTGTTTGTGTGTTCGTGTCTTTGTCTGTTTGTGTGTGAGTGTTTCTGTGTTTGTGTGTTCGTGTATTTGTGTGTTTGTGTGTGAGTGTTTCTGTGTTTGTGTGTTTTCGTGTTTATGTATTTGTATCATTGTGTGTTTGTGTGTGCCTGTGTTAGTGTGTTGGCGTGTTTGTGTGTTTGGGTGTTTGTGTGTGTGTGTGTTCGTGTGTTTGTGTGGTGTGTTTGTTCCTTTGTGTCTTTATGTGCTTGTTTTTTTGTATGTTCTCGTGTTTGTGTGTTCGTGTGTTTGTGTGTTTGTGTGCTTGTGTGTTTGTGTGTTTGTGTGTTTGTGTTTTTGTGTGTCTGTGTATTTGTGTGTTTTCGTGTTTGTGTGCTTGTGTGTTTGTGTGTTTGTGTGTTTGTGTGTTTGTGTGTTTGTGTGTTGTTGTGTTTGTGTGTTTGTGTGTTTGTGTGTTTGTGTGTTTGTGTGTTTGTGTGTTTGTGTGTTTGTGTGTTTGTGTGTTTGTGTGTTTGTGTGTTTGAGTGTTTGTGTGTTTTCGTGGTTGTGTGTTTGTGTTTTCGTGTCTGTGTGTTTGTGTGTTTTTTTGTTTGTGTGTTTGTGTGTTTGTGTGTTTGTGTGTTTGTGTGTTTGTGTGTTTGTGTGTTTGTGTGTTTGTGTGTTTGTGTGTTTGTGTGTTCGTGTGTTTGTGTGTTTGTGTGTTTGTGTGTTTGTGTGTTTGTGTGTTTGTGTGTTTGTGTGTTTGTGTGTTTGTGTGTTTGTGTGTTCGTGTGTTTATGTGTTTGTGTGTTTGTGTGCTTGTGTCTTTGTGTGTTCGTGTGCTTGTGTGTTTAGGTGCTTAAGCTGTTTGTGTGTTTGTGTGTTTCTGTGTTTGTGTGTTTGTATCGTTGTGTGTTTGTGTGTTTGTATCATTGTCTGTTTGTGTGTTTGTGTGTTACCGTGTTTGTGTGTTTGTGTATTCGTGTGTTTGTGTGTTTGTGTATTTGTGTGTTTGTGTGTACGTGTATTTGTGTGTTTTTGTGGTTGTGCTGTTTGTGTGTTTGTGTGATTTTGCTGTTTGTGTCTTTGTGTTTGTGTGTTTTTGTGTTTGTGAGTTTGTGTGATCGTGTCATTTAGTGTTTGTGTGTTTGTGTGGTTGTGTGGTTGTGTGTTTGTGTGTTTGTGTCTTTGTGCTTTTTGTGTCCTTGTGTGTTTGTGTGGTTGTATGTTTGTGTGTTTGTGTGTTTGTGTGGTTGTGTGTTTGTGTGTGAGTTTTTCTGTGTTTGTGTGTTTGTGTGTTTGTGTGTTTGTGTGTTTGTGTGTTTGTGTGTTTGTGTGTTTGTGTGTTTGTGTGTTTGTGTGTTTGTGTGTTTGTGTGTTTGTGTGTTTGTGTGTTTGTGTGTTAGTGTGTTCGTGTGTTTGTGTGTTTGTGTGTTTTTGTGTTTGTGAGTTTGTGTGATCGTGTCATTTCGTGTTTGAGTGTTTGTGTGGTTGTGTGGTTGTGTGGTTGTGTGTTTGTGTGTTTGTGTCTTTGTGCTCTTTGTGTGTTTGTGTGTTTGTGTGGTTGTGTGTTTGTGTGTTTGTGTGTTTGTGTGTTTGTGTGTTTGTGTGGTTGTGTGTTTGTGTGTGAGTTTTTCTGTGTTTGTGTGTTTGTGTATTTGTGTAATTGTGTGTTTGTGTGTGAGTGTTTCTGTGTTTGTGTGTTTGTGTGTTTTCTTGTTTCTGTATTTGTATCATTGTGTGTTTGTGTGTTTGTTTGTTAGTGTGTTTGCGTGTTTGTGCGTTTGTGTGTTTGTGTGTTTGTGTGTTTGTGTGTTTGTGTGTTTGTGTGTTTGTGTGTTTGTGTGTTTGTGTGTTTGTGTGTTCGTGTTTTTGTGTGCTTGTGTGTTTGTGTGTTTGTGTATTTGTGTATTTGTATGTTTGATTGTTTGTGTGTTTGTCTGTTTGTGTGTTTGTGTGTTTGTGTGTTTGTGTGTTTGAGTGTTTGTGTGTTTGTGTGATTGTGTGTTTGAATATTTGTGTGTTTGTGTGTTTGTGTGTGAGTGTTCCTATGTTTTCGTGTTTGTGTGTTTCCATGTTTCTGTATTTGGATCGTTGTGTGTTTGTGTGTTTGTGTGTTAGTGTGTTTGCGTCTTTGCGTGTTTGTGTGTTTGTGTGTTCTTGTGTTTGTGTGTTTGTGTGTTTGTGTGTTTGTGTGTTTGTGTGTTTGTGTGTTTGTGTGTTTGTGTGTTTGTGTGTTTGTGTGTTTGTGTGTTTGTGTGTTTGTGTGTTTGTGTGTTTGTGTGTTTGTGTTCCTGTGTGTTTGTGTGTTTGGGAGTTTGTGTGTTTGTGTATTCGTGTGTTCACGTGTTTGTGTGTTTTTGTGCTTGTGTGTTTGTGATTTTGTGTGATCGTGTCATTGTGTGTTTGTGTGTTTGTCTGGTTGTGTGTTTGTGTGTTTTTGTGTTTGTGTGTTTGTGTGTTTGTGTGTTTGTGTGTTTGTGTGTTTGTGTGTTTGTGTGTTTGTGTGTTTGTGTGTTTGTGTGTTTGTGTGTTCGTGTGTTTGTGTGTTTGTGTGTTTGTGTGTTTGTGTGTTTGTGTGTTTGTGTGTTTGTGTGTTTGTGTGTTTGTGTGTTTGTGTGTTCGTGTGTTTATGTGTTTGTGTGTTTGTGTGCTTGTGTCTTTGTGTGTTCGTGTGCTTGTGTGTTTAGGTGCTTAAGCTGTTTGTGTGTTTGTGTGTTTCTGTGTTTGTGTGTTTGTATCGTTGTGTGTTTGTGTGTTTGTATCATTGTCTGTTTGTGTGTTTGTGTGTTACCGTGTTTGTGTGTTTGTGTATTCGTGTGTTTGTGTGTTTGTGTATTTGTGTGTTTGTGTGTACGTGTATTTGTGTGTTTTTGTGGTTGTGCTGTTTGTGTGTTTGTGTGATTGCGCTGTTTGTGTCTTTGTGTGATTGTGTCATTGTGTGTTTGTGTGGTACTGTGTTCGTGTGTTTGTGTGCTTTTGTGTTTGTGTGGTCGTGTGTTTGTGTGTTTGTTTGTTCGTGTGTTTTTGTGTTCGTGTGTTTCCGTGTTTGTGTGCTTGTGTCTTTGTGTGTTCGTGTGCTTGTGTGTTTAGGTGTTTGTATCATTGTGTGTTTGTGTGTTTGTGTGTTTCTATCATTGTTCGTTCGTGTGTTTATGTGTTACCGTGTTTGTGTGTACGTGTGTTTGTGTGTTTTTGTGGTTGTGCTGTTTGTGTGTTTGTGTGTTTGTGTGATTGTGCTGTTTGTGTCTTTGTGTGTTTGTGTGATTGTGTCATTGTGTGTTTGTGTCAGTGTTGGGCAGCTCTGAAGTACATTTGTACTTGAAGTCCTGTGAGAGTCCAAAGTCCTGACGGACTTTGGACTTTGCAACCGTGGGAGTCCAAAGTCCGAAAGGGGCTTCGGACTTTGCGACCGGAGGAGTCCAAAGTCCGACGGGACTTTGGACTTGGCAACCGGAAGAGTCCAAAGTCCAAAAGGATTTCGGACTTTGCAATCGGAGGAGTCCAAAGTCCGACGGGACTTTGGACTTTGCAGCCGTGAAATTCCAAAGTCCGCAAGGATTTTGGACTTTGCAACCGGAAGAGTCCAAAGTCCGACGGGACTTCGGACTTTGAAATTGAAGAAGTCCAAAGTCCGGAAGGATTTCGGACTTGATAACCGTGGGAGTCCAAATTCCAGATTGAATCTGGACTCTGACGTTCGCCGAAGCCAAAATACAAATGTTATAGGTTATTCCCCGTGTAACGAAACTACAATACAAATGTACTATGTACTCCTACGTTTCCAAAGCCAGAATAAACATAAACTTTGTACTTTCATTTTTGCAATGATTAAAAAGGGTGCAAAGTCAAACCTTGCACATTCCTTCCTCATAATTTTTCACATTTGCCAGAGTCACCTCTATGAGGAACTGTGCCGATCAATGTTGGCTTTTTCATAGAGAGCTTTGGCAAATGTTCAAAATTATAAGGAAGCAATGTGCAAGGTTCAATTTTGCATCCTTTTTAATCATTGCAAAGGTGAAAGTACAAAGTTTATATTTATTCGGGCTTTGGAAACGTAGGAGTACATAGTACATTTGTATTGTAGATTCGTTACACGGGGAATAACCTATAAAATTTGTATTTTGGCTTCGGCAAACGTCGGAGTCCAGATTCCATCCGGAATTTGGACTCCCACGGTTATCAAGTCCGAAATTCTTCCGGACTTTGGACTTTCACGGTTGCGAAGTCCAAAGTCCCGTCGGACTTTGGACTTCTCCGATTGCGAAGTCCGAAATCCTTTCGGACTTTGGACTCCTCCGGTTGCAAAGTCCGAAGTCCTTTCGAGCTTTGGACTCGCACGGTTTCAAAGTCCAAAGTCTATCCGGACGGATCTATCAAATTTGCCCATCACTGGTTTGTGTGGGACTGTGTTCGTGTGTTTGTGTGCTTGTATGTTTGTGTGGTCGTGTGTTTGTGCGTTTCTGTGTTCGTGTGTTTGTGTGTTCGTGTGTTTCCGTGTTTGTGTGTTTCTGTGGTCGTGTGGTTTTGTGTTTGTGTGTTTGTGTGTTTGTGTGATTGTGTGTTTGTGTGTTTGTGTCTTTGTGCTCTTTGTGTGTTTGTGCGTTTGTGTGTTTGTGCTCTTTGTGTGTTTGTGTGGTTGTGTATTTGTGTGTTTGTGTGTTTGTGTGTTCGTGTGTTCGGGCGTTTGTGTGTTTGTGTGCTTGCGTGTTTTTGTGTTTGTGTGTTTTTGTGTTTGTGTGTTTTTGTGTTTGTGTGTTTTTGT
The DNA here is from genome assembly GCA_963971145.1 of Sussaba pulchella. Taxonomy (NCBI): domain Eukaryota; kingdom Metazoa; phylum Arthropoda; class Insecta; order Hymenoptera; family Ichneumonidae; genus Sussaba; species Sussaba pulchella. The sequence goes on from CAXAQZ010000337.1 coordinate 1,078,873, forward strand.
ATTCGTTTGTTTGTGTGTTTGTGTGTTTGTATGTTTGTTAGTTTGTGTGTATGTGTGTCTGTGTATTTGTGTATTTGTGTGTTTGTGTGTTTGTGTATTTGTGTATTTGTGTGTTTGTGTGTTTGTGTGTTCATGTGTTTGTGTGTTTGTGTGTTTTTGTGTTTGTGTGTTCGTGTGTTTGTGTGTTTGTGTGTTTGTGTGTTTGTGTGTTTGTGTGTTTGTGTGTTTGTGTGTTTGTGGGTTTGTGTGTTTGTGTGTTTGTGTGTTTGTGTGTTTGTGTGTTTGTGTGTTTGTGTGTTTGTGTGTTTGTGTGTTTGTGTGTTAGTGTGTTCGTGTGTTTGTGTGTTTGTGTGTTTTTGTGTTTGTGAGTTTGTGTGATCGTGTCATTTCGTGTTTGAGTGTTTGTGTGGTTGTGTGGTTGTGTGTTTGTGTGTTTGTGTGTTTGTGTGTTTGTGTGTTTGTGTGTTTGTGTGTTTGTGTGTTTGTGTGTTTGTGTGTTTGTGTGTTTGTGTGTTTCTGTGTTTGTGTGTTTGTGTGTTTGTGTGTTAGTGTGTTCGTGTGTTTGTGTGTTTGTGTGTTTTTGTGTTTGTGAGTTTGTGTGATCGTGTCATTTCGTGTTTGAGTGTTTGTGTGGTTGTGTGGTTGTGTGGTTGTGTGTTTGTGTGTTTGTGTCATTGTGCTCTTTGTGTGTTTGTGTGTTTGTGTGGTTGTGTGTTTGTGTGTTTGTGTGTTTGTGTGTTTGTGTGGTTGTGTGTTTGTGTGTGAGTTTTTCTGTGTTTGTGTGTTTGTGTATTTGTGTAATTGTGTGTTTGTGTGTAAGTATTTCTGTGTTTGTGTGTTTGTGTGTTTTCTTGTTTCTGTATTTGTATCATTGTGTGTTTGTGTGTTTGTTTGTTAGTGTGTTTGCGTGTCTGTGCGTTTGTGTGTTTGTGTGTTTGTGTGTTTGTGTGTTTGTGTGTTTGTGTGTTCGTGTTTTTGTGTGCTTGTGTGTTTGTGTGTTTGTGTATTTGTGAATTTGTATGTTTGATTGTTTGTGTGTTTGTCTGTTTGTGTGTTTGTGTGTTTGTGTGATTGTGTGTTTGTATATTTGTGTGTTTGTGTGATTGTGTGTGAGTGTTTCTATGTTTTCGTGTTTGTGTGTTTCCATGTTCCTGTATTTGGATCGTTGTGTGTTTGTGTATTCGTGTGTTTGTGTGTTTGTGTATTTGTGTGTTTGTGTGTACGTGTATTTGTGTGTTTTTGTGGTTGTGCTGTTTGTGTGTTTGTGTGATTGCGCTGTTTGTGTCTTTGTGTTTGTGTGTTTTTGTGTTTGTGAGTTTGTGTGATCGTGTCATTTAGTGTTTGTGTGTTTGTGTGGTTGTGTGGTTGTGTGTTTGTGTGTTTGTGTCTTTGTGCTTTTTGTGTCCTTGTGTGTTTGTGTGGTTGTATGTTTGTGTGTTTGTGTGTTTGTGTGGTTGTGTGTTTGTGTGTGAGTTTTTCTGTGTTTGTGTGTTTGTGTGTTTGTGTGTTTGTGTGTTTGTGTGTTTGTGTGTTTGTGTGTTTGTGTGTTTGTGTGTTTGTGTGTTTGTGTGTTTGTGTGTTTGTGTGTTAGTGTGTTCGTGTGTTTGTGTGTTTGTGTGTTTTTGTGTTTGTGAGTTTGTGTGATCGTGTCATTCCGTGTTTGAGTGTTTGTGTGGTTGTGTGGTTGTGTGGTTGTGTGGTTGTGTGTTTGTGTGTTTGTGTCTTTGTGCTCTTTGTGTGTTTGTGTGTTTGTGTGGTTGTGTGTTTGTGTGTTTGTGTGTTTGTGTGTTTGTGTGTTTGTGTGGTTGTGTGTTTGTGTGTGAGTTTTTCTGTGTTTGTGTGTTTGTGTATTTGTGTAATTGTGTGTTTGTGTGTGAGTGTTTCTGTGTTTGTGTGTTTGTGTGTTTTCTTGTTTCTGTATTTGTATCATTGTGTGTTTGTGTGTTTGTTTGTTAGTGTGTTTGCGTGTTTGTGCGATTGTGTGTTTGTGTGTTTGTGTGTTTGTGTGTTTGTGTGTTTGTGTGTTTGTGTGTTTGTGTGTTTGTGTGTTCGTGTTTTTGTGTGCTTGTGTGTTTGTGTGTTTGTGTATTTGTGTATTTGTATGTTTGATTGTTTGTGTGTTTGTCTGTTTGTGTGTTTGTGTGTTTGTGTGTTTGTGTGTTTGAGTGTTTGTGTGTTTGTGTGATTGTGTGTTTGTATATTTGTGTGTTTGTGTGTTTGTGTGTGAGTGTTCCTATGTTTTCGTGTTTGTGTGTTTCCATGTTTCTGTATTTGGATCGTTGTGTGTTTGTGTGTTTGTGTGTTAGTGTGTTTGCGTCTTTGCGTGTTTGTGTGTTTGTGTGTTCTTGTGTTTGTGTGTTTGTGTGTTTGTGTGTTTGTGTGTTTGTGTGTTTGTGTGTTTGTGTGTTTGTGTGTTTGTGTGTTTGTGTGTTTGTGTGTTTGTGTGTTTGTGTGTTTGTGTGTTTGTGTGTTTGTGTGTTTGTGTGTTTGTGTGTTTGTGTGTTTGTGTTCCTGTGTGTTTGTGTGTTTGGGAGTTTGTGTGTTTGTGTATTCGTGTGTTCACGTGTTTGTGTGTTTTTGTGCTTGTGTGTTTGTGTGCTTGTATGTTTGTGTGTTTGTGTGTTTGTGTGTTTGTGTGTTTGTGTGTTTGTGTGTTTGTGTGTTCGTGTGTTTGTGTGTTTGTGTGTTTGTGTGTTTGTGTGTTTGTGTGTTTGTGTGTTTGTGTGTTTGTGTGTTTGTGTGTTTGTGTGTTTGTGTGTTTGTGTGTTTGTGTGTTTGTGTGTTTGTGTGTTTGTGTGTTTGTGTGTTAGTGTGTTCGTGTGTTTGTGTGTTTGTGTGTTTTTGTGTTTGTGAGTCTGTGTGATCGTGTCATTTCGTGTTTGAGTGTTTGTGTGGTTGTGTGGTTGTGTGTTTGTGTGTTTGTGTCTTTGTGTGTTTGTGTGTTTGTGTGTTTGTGTGTTTGTGTGTTTGTGTGTTTGTGTGTTTGTGTGTTTGTGTGTTTGTGTGTTTGTGTGTTTGTGTGTTTGTGTGTTTGTGTGTTTGTGTGTTTGTGTGTTTGTGTGTTTGTGTGTTTGTGTGTTTGTGTGTTAGTGTGTTCGTGTGTTTGTGTGTTTGTGTGTTTTTGTGTTTGTGAGTTTGTGTGATCGTGTCATTTCGTGTTTGAGTGTTTGTGTGGTTGTGTGGTTGTGTGGTTGTGTGTTTGTGTGTTTGTGTCTTTGTGCTCTTTGTGTGTTTGTGTGTTTGTGTGGTTGTGTGTTTGTGTGTTTGTGTGTTTGTGTGTTTGTGTGGTTGTGTGTTTGTGTGTGAGTTTTTCTGTGTTTGTGTGTTTGTGTATTTGTGTAATTGTGTGTTTGTGTGTGAGTGTTTCTGTGTTTGTGTGTTTGTGTGTTTTCTTGTTTCTGTATTTGTATCATTGTGTGTTTGTGTGTTTGTTTGTTAGTGTGTTTGCGTGTTTGTGCGTTTGTGTGTTTGTGTGTTTGTGTGTTTGTGTGTTTGTGTGTTTGTGTGTTCGTGTTTTTGTGTGCTTGTGTGTTTGTGTGTTTGTGTATTTGTGTATTTGTATGTTTGATTGTTTGTGTGTTTGTCTGTTTGTGTGTTTGTGTGTTTGTGTGATTGTGTGTTTGTATATTTGTGTGTTTGTGTGTTTGTGTGTGAGTGTTTCTATGTTTTCGTGTTTGTGTGTTTCCATGTTCCTGTATTTGGATCGTTGTGTGTTTGTGTGTTTGTGTGTTAGTGTGTTTGCGTCTTTGCGTGTTTGTGTGTTTGTGTGTTCTTGTGTTTGTGTGTTTGTGTGTTTGTGTGTTTGTGTGTTTGTGTGTTTGTGTGTTTGTGTGTTTGTATGTTTGTGTGTTTGTGTGTTTGTGTGTTTGTGTGTTTGTGTGTTTGTGTTCCTGTGTGTTTGTGTTTTTGGGAGTTTGTGTGTTTGTGTATTCGTGTGTTCACGTGTTTGTGTGTTTTTTTGCTTGTGTGTTTGTGATTTTGTGTGATCGTGTCATTGTGTGTTTGTGTGTTTGTCTGGTTGTGTGTTTGTGTGTTTTTGTGTTTGTGTGTTTGTGTGTTTGTGTGTTTGTGTGTTTGTGTGTTTGTGTGTTTGTGTGTTTGTGTGTTTGTGTGTTCGTGTGTTTGTGTGTTTGTGTGTTTGTGTGTTTGTGTGTTTGTGTGTTTGTGTGTTTGTGTGTTTGTGTGTTTGTGTGTTTGTGTGTTTGTGTGTTTGTGTGTTCGTGTGTTTATGTGTTTGTGTGTTTGTGTGCTTGTGTCTTTGTGTGTTCGTGTGCTTGTGTGTTTAGGTGCTTAAGCTGTTTGTGTGTTTGTGTGTTTCTGTGTTTGTGTGTTTGTATCGTTGTGTGTTTGTGTGTTTGTATCATTGTCTGTTTGTGTGTTTGTGTGTTACCGTGTTTGTGTGTTTGTGTATTCGTGTGTTTGTGTGTTTGTGTATTTGTGTGTTTGTGTGTACGTGTATTTGTGTGTTTTTGTGGTTGTGCTGTTTGTGTGTTTGTGTGGTTGTGTGGTTTTGTGTTTGTGTGTTTGTGTCTTTGTGCTTTTTGTGTCCTTGTGTGTTTGTGTGGTTGTATGTTTGTGTGTTTGTGTGTTTGTGTGGTTGTGTGTTTGTGTGTGAGTTTTTCTGTGTTTGTGTGTTTGTGTGTTTGTGTGTTTGTGTGTTTGTGTGTTTGTGTGTTTGTGTGTTTGTGTGTTTGTGTGTTTGTGTGTTTGTGTGTTTGTGTGTTTGTGTGTTAGAGTGTTCGTGTGTTTGTGTGTTTGTGTGTTTTTGTGTTTGTGAGTTTGTGTGATCGTGTCATTTCGTGTTTGAGTGTTTGTGTGGTTGTGTGGTTGTGTGGTTGTGTGTTTGTGTTTTTGTGTCTTTGTGCTCTTTGTGTGTTTGTGTGTTTGTGTGGTTGTGTGTTTGTGTGTTTGTGTGTTTGTGTGTTTGTGTGGTTGTGTGTTTGTGTGTGAGTTTTTCTGTGTTTGTGTGTTTGTGTATTTGTGTAATTGTGTGTTTGTGTGTGAGTGTTTCTGTGTTTGTGTGTTTGTGTGTTTTCTTGTTTCTGTATTTGTATCATTGTGTGTTTGTGTGTTTGTTTGTTAGTGTGTTTGCGTGTTTGTGCGTTTGTGTGTTTGTGTGTTTGTGTGTTTGTGTGTTTGTGTGTTTGTGTATTTGTGAATTTGTATGTTTGATTGTTTGTGTGTTTGTCTGTTTGTGTGTTTGTGTGTTTGTGTGATTGTGTGTTTGTATATTTGTGTGTTTGTGTGTTTGTGTGTGAGTGTTTCGTTTCGTGAATGTTTTCGTGTTTGTGTGTTTCCATGTTCCTGTATTTTGATCGTTGTGTGTTTGTGTATTCGTGTGTTTGTGTGTTTGTGTATTTGTGTGTTTGGTTGTACGTGTATTTGTGTGTTTTTGTGGTTGTGCTGTTTGTGTGTTTGTGTGATTGCGCTGTTTGTGTCTTTGTGTTTGTGTGTTTTTGTGTTTGTGAGTTTGTGTGATCGTGTCATTTAGTGTTTGTGTGTTTGTGTGGTTGTGTGGTTGTGTGTTTGTGTGTTTGTGTCTTTGTGCTTTTTGTGTCCTTGTGTGTTCGTGTGGTTGTATGTTTGTGTGTTTGTGTGTTTGTGTGGTTGTGTGTTTGTGTGTGAGTTTTTCTGTGTTTGTGTGTTTGTGTGTTTGTGTGTTTGTGTGTTTGTGTGTTTGTGTGTTAGTGTGTTCGTGTGTTTGTGTGTTTGTGTGTTTTTGTGTTTGTGAGTTTGTGTGATCGTGTCATTTCGTGTTTGAGTGTTTGTGTGGTTGTGTGGTTGTGTGGTTGTGTGTTTGTGTGTTTGTGTCTTTGTGCTCTTTGTGTGTTTGTGTGTTTGTGTGGTTGTGTGTTTGTGTGTTTGTGTGTTTGTGTGTTTGTGTGGTTGTGTGTTTGTGTGTGAGTTTTTCTGTGTTTGTGTGTTTGTGTATTTGTGTAATTGTGTGTTTGTGTGTGAGTGTTTCTGTGTTTGTGTGTTTGTGTGTTTTCTTGTTTCTGTATTTGTATCATTGTGTGTTTGTGTGTTTGTTTGTTAGTGTGTTTGCGTGTTTGTGCGATTGTGTGTTTGTGTGTTTGTGTGTTTGTGTGTTTGTGTGTTTGTGTGTTTGTGTGTTTGTGTGTTCGTGTTTTTGTGTGTTTGTGTGTTTGTGTGTTTGTGTCTTTGTGTATTTGTATGTTTGATTGTTTGTGTGTTTGTCTGTTTGTGTGTTTGTGTGTTTGTGTGTTTGTGTGTTTGAGTGTTTGTGTGTTTGTGTGATTGTGTGTTTGTATATTTGTGTGTTTGTGTGTTTGTGTGTGAGTGTTCCTATGTTTTCGTGTTTGTGTGTTTCCATGTTTCTGTATTTGGATCGTTGTGTGTTTGTGTGTTTGTGTGTTAGTGTGTTTGCGTCTTTGCGTGTTTGTGTGTTTGTGTGTTCTTGTGTTTGTGTGTTTGTGTGTTTGTGTGTTTGTGTGTTTGTGTGTTTGTGTGTTTGTGTGTTTGTGTGTTTGTGTGTTTGTGTGTTTGTGTGTTTGTGTGTTTGTGTGTTTGTGTTCCTGTGTGTTTGTGTGTTTGGGAGTTTGTGTGTTTGTGTATTCGTGTGTTCACGTGTTTGTGTGTTTTTGTGCTTGTGTGTTTGTGTGCTCGTATGTTTGTGTGTTTGTGTGTTAGTGTGTTTGCGTGTTTGTGCGTTTGTGTGTTTGTGTGTTTGTGTGTTTGTGTGTTTGTGTGTTTGTGTATTTGTGAATTTGTATGTTTGATTGTTTGTGTGTTTGTCTGTTTGTGTGTTTGTGTGTTTGTGTGATTGTGTGTTTGTATATTTGTGTGTTTGTGTGTTTGTGTGTGAGTGTTTCTATGTTTTCGTGTTTGTGTGTTTCCATGTTCCTGTATTTTGATCGTTGTGTGTTTGTATATTCGTGTGTTTGTGTGTTTGTGTATTTGTGTGTTTGTTTGTACGTGTATTTGTGTGTTTTTGTGGTTGTGCTGTTTGTGTGTTTGTGTGATTGCGCTGTTTGTGTCTTTGTGTTTGTGTGTTTTTGTGTTTGTGAGTTTGTGTGATCGTGTCATTTAGTGTTTGTGTGTTTGTGTGGTTGTGTGGTTGTGTGTTTGTGTGTTTGTGTCTTTGTGCTTTTTGTGTCCTTGTGTGTTCGTGTGGTTGTATGTTTGTGTGTTTGTGTGTTTGTGTGGTTGTGTGTTTGTGTGTGAGTTTTTCTGTGTTTGTGTGTTTGTGTGTTTGTGTGTTTGTGTGTTTGTGTGTTTGTGTGTTAGTGTGTTCGTGTGTTTGTGTGTTTGTGTGTTTTTGTGTTTGTGAGTTTGTGTGATCGTGTCATTTCGTGTTTGAGTGTTTGTGTGGTTGTGTGGTTGTGTGGTTGTGTGTTTGTGTGTTTGTGTCTTTGTGCTCTTTGTGTGTTTGTGTGTTTGTGTGGTTGTGTGTTTGTGTGTTTGTGTGTTTGTGTGTTTGTGTGGTTGTGTGTTTGTGTGTGAGTTTTTCTGTGTTTGTGTGTTTGTGTATTTGTGTAATTGTGTGTTTGTGTGTGAGTGTTTCTGTGTTTGTGTGTTTGTGTGTTTTCTTGTTTCTGTATTTGTATCATTGTGTGTTTGTGTGTTTGTTTGTTAGTGTGTTTGCGTGTTTGTGCGATTGTGTGTTTGTGTGTTTGTGTGTTTGTGTGTTTGTGTGTTTGTGTGTTTGTGTGTTTGTGTGTTCGTGTTTTTGTGTGCTTGTGTGTTTGTGTGTTTGTGTCTTTGTGTATTTGTATGTTTGATTGTTTGTGTGTTTGTCTGTTTGTGTGTTTGTGTGTTTGTGTGTTTGTGTGTTTGAGTGTTTGTGTGTTTGTGTGATTGTGTGTTTGTATATTTGTGTGTTTGTGTGTTTGTGTGTGAGTGTTCCTATGTTTTCGTGTTTGTGTGTTTCCATGTTTCTGTATTTGGATCGTTGTGTGTTTGTGTGTTTGTGTGTTAGTGTGTTTGCGTCTTTGCGTGTTTGTGTGTTTGTGTGTTCTTGTGTTTGTGTGTTTGTGTGTTTGTGTGTTTGTGTGTTTGTGTGTTTGTGTGTTTGTGTGTTTGTGTGTTTGTGTGTTTGTGTGTTTGTGTGTTTGTGTGTTTGTGTGTTTGTGTGTTTGTGTGTTTGTGTGTTTGTGTGTTTGTGTGTTTGTGTGTTTGTGTGTTTGTGTGTTTGTGTTCCTGTGTGTTTGTGTGTTTGGGAGTTTGTGTGTTTGTGTATTCGTGTGTTCACGTGTTTGTGTGTTTTTGTGCTTGTGTGTTTGTGTGCTCGTATGTTTGTGTGTTTGTGTGTTTGTGTGTTTGTGTGTTTTTGTGTTTGTGAGTCTGTGTGATCGTGTCATTTCGTGTTTGTGTGTTTGTGTGTTTGTGTGTTTGTGTGTTCGTGTGTTTGTGTGTTTGTGTGTTTGTGTGTTTGTGTGTTTGTGTGTTTGTGTGTTTGTGTGTTTGTGTGTTTGTGTGTTTGTGTGTTTGTGTGTTTGTGTGTTTGTGTGTTTGTGTGTTTGTGTGTTTGTGTGTTAGTGTGTTCGTGTGTTTGTGTGTTTGTGTGTTTTTGTGTTTGTGAGTCTGTGTGATCGTGTCATTTCGTGTTTGAGTGTTTGTGTGGTTGTGTGGTTGTGTGTTTGTGTGTTTGTGTGTTTGTGTGTTTGTGTGTTTGTGTGTTTGTGTGTTTGTGTGTTCGTGTGTTTGTGTGTTTGTGTGTTTGTGTGTTTGTGTGTTTGTGTGTTTGTGTGTTTGTGTGTTTGTGTGTTTGTGTGTTTGTGTGTTTGTGTGTTTGTGTGTTAGTGTGTTCGTGTGTTTGTGTGTTTGTGTGTTTTTGTGTTTGTGAGTTTGTGTGATCGTGTCATTTCGTGTTTGAGTGTTTGTGTGGTTGTGTGGTTGTGTGGTTGTGTGTTTGTGTGTTTGTGTCTTTGTGCTCTTTGTGTGTTTGTGTGTTTGTGTGGTTGTGTGTTTGTGTGTTTGTGTGTTTGTGTGTTTGTGTGGTTGTGTGTTTGTGTGTGAGTTTTTCTGTGTTTGTGTGTTTGTGTATTTGTGTAATTGTGTGTTTGTGTGTGAGTGTTTCTGTGTTTGTGTGTTTGTGTGTTTTCTTGTTTCTGTATTTGTATCATTGTGTGTTTGTGTGATTGTTTGTTAGTGTGTTTGCGTGTTTGTGCGTTTGTGTGTTTGTGTGTTTGTGTGTTTGTGTGTTTGTGTGTTTGTGTGTTCGTGTTTTTGTGTGCTCGTGTGTTTGTGTGTTTGTGTATTTGTGTATTTGTATGTTTGATTGTTTGTGTGTTTGTCTGTTTGTGTGTTTGTGTGTTTGTGTGATTGTGTGTTTGTATATTTGTGTGTTTGTGTGTTTGTGTGTGAGTGTTTCTATGTTTTCGTGTTTGTGTGTTTCCATGTTCCTGTATTTGGATCGTTGTGTGTTTGTGTGTTTGTGTGTTAGTGTGTTTGCGTCTTTGCGTGTTTGTGTGTTTGTGTGTTCTTGTGTTTGTGTGTTTGTGTGTTTGTGTGTTTGTGTGTTTGTGTGTTTGTGTGTTTGTGTGTTTGTGTGTTTGTGTGTTTGTGTGTTTGTGTGTTTGTGTGTTTGTGTGTTTGTGTTCCTGTGTGTTTGTGTGTTTGGGAGTTTGTGTGTTTGTGTATTCGTGTGTTCACGTGTTTGTGTGTTTTTTTGCTTGTGTGTTTGTGATTTTGTGTGATCGTGTCATTGTGTGTTTGTGTGTTTGTCTGGTTGTGTGTTTGTGTGTTTTTGTGTTTGTGTGTTTGTGTGTTTGTGTGTTTGTGTGTTTGTGTGTTTGTGTGTTTGTGTGTTTGTGTGTTTGTGTGTTCGTGTGTTTGTGTGTTTGTGTGTTTGTGTGTTTGTGTGTTTGTGTGTTTGTGTGTTTGTGTGTTTGTGTGTTCGTGTGTTTATGTGTTTGTGTGTTTGTGTGCTTGTGTCTTTGTGTGTTCGTGTGCTTGTGTGTTTAGGTGCTTAAGCTGTTTGTGTGTTTGTGTGTTTCTGTGTTTGTGTGTTTGTATCGTTGTGTGTTTGTGTGTTTGTATCATTGTCTGTTTGTGTGTTTGTGTGTTACCGTGTTTGTGTGTTTGTGTATTCGTGTGTTTGTGTGTTTGTGTATTTGTGTGTTTGTGTGTACGTGTATTTGTGTGTTTTTGTGGTTGTGCTGTTTGTGTGTTTGTGTGGTTGTGTGGTTTTGTGTTTGTGTGTTTGTGTCTTTGTGCTTTTTGTGTCCTTGTGTGTTTGTGTGGTTGTATGTTTGTGTGTTTGTGTGTTTGTGTGGTTGTGTGTTTGTGTGTGAGTTTTTCTGTGTTTGTGTGTTTGTGTGTTTGTGTGTTTGTGTGTTTGTGTGTTTGTGTGTTTGTGTGTTTGTGTGTTTGTGTGTTTGTGTGTTTGTGTGTTTGTGTGTTTGTGTGTTAGAGTGTTCGTGTGTTTGTGTGTTTGTGTGTTTTTGTGTTTGTGAGTTTGTGTGATCGTGTCATTTCGTGTTTGAGTGTTTGTGTGGTTGTGTGGTTGTGTGGTTGTGTGTTTGTGTTTTTGTGTCTTTGTGCTCTTTGTGTGTTTGTGTGTTTGTGTGGTTGTGTGTTTGTGTGTTTGTGTGTTTGTGTGTTTGTGTGGTTGTGTGTTTGTGTGTGAGTTTTTCTGTGTTTGTGTGTTTGTGTATTTGTGTAATTGTGTGTTTGTGTGTGAGTGTTTCTGTGTTTGTGTGTTTGTGTGTTTTCTTGTTTCTGTATTTGTATCATTGTGTGTTTGTGTGTTTGTTTGTTAGTGTGTTTGCGTGTTTGTGCGTTTGTGTGTTTGGTGTTTGTGTGTTTGTGTGTTTGTGTGTTTGTGTGTTCGTGTTTTTGTGTGCTTGTGTGTTTGTGTGTTTGTGTATTTGTGTATTTGTATGTTTGATTGTTTGTGTGTTTGTCTGTTTGTGTGTTTGTGTGTTTGTGTGTTTGTGTGTTTGAGTGTGTGTGTGTTTGTGTGATTGTGTGTTTGTATATTTGTGTGTTTGTGTGTTTGTGTGTGAGTGTTCCTATGTTTTCGTGTTTGTGTGTTTCCATGTTTCTGTATTTGGATCGTTGTGTGTTTGTGTGTTTGTTTGTTAGTGTGTTTGCGTCTTTGCGTGTTTGTGTGTTTGTGTGTTCTTGTGTTTGTGTGTTTGTGTGTTTGTGTGTTTGTGTGTTTGTGTGTTTGTGTGTTTGTGTGTTTGTGTGTTTGTGTGTTTGTGTGTTTGTGTGTTTGTGTGTTTGTGTGTTTGTGTTCCTGTGTGTTTGTGTGTTTGGGAGTTTGTGTGTTCGTGTATTCGTGTGTTCACGTGTTTGTGTGTTTTTGTGCTTGTGTGTTTGTGATTTTGTGTGATCGTGTCATTGTGTGTTTGTGTGTTTGTCTGGTTGTGTGTTTGTGTGTTTTTGTGTTTGTGTGTTTGTGTGTTTGTGTGTTTGTGTGTTTGTGTGTTTGTGTGTTTGTGTGTTTGTGTGTTTGTGTGTTCGTGTGTTTGTGTGTTTGTGTGTTTGTGTGTTTGTGTGTTTGTGTGTTTGTGTGTTTGTGTGTTTGTGTGTTTGTGTGTTCGTGTGTTTATGTGTTTGTGTGTTTGTGTGCTTGTGTCTTTGTGTGTTCGTGTGCTTGTGTGTTTAGGTGCTTAAGCTGTTTGTGTGTTTGTGTGTTTCTGTGTTTGTGTGTTTGTATCGTTGTGTGTTTGTGTGTTTGTATCATTGTCTGTTTGTGTGTTTGTGTGTTACCGTGTTTGTGTATTTGTGTATTCGTGTGTTTGTGTGTTTGTGTATTTGTGTGTTTGTGTGTACGTGTATTTGTGTGTTTTTGTGGTTGTGCTGTTTGTGTGTTTGTGTGATTGCGCTGTTTGTGTCTTTGTGTGATTGTGTCATTGTGTGTTTGTGTGGTACTGTGTTCGTGTGTTTGTGTGCTTTTGTGTTTGTGTGGTCGTGTGTTTGTGTGTTTGTTTGTTCGTGTGTTTTTGTGTTCGTGTTTTTCCGTGTTTGTGTGCTTGTGTCTTTGTGTGTTCGTGTGCTTGTGTGTTTAGGTGTTTGTATCATTGTGTGTTTGTGTGTTTGTGTGTTTCTATCATTGTTTGTTCGTGTGTTTATGTGTTACCGTGTTTGTGTGTACGTGTGTTTGTGTGTTTGTGTGTTTTTGTGGTTGTGCTGTTTGTGTGTTTGTGTGTTTGTGTGATTGTGCTGTTTGTGTCTTTGTGTGTTTGTGTGATTGTGTCATTGTGTGTTTGTGTCAGTGTTGGGCAGCTCTGAAGTACATTTGTACTTGAAGTCCTGTGAGAGTCCAAAGTCCTGACGGACTTTGGACTTTGCAACCGTGGGAGTCCAAAGTCCGAAAGGGGCTTCGGACTTTGCGACCGAAGGAGTCCAAAGTCCGACGGGACTTTGGACTTGGCAACCGGAAGAGTCCAAACTCCAAAAGGATTTCGGACTTTGCAATCAGAGTAGTCCAAAGTCCGACGGGACTTTGGACTTTGCAGCCGTGAAATTCCAAAGTCCGAAAGGATTTTGGACTTTGCAACCGGAAGAGTCCAAAGTCCGACGGGACTTCGGACTTTGAAATTGAAGAAGTCCAAAGTCCGGAAGGATTTCGGACTTGATAACCGTGGGAGTCCAAATTCCAGATTGAATCTGGACTCTGACGTTCGCCGAAGCCAAAATACAAATGTTATAGGTGATTCCACGTATAACGAGTCTACAATACAAATGTACTATGTACTCCTACGTTTCCAAAGCCCGAATAAATATAAACTTTGTACTTTCACCTTTGCAATGATTAAAAAGGATGCAAAATTGAACCTTGCACATTGCTTCCTTATAATTTTGAACATTTGCCAAAGCTCTCTATGAAAAAGCCAACATTGATCGGCACAGTTCCTCATAGAGGTGACTCTGGCAAATGTGAAAAATTATGAGGAAGGAATGTGCAAGGTTTGACTTTGCACCCTTTTTAATCATTGCAAAAATAAAAGTACAAAGTTGATGTTTATTCTGGCTTTGGAAACGTAGGAGTACATAGTACATTTGTATTGTAGATTCGTTACACGGGGAATAACCTATAAAATTTGTATTTTGGCTTCGGCAAACGTCGGAGTCCAGATTCCATCCGGAATTTGGACTCCCACGGTTATCAAGTCCGAAATTCTTCCGGACTTTGGACTTTCACGGTTGCGAAGTCCAAAGTCCCGTCGGACTTTGGACTTCTCCGATTGCGAAGTCCGAAATCCTTTCGGACTTTGGACTCCTCCGGTTGCAAAGTCCGAAGTCCTTTCGAGCTTCGGACTCGCACGGTTTCAAAGTCCAAAGTCCATCCGGACGGATCTATCAAATTTGCCCATCACTGGTTTGTGTGGTACTGTGTTCGTGTGTTTGTGTGCTTGTATGTTTGTGTGGTCGTGTGTTTGTGCGTTTCTGTGTTCGTGTGTTTGTGTGTTCGTGTGTTTCCGTGTTTGTGTGTTTCTGTGGTCGTGTGGTTTTGTGTTTGTGTGTTTGTGTGTTTGTGTGATTGTGTGTTTGTGTGTTTGTGTGTTTGTGCTCTTTGTGTGTTTGCGCGTTTGTGTGTTTGTGCTCTTTGTGTGTTTGTGTGGTTGTGTATTTGTGTGTTTGTGTGTTTGTGTGTTCGTGTGTTCGGGCGTTTGTGTGTTTGTGTGCTTGCGTGTTTTTGTGTTTGTGTGTTTTTGTGTTTGTGTGTTTTTGTATTCGTTTGTTTGTGTGTTTGTGTGTTTGTATGTTTGTTAGTTTGTGTGTATGTGTGTCTGTGTATTTGTGTATTTGTGTGTTTGTGTGTTTGTGTGTTCATGTGTTTGTGTGTTTTTGTGTTTGTGTGTTCGTGTGTTTGTGTGTTTGTGTGTTTGTGTGTTTGTGTGTTTGTGTGTTTGTGTGTTTGTGTGTTTGTGTGTTTGTGTGTTTGTGTGTTTGTGTGTTTGTGTGTTTGTGTGTTTGTGTGTTTGTGTGTTTGTGTGTTTGTGTGTTTGTGTGTTTGTGTGTTTGTGTGTTTGTGTGTTTGTGTGTTTGTGTGTTTGTGTGTTTGTGTGTTTGTGTGTTAGTGTGTTCGTGTGTTTGTGTGTTTGTGTGTTTTTGTGTTTGTGAGTTTGTGTGATCGTGTCATTTCGTGTTTGAGTGTTTGTGTGGTTGTGTGGTTGTGTGGTTGTGTGTTTGTGTGATTGTGTCTTTGTGCTCTTTGTGTGTTTGTGTGTTTGTGTGGTTGTGTGTTTGTGTGTTTGTGTGTTTGTGTGTTTGTGTGGTTGTGTGTTTGTGTGTGAGTTTTTCTGTGTTTGTGTGTTTGTGTATTTGTGTAATTGTGTGTTTGTGTGTGAGTGTTTCTGTGTTTGTGTGTTTGTGTGTTTTCTTGTTTCTGTATTTGTATCATTGTGTGTTTGTGTGTTTGTTTGTTAGTGTGTTTGCGTGTTTGTGCGTTTGTGTGTTTGTGTGTTTGTGTGTTTGTGTGTTTGTGTGTTTGTGTGTTTGTGTGTTCGTGTTTTTGTGTGCTTGTGTGTTTGTGTGTTTGTGTATTTGTGTATTTGTATGTTTGATTGTTTGTGTGTTTGTCTGTTTGTGTGTTTGTGTGTTTGTGTGATTGTGTGTTTGTATATTTGTGTGTTTGTGTGTTTGTGTGTGAGTGTTTCTATGTTTTCGTGTTTGTGTGTTTCCATGTTCCTGTATTTGGATCGTTGTGTGTTTGTGTGTTTGTGTGTTAGTGTGTTTGCGTCTTTGCGTGTTTGTGTGTTTGTGTGTTCTTGTGTTTGTGTGTTTGTGTGTTTGTGTGTTTGTGTGTTTGTGTGTTTGTGTGTTTGTGTGTTTGTGTGTTTGTGTGTTTGTGTGTTTGTGTTCCTGTGTGTTTGTGTGTTTGGGAGTTTGTGTGTTTGTGTATTCGTGTGTTCACGTGTTTGTGTGTTTTTTTGCTTGTGTGTTTGTGATTTTGTGTAATCGTGTCATTGTGTGTTTGTGTGTTTGTCTGGTTGTGTGTTTGTGTGTTTTTGTGTTTGTGTGTTTGTGTGTTTGTGTGTTTGTGTGTTTGTGTGTTTGTGTGTTTGTGTGTTTGTGTGTTCGTGTGTTTGTGTGTTTGTGTGTTTGTGTGTTTGTGTGTTTGTGTGTTTGTGTGTTTGTGTGTTTGTGTGTTTGTGTGTTTGTGTGTTCGTGTGTTTATGTGTTTGTGTGTTTGTGTGCTTGTGTCTTTGTGTGTTCGTGTGCTTGTGTGTTTAGGTGCTTAAGCTGTTTGTGTGTTTGTGTGTTTCTGTGTTTGTGTGTTTGTATCGTTGTGTGTTTGTGTGTTTGTATCATTGTCTGTTTGTGTGTTTGTGTGTTACCGTGTTTGTGTGTTTGTGTATTCGTGTGTTTGTGTATTTGTGTGTTTGTGTGTACGTGTATTTGTGTGTTTTTGTGGTTGTGCTGTTTGTGTGTTTGTGTGGTTGTGTGGTTGTGTGTTTGTGTCTTTGTGCTTTTTGTGTCCTTGTGTGTTTGTGTGGTTGTATGTTTGTGTGTTTGTGTGTTTGTGTGGTTGTGTGTTTGTGTGTGAGTTTTTCTGTGTTTGTGTGTTTGTGTGTTTGTGTGTTTGTGTGTTTGTGTGTTTGTGTGTTTGTGTGTTTGTGTGTTTGTGTGTTTGTGTGTTTGTGTGTTTGTGTGTTAGAGTGTTCGTGTGTTTGTGTGTTTGTGTGTTTTTGTGTTTGTGAGTTTGTGTGATCGTGTCATTTCGTGTTTGAGTGTTTGTGTGGTTGTGTGGTTGTGTGGTTGTGTGTTTGTGTGTTTGTGTCTTTGTGCTTTTTGTGTGTTTGTGTGTTTGTGTGGTTGTGTGTTTGTGTGTTTGTGTGTTTGTGTGTTTGTGTGGTTGTGTGTTTGTGTGTGAGTTTTTCTGTGTTTGTGTGTTTGTGTATTTGTGTAATTGTGTGTTTGTGTGTGAGTGTTTCTGTGTTTGTGTGTTTTCTTGTTTCTGTATTTGTATCATTGTGTGTTTGTGTGTTTGTTTGTTAGTGTGTTTGCGTGTTTGTGCGTTTGTGTGTTTGTGTGTTTGTGTGTTTGTGTGTTTGTGTGTTTGTGTGTTCGTGTTTTTGTGTGCTTGTGTGTTTGTGTGTTTGTGTATTTGTGTATTTGTATGTTTGATTGTTTGTGTGTTTGTCTGTTTGTGTGTTTGTGTGTTTGTGTGTTTGTGTGTTTGAGTGTGTGTGTGTTTGTGTGATTGTGTGTTTGTATATTTGTGTGTTTGTGTGTTTGTGTGTGAGTGTTCCTATGTTTTCGTGTTTGTGTGTTTCCATGTTTCTGTATTTGGATCGTTGTGGGTTTGTGTGTTTGTTTGTTAGTGTGTTTGCGTCTTTGCGTGTTTGTGTGTTTGTGTGTTCTTGTGTTTGTGTGTTTGTGTGTTTGTGTGTTTGTGTGTTTGTGTGTTTGTGTGTTTGTGTGTTTGTGTGTTTGTGTGTTTGTGTGTTTGTGTGTTTGTGTGTTTGTGTGTTTGTGTGTTTGTGTGTTTGTGTGTTTGTGTGTTTGTGTTCCTGTGTGTTTGTGTGTTTGGGAGTTTGTGTGTTTGTGTATTCGTGTGTTCACGTGTTTGTGTGTTTTTGTGCTTGTGTGTTTGTGATTTTGTGTGATCGTGTCATTGTGTGTTTGTGTGTTTGTCTGGTTGTGTGTTTGTGTGTTTTTGTGTTTGTGTGTTTGTGTGTTTGTGTGTTTGTGTGTTTGTGTGTTTGTGTGTTTGTGTGTTTGTGTGTTTGTGTGTTTGTGTGTTCGTGTGTTTGTGTGTTTGTGTGTTTGTGTGTTTGTGTGTTTGTGTGTTTGTGTGTTTGTGTGTTTGTGTGTTTGTGTGTTCGTGTGTTTATGTGTTTGTGTGTTTGTGTGCTTGTGTCTTTGTGTGTTCGTGTGCTTGTGTGTTTAGGTGCTTAAGCTGTTTGTGTGTTTGTGTGTTTCTGTGTTTGTGTGTTTGTATCGTTGTGTGTTTGTGTGTTTGTATCATTGTCTGTTTGTGTGTTTGTGTGTTACCGTGTTTGTGTGTTTGTGTATTCGTGTGTTTGTGTGTTTGTGTATTTGTGTGTTTGTGTGTACGTGTATTTGTGTGTTTTTGTGGTTGTGCTGTTTGTGTGTTTGTGTGATTGCGCTGTTTGTGTCTTTGTGTGATTGTGTCATTGTGTGTTTGTGTGGTACTGTGTTCGTGTGTTTGTGTGCTTTTGTGTTTGTGTGGTCGTGTGTTTGTGTGTTTGTTTGTTCGTGTGTTTTTGTGTTCGTGTTTTTCCGTGTTTGTGTGCTTGTGTCTTTGTGTGTTCGTGTGCTTGTGTGTTTAGGTGTTTGTATCATTGTGTGTTTGTGTGTTTGTGTGTTTCTATCATTGTTTGTTCGTGTGTTTATGTGTTACCGTGTTTGTGTGTACGTGTGTTTGTGTGTTTGTGTGTTTTTGTGGTTGTGCTGTTTGTGTGTTTGTGTGTTTGTGTGATTGTGCTGTTTGTGTCTTTGTGTGTTTGTGTGATTGTGTCATTGTGTGTTTGTGTCAGTGTTGGGCAGCTCTGAAGTACATTTGTACTTGAAGTCCTGTGAGAGTCCAAAGTCCTGACGGACTTTGGACTTTGCAACCGTGGGAGTCCAAAGTCCGAAAGAGGCTTCGGACTTTGCGACCGGAGGAGTCCAAAGTCCGACGGGACTTTGGACTTGGCAACCGGAAGAGTCCAAAGTCCAAAAGGATTTCGGACTTTGCAATCGGAGGAGTCCAAAGTCCGACGGGACTTTGGACTTTGCAGCCGTGAAATTCCAAAGTCCGAAAGGATTTTGGACTTTGCAACCGGAAGAGTCCAAAGTCCGACGGGACTTCGGACTTTGAAATTGAAGAAGTCCAAAGTCCGAAAGGATTTCGGACTTGATAACCGTGGGAGTCCAAATTCCAGATTGAATCTGGACTCTGACGTTCGCCGAAGCCAAAATACAAATGTTATAGGTGATTCCACGTGTAACGAGTCTACAATACAAATGTACTATGTACTCCTACGTTTCCAAAGCCCGAATAAATATAAACTTTGTACTTTCACCTTTGCAATGATTAAAAAGGATGCAAAATTGAACCTTGCACATTGCTTCCTTATAATTTTGAACATTTGCCAAAGCTCTCTATGAAAAAGCCAACATTGATCGGCACAGTTCCTCATAGAGGTGACTCTGGCAAATGTGAAAAATTATGAGGAAGGAATGTGCAAGGTTTGACTTTGCACCCTTTTTAATCATTGCAAAAATAAAAGTACAAAGTTGATGTTTATTCTGGCTTTGGAAACGTAGGAGTACATAGTACATTTGTATTGTAGATTCGTTACACGGGGAATAACCTATAAAATTTGTATTTTGGCTTCGGCAAACGTCGGAGTCCAGATTCCATCCGGAATTTGGACTCCCACGGTTATCAAGTCCGAAATTCTTCCGGACTTTGGACTTTCACGGTTGCGAAGTCCAAAGTCCCGTCGGACTTTGGACTTCTCCGATTGCGAAGTCCGAAATCCTTTCGGACTTTGGACTCCTCCGGTTGCAAAGTCCGAAGTCCTTTCGAGCTTTGGACTCGCACGGTTTCAAAGTCCAAAGTCCATCCGGACGGATCTATCAAATTTGCCCATCACTGGTTTGTGTGGTACTGTGTTCGTGTGTTTGTGTGCTTGTATGTTTGTGTGGTCGTGTGTTTGTGCGTTTCTGTGTTCGTGTGTTTGTGTGTTCGTGTGTTTCCGTGTTTGTGTGTTTCTGTGGTCGTGTGGTTTTGTGTTTGTGTGTTTGTGTGTTTGTGTGATTGTGTGTGTGTGTGTTTGTGTGTTTGTGCTCTTTGTGTGTTTGTGCGTTTGTGTGTTTGTGCTCTTTGTGTGTTTGTGTGGTTGTGTATTTGTGTGTTTGTGTGTTTGTGTGTTCGTTTGTTCGGGCGTTTGTGTGTTTGTGTGCTTGCGTGTTTTTGTGTTTGTATGTTTTTGTGTTTGTGTTTGTTTGTTTGTTTGTTCGTGTGTTTGTGTATTTGAGTGTTCACGTGTTTGTGTGTTTCTGTGCTTGTGAGTTTGTGTCATCGTATAGATTCGTGTTTGTGTGTTTCTGTGGTCGTGTGGTTTTGTGTTTGTGTGTTTGTGTGTTTGTGTGTTTGTGTGTTCGTGTGTTTGTGTGTTTGTGCTCTTTGTGTGTTTGTGTGGTTGTGTGTTTGTGGGTTTGTGTGTTTGTGTTTGTGTGTTCGGGCGTTTGTGTGTTTGTGTGCTTGTGTGTTTGTGTGTTTGTGTGTTTTTGTGTTTGTGTGTTTTTGTATTCGTTTGTTTGTGTGTTTGTGTGTTTGTGTGTTTGTGTGTTTTTGTGTTTGTGTGTTTGTGTGTTTGTGTGTTTGTGTGTTTGTGTGTTTGTGTGTTTGTGTGACTGTGTGTTTGTGTGTTTGTGTGTTTGTGTGTTTGTGTGTTTGTGTGTTCGTGTGTTTGTGTGTTTGTGTGTTTGTGTGTTTTTGTGTTTGTGAGTTTGTGTGATCGTGTCATTTCGTGTTTGAGTGTTTGTGTGGTTGTGTGGTTGTGTGTTTGTGTTTTTGTGTCTCTGTGTGTTTGTGTGTTTGTGTGTTTGTGTGTTTGTGTGTTTGTGTGTTTGTGTGTTTGTGTGCTTGTGTGTTTGTGTGTTTGTGTGTTTGTGTGTTTGTGTGTTTGTGTGTTTGTGTGTTAGTGTGTTCGTGTGTTTGTGTGTTTGTGTGTTTTTGTGTTTGTAAGTTTGTGTGATCGTGTCATTTCGTGTTTGAGTGTTTGTGTGGTTGTGTGGTTGTGTGGTTGTGTGTTTGTGTGTTTGTGTCTTTGTGCTCTTTGTGTGTTTGTGTGTTTGTGTGGTTGTGTGTTTGTGTGTTTGTGTGTTTGTGTGTTTGTGTGGTTGTGTGTTTGTGTGTGAGTTTTTCTGTGTTTGTGTGTTTGTGTATTTGTGTAATTGTGTGTTTGTGTGTGTGGGTGTTTCTGTGTTTGTGTGTTTGTGTGTTTTCTTGTTTCTGTATTTGTATCATTGTGTGTTTGTGTGTTTGTTTGTTAGTGTGTTTGCGTGTTTGTGCGTTTGTGTGTTTGTGTGTTTGTGTGTTTGTGTGTTTGTGTGTTTGTGTGTTCGTGTTTTTGTGTGCTTGTGTGTTTGTGTGTTTGTGTATTTGTGTATTTGTATGTTTGATTGTTTGTGTGTTTGTCTGTTTGTGTGTTTGTGTGTTTGTGTGATTGTGTGTTTGTATATTTGTGTGTTTGTGTGTTTGTGTGTTTGTGTGTGAGTGTTTCTATGTTTTCGTGTTTGTGTGTTTCCATGTTCCTGTATTTGGATCGTTGTGTGTTTGTGTGTTTGTGTGTTAGTGTGTTTGCGTCTTTGCGTGTTTGTGTGTTTGTGTGTTCTTGTGTTTGTTTGTTTGTGTGTTTGTGTGTTTGTGTGTTTGTGTGTTTGTGTGTTTGTGTGTTTGTGTGTTTGTGTGTTTGTGTGTTTGTGTGTTTGTGTGTTTGTGTGTTTGTGTGCTTGTGTGTTTGTGTGTTTGTGTGTTTGTGTGTTTGTGTGTTTGTGTTCCTGTGTGTTTGTGTGTTTGGGAGTTTGTGTGTTTGTGTATTCGTGTGTTCACGTGTTTGTGTGTTTTTGTGCTTGTGTGTTTGTGATTTTGTGTGATCGTGTCATTGTGTGTTTGTGTGTTTGTCTGGTTGTGTGTTTGTGTGTTTTTGTGTTTGTGTGTTTGTGTGTTTGTGTGTTTGTGTGTTTGTGTGTTTGTGTGTTTGTGTGTTTGTGTGTTCGTGTGTTTGTGTGTTTGTGTGTTTGTGTGTTTGTGTGTTTGTGTGTTTGTGTGTTTGTGTGTTTGTGTGTTTGTGTGTTTGTGTGT
Organism: Sussaba pulchella; assembly: GCA_963971145.1. Lineage (NCBI taxonomy): Eukaryota > Metazoa > Arthropoda > Insecta > Hymenoptera > Ichneumonidae > Sussaba > Sussaba pulchella. Next base: position 1,099,616 of record CAXAQZ010000337.1, read on the forward strand.
TTGTGTGTTCGTGTGTTTATGTGTTTGTGTGTTTGTGTGCTTGTGTCTTTGTGTGTTCGTGTGCTTGTGTGTTTAGGTGCTTAAGCTGTTTGTGTGTTTGTGTGTTTCTGTGTTTGTGTGTTTGTATCGTTGTGTGTTTGTGTGTTTGTATCATTGTCTGTTTGTGTGTTTGTGTGTTACCGTGTTTGTGTGTTTGTGTATTCGTGTGTTTGTGCGTTTGTGTATTTGTGTGTTTGTGTGTACGTGTATTTGTGTGTTTTAGTGGTTGTGCTGTTTGTGTGTTTGTGTGATTGCGCTGTTTGTGTCTTTGTGTTTGTGTGTTTTTGTGTTTGTGAGTTTGTGTGATCGTGTCATTTAGTGTTTGTGTGTTTGTGTGGTTGTGTGGTTGTGTGTTTGTGTGTTTGTGTCTTTGTGCTTTTTGTGTCCTTGTGTGTTTGTGTGGTTGTATGTTTGTGTGTTTGTGTGTTTGTGTGGTTGTGTGTTTGTGTGTGAGTTTTTCTGTGTTTGTGTGTTTGTGTGTTTGTGTGTTTGTGTGTTTGTGTGTTTGTGTGTTTGTGTGTTTGTGTGTTTGTGTGTTTGTGTGTTTGTGTGTTTGTGTGTTTGTGTGTTTGTGTGTTAGTTTGTTCGTGTGTTTGTGTGTTTGTGTGTTTTTGTGTTTGTGAGTTTGTGTGATCGTGTCATTTCGTGTTTGAGTGTTTGTGTGGTTGTGTGGTTGTGTGGTTGTGTGTTTGTGTGTTTGTGTCTTTGTGCTCTTTGTGTGTTTGTGTGTTTGTGTGGTTGTGTGTTTGTGTGTTTGTGTGTTTGTGTGTTTGTGTGGTTGTGTGTTTGTGTGTGAGTTTTTCTGTGTTTGTGTGTTTGTGTATTTGTGTAATTGTGTGTTTGTGTGTGAGTGTTTCTGTGTTTGTGTGTTTGTGTGTTTTCTTGTTTCTGTATTTGTATCATTGTGTGTTTGTGTGTTTGTTTGTTCGTGTGTTTTTGTGTTCGTGTGTTTCCGTGTTTGTGTGCTTGTGTCTTTGTGTGTTCGTGTGCTTGTGTGTTTAGGTGTTTGTATCATTGTGTGTTTGTGTGTTTGTGTGTTTCTATCATTGTTTGTTCGTGTGTTTATGTGTTACCGTGTTTGTGTGTACGTGTGTTTGTGTGTTTGTGTGTTGTTGTGGTTGTGCTGTTTGTGTGTTTGTGTGTTTGTGTGATTGTGCTGTTTGTGTCTTTGTGTGTTTGTGTGATTGTGTCATTGTGTGTTTGTGTCAGTGTTGAGCAGCTCTGAAGTACATTTGTACTTGAAGTCCTGTGAGAGTCCAAAGTCCTGACGGACTTTGGACTTTGCAACCGTGGGAGTCCAAAGTCCGAAAGGGGCTTCGGACTTTGCGACCGGAGGAGTCCAAAGTCCGACGGGACTTTGGACTTGGCAACCGGAAGAGTCCAAAGTCCAAAAGGATTTCGGACTTTGCAATCGGAGGAGTCCAAAGTCCGACGGGACTTTGGACTTTGCAGCCGTGAAATTCCAAAGTCCGCAAGGATTTTGGACTTTGCAACCGGAAGAGTCCAAAGTCCGACGGGACTTCGGACTTTGAAATTGAAGAAGTCCAAAGTCCGGAAGGATTTCGGACTTGATAACCGTGGGAGTCCAAATTCCAGATTGAATCTGGACTCTGACGTTCGCCGAAGCCAAAATACAAATGTTATAGGTGATTCCACGTGTAACGAGTCTACAATACAAATGTACTATGTACTCCTACGTTTCCAAAGCCCGAATAAATATAAACTTTGTACTTTCACCTTTGCAATGATTAAAAAGGATGCAAAATTGAACCTTGCACATTGCTTCCTTATAATTTTGAACATTTGCCAAAGCTCTCTATGAAAAAGCCAACATTGATCGGCACAGTTCCTCATAGAGGTGACTCTGGCAAATGTGAAAAATTATGAGGAAGGAATGTGCAAGGTTTGACTTTGCACCCTTTTTAATCATTGCAAAAATGAAAGTACAAAGTTTATGTTTATTCTGGCTTTGGAAACGTAGGAGTACATAGTACATTTGTATTGTAGATTCGTTACACGGGGAATAACCTATAAAATTTGTATTTTGGCTTCGGCAAACGTCGGTGTCCAGATTCCATCCGGAATTTGGACTCCCACGGTTATCAAGTCCGAAATTCTTCCGGACTTTGGACTTTCACGGTTGCGAAGTCCAAAGTCCCGTCGGACTTTGGACTTCTCCGATTGCGAAGTCCGAAATCCTTTCGGACTTTGGACTCCTCCGGTTGCAAAGTCCGAAGTCCTTTCGAGCTTTGGACTCGCACGGTTTCAAAGTCCAAAGTCCATCCGGACGGATCTATCAAATTTGCCCATCACTGGTTTGTGTGGTACTGTGTTCGTGTGTTTGTGTGCTTGTATGTTTGTGTGGTCGTGTGTTTGTGCGTTTCTGTGTTCGTGTGTTTGTGTGTTCGTGTGTTTCCGTGTTTGTGTGTTTCTGTGGTCGTGTGGTTTTGTGTTTGTGTGTTTGTGTGTTTGTGTGATTGTGTGTGTGTGTGTTTGTGTGTTTGTGCTCTTTGTGTGTTTGTGCGTTTGTGTGTTTGTGCTCTTTGTGTGTTTGTGTGGTTGTGTATTTGTGTGTTTGTGTGTTTGTGTGTTCGTGTGTTCGGGCGTTTGTGTGTTTGTGTGCTTGCGTGTTTTTGTGTTTGTGTTTTTGTGTTTGTGTTTGTTTGTTTGTTTGTTCGTGTGTTTGTGTATTTGCGTGTTCACGTGTTTGTGTGTTTCTGTGCTTGTGAGTTTGTGTCATCGTATAGATTCGTGTTTGTGTGTTTCTGTGGTCGTGTGGTTTTGTGTTTGTGTGTTTGTGTGTTTGTGTGTTTGTGTGTTCGTGTGTTTGTGTGTTTGTGCTCTTTGTGTGTTTGTGTGGTTGTGTGTTTGTGGGTTTGTGTGTTTGTGTTTGTGTGTTCGGGCGTTTGTGTGTTTGTGTGCTTGTGTGTTTGTGTGTTTGTGTGTTTTTGTGTTTGTGTGTTTTTGTATTCGTTTGTTTGTGTGTTTGTGTGTTTGTGTGTTTTTGTGTTTGTGTGTTTGTGTGTTTGTGTGTTTGTGTGTTTGTGTGTTTGTGTGTTTGTGTGACTGTGTGTTTGTGTGTTTGTGTGTTTGTGTGTTTGTGTGTTCGTGTGTTTGTGTGTTTGTGTGTTTGTGTGTTCGTGTGTCTGTGCGATTGTGTTTTTGTGTCGTTTTGTGCCTGTGTGTCTGTGTGTTTGTGTGTTTCTGAGTTTGTGTGTTTGTGTGTGAGTGTTTCTGTGTTCGTGTGTTTGTGTGTTTTCGTGTTTCTGTATTCGTATTATTGTGTGTTTGTGTGTTTGTGTGTTAGTGTGTTTGCGTGTTTGTGTGTTTGTGTGTTTGTGTTGCAGCGTAAAACCCCGACGTTTGCCGCTGCAAAACTAAAGCCCGGGCACACTCCTTTCCCCTATTCTTTTATACGGGCGCCAGGTGCATCTGCACCGGGAAAGGAGAACACCCCGGACCAAGTTAATTTTTCCCGACCAGCCGCAGTCACGTTTCCTCTGGTAGAGTGGCGGGATTCGCAGCCCACCCGTGCAGGATAAAAAAACCCAAGGCAAAAAACAGAAACAAATTCGATACGGGGGAAAAACCCACCAATTTACAATTTATTCGGTTATCTAGGAATTTACACGACACGCTCGCCCCTCTCTCTTTCTCTTACACACACTCGCGCTCGCGCTCCCACCCGCGGTGCAATCCAGACGGTTCCCGCTCGAACTTCCACGCTCACCCACACACTCGTACCCGGGAAGAACAAATTATACAAAAAAAAACTCGCGACACACGCTCTGCGATCGCGGCTACTTAGTTCACCGCTCCAAAAGATCATAACAAAAAACAATACCGAAAATAATAAACTACCGCGGAAAACACAAACCTACGCACGCGCGCTCACACTTGAACCGTCCAGACTCCCCGCGCAACCCCGGAATAGACGCGAATAAGACGCGACCCCGACAAGAAAAATGAATCAATAAATAACCGATTTCGCCAGCGTCCCCGGAACGACACCTTCCCAGAAAAATCCCAAAAGGGGGAAAAAACCCACCCTGACTGTCCCCGGAAAACGGTATTCCCGGCCAGGCTCACGGAAAACCCTTAACGGTCACGAGACCGCGTGCCCAACCGCCGCCGCGGTTGCACGAATTTAAAACAAAATACAGAACGTTAACGCAGCAAAAGAAATGAATTTTACACAACAATCAAAATAACGATTCGTCCCGAGACGGACGCAGAGACTAAAAGTCAAGGAAAACCACCCACCGGAACGCAGCAACCGGTAAAAGATCCACTTTCCTCCTTCCTTCCAAAATCTCCCAACTCCCTGGTAACGCCGATAGCCCTCCGATACTCCCCCGAAACTCCACCTGGACGACTTCCGGGAGACAGACCCGATAATTAATGCCTCGCGCGGCCCGAGGCCCTCAATCCCCACTTTTCGGCACGCGCTGTCGGGGGGACAGGCGACCAACTCTGACCCCACCCGACGCCTAGCTCAAGGTAGCTCGCACGGGGTCGCGGTAATCCAAATTCTCGCCAAGATATTCGCGTCCGACCCTCGTCTATCAATCGCTACGCTGTCCGGCGGGTGGCCCTCGTCTCAGGCGCTTCTCTTCTTCTTCTTCCTTGCTCCTTTTCAAACGCGCCGGCCCTCGTCTCCGGAAAATCTCCCTCGACTCGGGACAAATATCGCCCCCTCGGGACGATTACAAATATGAAAATAAAAAACAATAAAACAAAAATAATTAATGAAAACGCTTTTTTTCCCTATTCGACCGTGGGCCAGCCGGTGTCGCCGAGGTGGAAGTCTCGCCGGAGAGTTCGGAGGAGCGTCAATATATTTCACGTTACAAACTCCCCCCCTAAAACTCGACCGCCCCGGCTCGAGTGGCTACTCCTCCACTCCCTTGCCATCTCGGGACTCCAACCCACGACGGCAACGGCATGGACTCACGGTCTCGCGTTATAAAGATCATCAAAGAGAAAAAAAACAAAACAAAAAGAAATGATCATTGACCATGATGATCATGATGATGATCAAAGAATTATCTGATTACCGGCATCCTCATCCTCGAGCCGACTCCGGGATCGACGGAACCACGGGCTCCCGTGTTTTAGTACATCACCCCGTACCAGGAACCTAGACAAAGACAGGACACCACAAAACCAACCCTTTCCACCCTACTCCCTACCAGTCGTCGCTCAAAGGAATGGGAAAGGGAAAGAACAAAAAGACAACACCGAATTATTTTCCTCGTGGCCTGTGGACACCCCATCTCCTTTTATTTTCCTCCGTCCTGCCACCGAAAAACCCACACCCCAGGACACTCTTCTCCAACCTCCTTCACTCCTTTTTCACCCCTTCTCTTCTCCCCGCCATGCTCTCCAAAAACTCCCGACAATTCGGGCAGGTTCGAAGCAACACCCTGCTACGACCGCAATTGAAACAGAACCCCTCAATACAGCGGGGTTCCGGACACTCCCGGTAACAATGCCCCGGCTTACGACAATCGAAACACCCCCCAACCACCGGGAGGTGCCTCGCCACCCTCTTCTTCTCCGGTACCATCGTCTTCTTCCCCGGTATTGGAACCTTGACCGCCTCATGGACCTGCGGTACCACCTCTACTCCGATACCACGGATCGCCCACCTACGAAGGGTCACCAGCCTGCGCAGCCTTTTCCGTATCATCCCCGGACACCAGCATGAGACCCGGCGACACAGCAGACTCCCTGGCCAACTGCTCCACCGAGACCCCCTCCTACATCCGGGGTATAGCATCAGGAAGATGATCTAAAGCCCCTTTCCGACGCCCTATCGATAGTCGTCCTCCCGAAAGTCACCCGCAGCCTTGCGCCATTATAAGCGAACTCCGGAAATAAGGACTCGTCCGGGGGTGGTGGTAAACGCTGCGTCTCCCCGGCTTCGTAACTTCTTTCCAACCGGAAACCATCTCGAACCAAATCCTCAATCGACTCAATCTCCGTCCGTAAAATCGCCACCTGCAACCGCGGAAGGAGGTTGCGATGGATCATATCCAGCTGATCCGGCAAAGACATCGGTGGAACCACCTGGACCATCAAACCCTTCATGCACGTTAAATAATCAACAACCGACTTATCCGGCCCCTGCAACTGCGACCTAATCTTCTCCTGCAATAGAAACTGCAGGTCCGGATCCCCAAAACGAGATTTGAAAGCTGCCTCACACGCGTTAAGCGCCGCGACCTCGCTAAAGGTGAGATCACGATCCATCTTGTTCTTTATCTCCCTTCCAAAATCAACCGAAAACCCCAACAAATATATTAACTCCCTCCAAGCACGGGGTAGAGCAGCTGACTGACGATCGAAGCAAAGGCTATGCCCCTGACGCGCTGCTTCCCCCCCTCTGAAAACGATAAAAAAAAACCGAAACAAAAACAAGGGAAAACAAATGGAAAATACACAAAAAACCAAATTAGCGAACCGCCCACTCGATCCGGTAGTCACTGCAGCCCAAGGGAGAAAAAGTATCCCGGCGCAAAACCACCCTGATGGATCCAAAGGGAGTTCGGTTCGAGCCGTCGTCGTAGACGGTCGTGTTTGAGCCGAGAGCAGAATTAGCGTAATCCGAGCTATCCGCATTGTATTGTAAACATACAGCGAATTATCGTGAATTCTTCGTTGAGTGTACGTGTAAGAAGCCAAGTCCGAGTAATCGCCGTAGACGATCGCGTTTGCGCCCGAGTGCGGAATTAGCTGAACTTCAATTATTGATATTTGTAACCATACAGTGAATAATATAACGTTAGAAAAGTGCAACTCCTCCAGCCACCTTGGCCGCAAGGCCATGAGCGGTAGAAATGCAGCGCCAAGAAGTAATATTATCGACCCCGATACGGAGCCGAAAATATCTGGAGACGAGCCTCTTAGTGAAAGTGGTGTAGTGCCCCCAATTACTATTCGGAATACTAACTCAACGAGCCAACCTAATCAGTCAGCGCCCCGGCAGGTGATCAACCCAAGGAAACGCGCAAGAAGACGAGGAAGCAGCGATGATATGGACGGTGAGTCATCACAAGCTATCTCATACAATAACAACTCGAATAAACTGAAACAAGCTAGCGACAGCAACAACACCAACATGAAACCAACGCCGATCGTAGTCAAGTCAACCGCATTACGAGAAAATGAACCGCTGCAAATGCAACTATACCGGGTCTGCAGAGAACATAAAACTGAATTAAAGCATGATGGTGGAGCAAACTGGCGCATTAAATGCCCAAACCTGCCAGCAAAAAACTCGGTGAGAGAATTCCTAAGAACCAACAAAATTGAACACCACACTTTTGGTGACTGCACCGACAAAAACAAAAGAGTCATGGTCAAGGGCATTAAGCCAACCCTGTACGAAGAAGGAGAATTGGAAACAATTATAGAGTCGGAGTGGGGCACCAAACCATTACGCATCATCCCGTTCACAAACACAAGCATCTTCATGGTAGTGATTTTCCCGCCAGATGCAAAACTCACCGAACTCTACAAGAAAACCAAACTCGACGTATGCATTGTAAAATGTGAAAAATACCAAGCCAAAGAAAACCGAGCCCCGCAGTGCATGAAATGCCTCGAGTTCGGGCACATCGCGGCAAACTGCGAGCACCGCGAAATTCCACCAGCAACCACAATTGATAATAAACTGCTATGCACCCTGTGCAAAAGTGAAGACCATGATGGAAAAAATAAAAATTGCCCGGTCCGAGAAGAGAAAAAGAAAAAAGCCACGGAAAAACGCACTAAGCAAACTCCGGCAACGAAGCCACAGCTGCGTGGGACCAGCAAACTCGCACCAAGCCTAAACAATTTAAACTTCCCAAGTCTGAGTACCCAAAATAGCGAAGCACAAAACAGCAACAATACCACAGATAAACCCATAGAAAAGAGACCAACCCTAGCCCAAATCGCCAGTCGGAAACCAAAAAACCCGCTACCAACCAAACCAACAGAAAGATTCGAGCACTTTACAGACCCCGCAAGCCACGAAACTCGAACACCAGACCTCAGCGAACCCAACCCGCGATTTAACTACCAAACCCCAACGAAACTCATGGTCACTGAAGCGATAGTCCACGCATACGATAGTGAAATAGATGTCAGCCATTTGAACACAATTTACTCGTTAATCGACGAATTGGACAATGAGTCGAAAATCAAACACACACTCGGAGGACTGGTCAGCGCGGCGCGTATAGTGCTAAACAGACTGTGGATCTCGCTTCGAAATTCATCGTAATCATCCAGTGCAACATAGCTGGGATACACTTACGCATAAACGAAATGAGGAATCTCGTGGCAAAGCATAATCCCCACGTCGTGATCCTAAACGAAGTCAAAGTTAAGCCGTCGAGTATCGCTAAATACAACATCCAAGGATATACGAAAATCTCGGACAACAAAACCAACCGAGAAGCCCGCGGACGGGGAATTCGCGGAACCTTTATGTACATTCGAAATGATCTACACTGGTGTCGATTGAAACCATACGAAAATCTAGAATGCTGCTCAATCCTACTGAACTTGGAAAACGGACATAAAATTATAATGAACGGGCTTTATGCTCCCCCGGCAGAAAACAACGTAAACGACGACATAGAAAATCTCTTAAGTACACCAAACTCAATCTCGGTCGGTGACTGGAACGGCCAACATCCAGCCTTCGGTCATATAAATACAGACCAGCGCGGACGTCTGCTCTATCAGTACATAAATAACGGCACTGTTGACATCGCAAAGGACCCACGTGGATCCAGGCCAACCATATCGGTAAGCAACACAAGCCTAGATTATGCCCTCACGAACATCGCGAACAATATGACAACATGCGAGAACATAACCGACATCGGGAGTGATCATGTGCCAATTCTTGTTAAAATTAAACTCGATCTAACTTCAACGAAGAAAGGCAGAACCAGACTGAAAGCCCCAGAAGAATGGCTTGCATATGAAACTAAAACGAAACTGGGACAACAACCGACCATTCACACCCACGAAGACGTGGAAAACGCGATACGATCCCTAACAACTCACTTGCAGTATACCGTGCGCGGAATGACACGTGAGATGAAAAAATCTAGTGAGCTGTTGCCGAACGAAATTCAAGAATCTATCCGCGAACGCAATCGAGTGAGATACGCAATACGCCGTAATAATCGAGTCAACGATCCAACCTGGGCAGAACATCTCAAAGAACTAAAAATCCGCGTAACCAACCAAATACGCGACTACAAACAAGAGCAATGGTTAAGAGTCGTCGAAGAAGAGACCGACAATCGTAAAGCGATGTGGCGCATACAGAAATCCCTAAAGAGACCAGAAAATCGAGTACCCTTTTTCGAAGGAGCAACCACCCAAAAAGAAGTAGCAGCAATGCTAATCCACGCAGCAATCGTACACGAAGGCGAAGTCGACGAAAACTTAAAGACGTCAGTATCGCGAGTACCATCCAAACCACTCCAAGCTACCGATGATCGTGAAATGAGAAAAGCTCTGAAAAAATTCAAAAACAATAAAGCTCCAGGACCAGATGAACTGAGCGCAAAACACTTAAAATGCATGCACGACAGCTGTTTTACTCGAACCGAAGAAATTTTTAACTACTGCTTAACCCATAATTACTACCCGAACGCCTGGAAGCTGGGAACGTGCATATTTCTACACAAGACCGGTAAACCTGTGAACGAACCAACCTCGTACAGGCCAATCACTCTGCTTAACATAATGGGTAAATGGTTTGAACGAATCGTACAAAATAGAATGGACACATGCCACAAGATTATCCCGAACTCACAACACGGATTCAGGCCAGGGCTCGGAACCAGCAGTCAACTCACTAGAACAATACACTTCATCCAAAAATCAATAGAAGCAAATAAAACCTGCCACGCAATTGCGCTAGATCTTACGAAAGCTTTCGACAGCATAAACCACAAAGCGCTGATACACAAATTAACAGAGAAGGACATCGATATTGGCATAATCAAAATGATTGAATCATACCTCACTGATAGAAGATTACAGGGGAAATTCCTCAACGAAATCTGCGACCCAGCCCACCAACCGCACGGAGTACCGCAAGGATCGGTGCTAGGCCCGATAATCTTCAACTTATATATATCCGACTCCCCGCATACAGCTGACCTCAGCTCACAATACGCCGACGACTTAATGATTCTAAACATCGGACATTCTCCACTACGAGCAAAATATCTTGCTGAGAGAAACACTCAAGAGATACTTGATTATTATCACAAATGGGGACTAAAATGCAACGCGAGCAAAACTCAAGCCATGATTTTTGGACGTCAACACCACCGATGTGATCAACGCAGTATCGACGTAAGAAACCCGCTAACAGGACATATCGAAACAATCAAAGCAACGAGAAAACTGAACTACCTGGGAATCACTATCTCGAGAACACTCCAAATAACACCGCATTCGTCCAAAAGAATCGCAATAACAAAATATGTCATCAACTGCCTCCAATGCATTATCGGGAAATACTCCGAGGTCGATGCATACGTCAAATGGCGCGTAATCCGTGCGTGCGTCCTACCGTCAATAGATTACGGCACAGGAAGTCTCCTACCACTCTACAACAAAACAACTCTTAAAAAAATGGAGATCTGCTACAAAAAGGTGTTAAAGCAGGTCGCAGGATTACCAATATCCTTTCCAACGAAAGATCTTTGGCAAATGACGAACGAGAAACCGTTCCTCGAACGCCTTTGCGAAATACACCGAGACGGGCTAGAGAAGCTCAGTAACCACGCCTGTCCCTACCTAAAAGGACTGACGGCGGAAGACCAGCGGCCCTACGACAACCCCGCGGCAAAAAATAATATCCTTTGCCCAATACACTATCTCGACCAATAAAATTCATCATATAATAAACCCCATCCCATTGTAAAAACTCACCCAATCACCCGACCTCACTAGAATTAAGGAAAATCAATGTCGAAAGACAAACACAGACACACGCAAGTCGAAAGACAACAAAAACCGAATGCATACCAAAGTACGACACATCCATTTTTTCTATACCATAACAGTCTAGAGACCCTAGGGGCAATACCAGCAAACACGAACTATGTAACAAATAAGAACAATAAAGACATACGAAAAAAAAAAAAATGGATCCAAACGGACCAGCTCGATACCAAAGACAAGTGCACAAATAAGTGAATAAATATCACAAAATACAATAGATAAATAAGGTCAAGGTCAAAGTTAATAGATAAATAAACACAGAAATAGTCAATCAAATGAAATAAAATAGATGAATGTCAAGGAGTAATCAAAGAAATAAAATCAATAAACAGACAAAACAAATAAATAAATAAATAGATGAATAACCAGGACAAATGAATAAATAAGTCGGTGCTCGATCACACTAAATAAGTGAGCCCTTGCACTGATCGGTCGAATCAACCAGACCATGAAACGTTCGAACCCAAGAAATCAATGTCAGCAATTTAAATTCAAAAATCGAAAATCATCCCGGTATCAACCGGAGACAAAACGCAGTTGCATCAACTGATGTGTCAACCATAGACACTGCCCGGTATCTTCAAAATTCCCGATCTCCGACCTATAGGTGGGATCGTAACCTCCCCTCTGTTATTTTCCCACTCTGTGACCAAGCTCCGTATCGTGACCAAGCAAAACCCTGGAAATATATAGCTCCAACCCCGTAAGTAACGGGAACCACAAAAAAAAACAAAAATAAAAACTCTCCAAAACTTAAAACGAAAATAAATATTCAGGGTGACTGCCAAGTTCCAGACGCGATAACCCTCATAAAGTAAACCGAAAGTCACAGGAATAAAATGTTAGATTTGAAAATCGGAATCAATTAACAGAGATAAAAAAAACACAAATAGAATAAGATAGTCGGAAAAAGAAATAAAAAGAAAGAGAAAAACCCAGTGGTCCAGAATAAAAAATTATAAAGCAAACGTCAAAAGGTAAAACAATGAATAAATTCTCATATAAAATAAAATTTCCGAAGCCAAGGTCCGCAGGTAAATTCGAATTAAAATGAAAATTTTCGTCCTTGAATAAAAATGAGAAATAACTAAATCAAAAGGCTAAAACCAAAATAAAACACAGAAAACCAAGAAATGAATAAATTCACGCCAGCAAATAAAATCTCAAAGTCGTTAGGTTAAAACAAAAGTCACAACGTTATAAAAGTCAAAACAAAGATAAAAACCCAATAAAACAACAAAGAGAAATAAATAGAAAAATAGCCAAACGTCAATAAATAAAACTATCAAAGCCTCAAAATTCAAAGCAAAGTCTAAAGTTTAAGAGAAAATTTCGTATTAAAATTAAAACGGCACGAAACAACCAAATAAATAATTCTACGTCAAAAGTATAAAAACCCAAGTAGATTGTCAAATGGTAAAATCCTTAAAATAACTCAGTCACAGTCCCAAGGCTGAAAATCATCAAAACCGAACAACCTGAAAAACCACGAATAAACCGCGAAAGTCGGAGTCAATCGGTAAAACAGCTAAAAAAAACGTAATCAAAGATCAAAGATAAATGTCAAGTACTAAAAACCAAGAATAAAATATCAACCAATAAAATTTCAAAAACAAAAACTGTTAACTAATGAAATTCAAAAAAAAACTGTCAAAATAAGATCAAATAATAAAATATCAAAAAAACGTCAACTGTCAAAATACCAGACCGCTGGCACAACTAAAAAAAAAACCGAAAAACCGAAAAAGAAAAGGAAAAACAAAGTTATTAAAATAAGGAAAAAAAAACCTTGAACCGAAGTCGAAAAATAAAAAAAAAATTTTTAAACGATTTCCGAAATTACTTATTGAGAGCCACAAAAAAAAAGAAAAGAATGAGAACTGACACTTCCTGAAAATAACGTTCAATAAAATAAAATCACAAAACCATTAAACACAATTTCAAAAATCATCCGAAAAATATTTCAAGAGGCGAAACGTTCGGACCCGTAGCGTTAGAGCCCGCCGGGTACCGCACTCCCCCCCTTAGCGCCACCTACGGGTACTCCGGTAGACAGAGGTTTTGCGAACACTAGAAGCTAATATAAATTATTTCCACGGGCTCCTGGTATATCCGGTCACAGAGCGCTGAAAACTTTAACTCGAAGTAATATTTCGTCGTGAATATTATAATCCCAATGGTAAGCGAAAAGCTCACTTATTTCGCGCTAGATCGTCCAAATCGGAGACAGCAAGGAACAATGTGACGCGGGGTGATAAGACTCCCTCTCCAGGCGACTGCCTGCCTATATATATGAGAGCGCACCGCGGCTTCATTAGTTTTTTTACGTTCAGCCATCAAGCTATAGACACTCTGCCGCTACGCGCGCCAGACTGCAAATGTAAAACTCCGTTTTTTTCAAATAAATAACGTTACTATAAAATAAAAGTGTCTTAAGAGTCAAATTCGCTAAGGCGAGTTGACTCCTCATTTTTTAAAAACTCGTACGAGGAAATTTCCCCGTAACATTTTGGCGATCCTGCCAGGATAGTTTCTCACGAATCGTTATTCTCGAAAGTACGGATAACTTGTGGAGTTATTACGACGGAGACCCTGAACGAATTCAAAAAGAACTATCTTCAAAACGAACCACTGGACCGGAGGAACGGTAAAGCGCACGCCCTGCAACCAGACCGAAGGTAAATACTGTGTTTGAAAAAATATATATATAATAAAAATAATAATAACAAAGTGAAATAAAATTCGTGAGACTGAGCCCGCGAGCCCATATCTCTCGTCAATAAAAATCGAAATCCACCAAGCGGATCCAAATAAGTTAATTAGCAACTTACGCGGATTGCGCGGTATAAAAAATTACGGCAGGAGGCAAGGCTATCACCAACCACTGTCCACCATAATTAAATCAATAAAAAAGGCAGAAGGCAAGGCTATCACCTGCCACTGTCCACCGTAAAGATTAAATCTGGCGTATAGTGAATATCGCGAAAAAATAAATTATTCGACGGAAGGCACCGACAGCTCCGATACCGACGTGCTAGAAAAAATCCGTAATCCGTTCTATACCGCGCCAACAATGTCAAGGACACCTTCACCAACGGGATCCCAGTCGGTAAGGGAGAGTATGGTGGTCATTTTACACAAACTCGAAGGTATCGAGACGTCCATACGCACATTGGGAACCGAAAATGAAAAAAGAGCTGAGGAAATAGGACGAATTTGGAAACATCTGGGAGCGGAACTCGTCACGGAAGACGAAGAAAAAGAAAAAAAAACGAAACACGTATCACGGTCCCGACCGCGAACACCCGAAAGCTCGGACGATGATTCAACGGATGAGCGCCTCGATCGAAACAACGGCGCGCTAAATCCACGGACCGAAGAACTCTCGAAGGCTAAGGAAATCATCGATATCGTGCGCAGCTTGCGGGGATACGACGACGTTGGGGTTGAAGAATTCATAAAATCCGTGAAGCGCGCGAAAGAACAGTGCCGCGAACCCAAACGATTACTCGACCTAATAATTAATAAAAAAATTACCGAACAGGCTGAACGTGCTATACGATTCACCGAAATCAACGAATATAACGACTTATACCAAGCATTGCGAGCAAACATCACCAGTGCATCGTCATATGAATTAGCGCGCAACAGACTTGCGAACGTGAGACAGCGCGGTGGTGAGAACGTTCAGGCTTACTCTCAAAGATTCCGAGAAAAGTTGAACGAACTTAAATATTCCATCCAGAGCGAAGTGAGATCGACAGAACGACGTATCACTATCAGAATGGAAGAACGCAACGCAGTCAAAACTTATGTGATGGGACTGCGCGACGACATCGGGATCCTAGTGCGCAGCTCGAAACCCGCTGACTTGAACGACGCACAGTCAGACGCTATGGAAGCCGAGATGTGGATAAAAGAAAAAAATACGCTGCACCGTTCTGCGAGCGCCACGCGAGCTACACCGGGCACCGGCTACCGTCGAGATAACCCACAGCGACCGTCCGACTCGCGCTACCCACGGCACGTACCGACGCATACCTCCGACAATGAAACCCGAGATGCAGCGAGCCACCCTC
This sequence comes from Sussaba pulchella, assembly GCA_963971145.1. Lineage (NCBI taxonomy): Eukaryota > Metazoa > Arthropoda > Insecta > Hymenoptera > Ichneumonidae > Sussaba > Sussaba pulchella. The sequence goes on from CAXAQZ010000337.1 coordinate 1,114,762, forward strand.
GAACACCTATCGATAAAGCGAAGTTAACTTGTTCGTTCTGCAAACGTAACGGACATACGGAAGAACAGTGCTTCCGGAAGGCAAATTTTCGGAAAGGACAGACAGGAAAATTACCACCACGGATCAATCTGGTCGACGAACGATGGGACGAGGAAACCGACAAACAACTGATGGAAATATTCCAGGAGGAATATCAGACAGAGTCACAACAATCTGCAGCAGATTACAGTCCTGCCAATGGAAATTGGGAAGAACCGGAAGATCAGGACGATATCTAATTGACTCCGGATCATCATTAAACCTTGTAAAAGAATGCATGATCCGAAACAACACACCGACCACTGATGAAACGAAAGAATTCGCGATGGGAAACGACAAACATACCAGCACCAGAGCCGCCACCCTAGTTTTGCACGGAAAGAGACTCAAATTTCATGTAGTACCCGATAAATTTCCGATTCCAGACGACGGATTGGCCGGTCAACCATTATTGCAAGCCTTCGACTACCGACTTAGCAACGACGAACTTTCTCTCAACGGCATACGACACAAGCTGTACGATGACGGGTATTATGTACAACCGCACGGACGACAAGTATTAACCGTACGATGCCGGCTTAAAAAAGGGCATGTCGGAATATTTGACCATCCAATTATACCTGACTCGATTTATAGAATTCGAGACTACCAGATCCGCGTACCTATATGCAACCCGAGCACAGGAGAAATTCGCATAAATCACGAAGAATTAAAAATGCACAAAATAAAATTCGTTCAGACAAAAATCCATACAATCACACCAACCGAACTGGGCACGAGAATCCGACTTTTAATGGAAAATACGAGACTCGATCACACCGAACCGATGGACCGAGATAACCTCTGGAAAATCATAACGCAGTATCAAGACATCTTTACGCTTCCCGGAGATCCACTGCCGTGTAGCGAGACAACGACGCACGTCGTCACACTAGCCGACGGCAAACCAATCAACAACGCGAGCTACAAGCCTCCAGAATGCCATCGACAGGAAATCGCGCGGCAAGTGCATGAGATGCTAGAGAAAAAAATAATCAGAATTTCGAAATCGCCGTACAATTCACCAATTTGGGTAGTACCCAAAAAGGCGGACGCATCAGGAAAAAAAAAATGGAGAATCGTCATCGACTTCAGAAAATTAAATGAAAAAACGGAACAAGATGCTTATCCACTACCGATCATCGACGACATTCTAGATCACCTAGGAAAGGCAAAATTCTTTTCCGCATTCGATCTTAGTTCAGGATTCCACCAAATCCCAATGGAGGAAGGCAGCAAAAAATATACGGCTTTCTCAACACCAGAGGGACACTTTGAATATGAACGGATGCCTTTTGGGTTGAAGAATGCGCCTGCAACCTTCCAACGAATGATGGACACCGCTTTGAAAGGATTAATAGGCAAAACATGCTTTGTGTATTTAGATGATATCGTGGTATTTGGGAACTCGATGAAAGAACACAACGAGAATCTCATCATTCTCTTCGAGCGACTGAGGCAGACCGGATTAAAACTACAACCAGACAAATGCGAATATCTACGACCAGAATTGGAATACCTAGGACACGTAATTACAAAAGACGGAGTAAAACCGAATCCAGCAAAAATTGCAGCAGCCAGGGAATTTAGAACACCAGCGACACCCAAGGACGTAAAATCTTTCCTCGGACTTGCGGGATATTACAGAAAATTTATCAAGAACTTTTCGACCATCAGTAAGCCACTAACCGAACTTACGAAAAAGGATCAGGACTTCCTATGGACAGAAAAATGCGAAGAGAGTTTTCAGACATTAAAAGACAAACTCTGCACTTCCCCTGTTCTGAGGTACCCTGATTACCAAAAAGAATTCACGCTGACGACGGACGCTTCGAACGTTGGACTGGGAGCGGTCCTATCGCAAGATGGACACCCCTGCTGTTACGTGTCGAGAACGCTGAATTCGGCCGAGCAAAATTACACCACCACCGAAAAAGAATTACTGGCGATAGTATGGAGTATTAAGCGATTACGCCAGTACCTGTTGGGACGAAAATTCCTCATCCAAACCGACCACAAAGCACTCGTGTGGCTATTCAGCGTAAAAGATCCGTCTTCTCGATTGCTCAGATGGAGACTCAGACTCGAAGAATACGACTACGCCATCGAGTATGTAAAAGGAAAGGAAAACCAAGCGGCTGACGCACTCTCCAGAGTACAGGCCCTAACAGACATACTGCAAGAAGCCGTGGAAATAAGTGGAATAAATTCTCCCACAACATCGGAAAACATAGTCGAGGAAGTTCCTCTTTTTCACGACGAATTTGTAAAATGGAGCGAAACCATTCACGCAAGTAGAATCAAGGAACTACTGAGCATGAACAAGGGTCCTTGGATGACCGTGACGAAAGAAGAAACCGACAATAACAACGATGTAACGCTTGGGCCATATGACGAAGAAGAGTGGATCAACAGTCTCGGGATAGCGGCGGAGTACCTCTTGAAAAGGAACGAACCGCTCCAATTTAATATTGCCGACCCAACAATCTCCAAATACGAAAGGGACGTTATAAAAGTCGCGTTAAACTTCCTCTCCGACCGATACAACCAAACCATCAAAGTGTGTTTCACGCAACAAGGAAAGTTGACAGAGGAGCAGAAACAACAAATTCTCAGTGAATGCCATGGAAAACCAGCGACCCAACACTTTGGAGAGAACAGATCGATCAAACGTTTAAAGGACAATCACGAATGGAAGAACATGGAACAAGAGATGATTGATTATATAAAAAATTGCGAGGAGTGCCAGCGAGAAAAATTGACACGCATACGCAATAAGGCACCAGCAATCATCCCCGAGACACCTACGGAACCAAACGAAAAAATTTCTATGGATATATTCGGACCACTACCGGTTTCAATAAAAAACAATCGCTATGTACTCAGCATCCAAGACAACCTGACAAAATATCTCATGTTATGCCCCCTAAAAGGACAAACGTCAGAAGAGATATTTACGGCATTGCTCGAAAACTATATCTACGTATTCTCAACGCCGAAGAACGTAATGACGGACCAAGGACGAAACTTCATTTCCAACATCATGCAAGAATTCGAAAGAAACTTTGAGATCAAACACATCAAAACAACCGCCTACCACCCACAATCAAATGGTAGTCTCGAACGAGCACACGCAGTTGTCAAGGATCTCATTAAAACTAGCCTTGAAACCCACGAAAGGAGCCAATACTGGGACGAATGTCTACAAGCGATCAGTTTTGCATACAATACTTCAGTTCACGAGACGCACGGGTTCACACCATTCGAGCTGACCTTCGGAAGACGAGCGAATCTGCCCTCAAGCATCGGAAAACATGCCACTGTCACGTACCACGAGCTTCTGGAACGATGGAAGACCAGACACAATTTTATAATCCAGCGAGCCCGGGAAAAAATCGACAAGGCAAAACGAAAGGCAAAAGAATATCAAGACGGAAAGATCACGAGAAGTCATAATGTATACGACATCGGAGACCTGGTCCTGTTGCACAACGAACGACGCATTAGAAAACTCGACACCGAATGGCTGGGACCATACCCAATAACCGAGATCCACGATAATAACAACATTACCATTAAGATCGCCGATGACAAAACCACGAGAATACACATCGATAGAGTAAAACCTTTCTATCACGTTGCAGATGAAGGTGGCGACGCTACTGCTACTCCTGACGCTTACGAGCACGAGTCGCTCGGAGCTCAGACTGACACCCCTGAATGAAACGACCATCTACGCAGAAAATCTGGGCGAAGCGAAGGTCTACCACGACACCTGGCGACTAATTGTTACCATGGACACGACAGGGGTCTGGGAAAGATACGTCAGAGCATGGCATATGCTGATGAAAACGGATAGGGTCTGCGGACAAGAGTGCGCAGAGACGGCCGAAATAAAGCTGCTCTGGGACCGAGTTGAAAGGGTCAGCAAACTTATCCAGACTCTACAACGAATGACAAGCCGAGGACGCGTCAAACGAGGACTCATCAACGTCGTTGGAACCGTTCAAAAAACACTCTTCGGAACACTCGACGCCGACGACCTCGACCACATCAACGAGGAAGTTGACAAATTGTACGCAAGTACCAACACCCTGGCGAACGGTATGTCAGAACAGACCAAAATAATAAAAGTCGCATTGGACATAGTACGTAAAGACCTAGGGGTGCTAGAAAAGGAGGAACTAAATAACTTAGAACGTAGTAATCAAATAAAAAACAGCATTAATAATAATACATTAAATATCCACATATCGAACCAATTAATAATCTTTTCGATGGTTTTAAACGAGCTCCATGAAGATGTTAACATCTTATTAAATGCAATCGGCGAAGGAAGACACGGGATAATCCACCCTCAGGTGTTATCGCCCGCGACGCTCATGAAGGGGTTGAAAAGTTTTGAGGAACAGTTTAACCAAAAATATTCAGTACCGTTAGAAGAAATTAATTATCAAAGGATTCTCGACATGAGCTTGATCACGATCAACGTAATGAATAACAAATTGATTTATATACTAGACACACCTTTGTTAGAATCCGACGACTGGGACATCCACCATTTAATACCGATCCCATTCGTGTACGGAACAAACTTTATCGCTGTCATACCCGAATCAGAATTCGTGTTGGTGAACAAAATAAAAACAATGTACATTTCCATAAGCGAGCAGTTCCTGACTCAATGCAAAAGTTTAGATAGAATTAAAATTTGTAAGCGCAGCCAGCCCAACTTCCGGATGGCCGAAACGAATCCATGTGATAACCAAATATTACACAGAAAAATCAATACCGTCAACCACCCTAAATGCCAGACGTCCTTATTTTCAATAAAAGAAATCGCCTATATTACACTTAAAAATCAACGAGGTTACATTGCTGTGCCTGAACGCGAGATGGTCTTCGACACGATCTGTAATAACAAAGCAAACACTGTGTCTATCACGCAAGCGACGCTGATAGAGTCTGACGAGGATTGCTTACTCAGCGGAGCAGGTACAACGATTAAATTGTTACACTCTTCTAATCGTACACTCGACGTCCTATACGGAAAAAATTTTACGCTACAAATACCAGAGGAAGATTTAAACCTCATCTCATCGCGACTGTTACCCCTACAACACCACATAGACGTAGACGAATTACGAGAACTCACACATGACCTAAACGACATACAGACAGCCGTAGACAGTGTTAAAGGACAGCGCAGAACGAAAACGTGGACAGAGCGCACGATTAGCACCCTCACCGTATTAGGATATGTATCTTTAGGGCTAATAACGCTATGGAGCCTGAACAAACTAGGTTTATTCGAATGTTTATCCAAATGTATGCCAAAATTTCGTTTTCAAATCTGTTGTAATAAACAAATAAATTTCGGCGATAACAACCCGAGACCGATTCAGCGCGAGGTCATAGAACTTACGATGCCGGAACCCCTCGTGTTCCCAGCCGTCAGCAGGAGACCACGCTTTTCAGGAGCAAAGCAACTCTAACAACGGGGGTGTGACGCGGGGTGATAAGACTCCCTCTCCAGGCGACTGCCTGCCTATATATATGAGAGCGCACCGCGGCTTCATTAGTTTTTTTACGTTCAGCCATCAAGCTATCGACACTCTGCCGCTACGCGCGCCAGACTGCAAATGTAAAACTCCGTTTTTTTCAAATAAATAACGTTACTATAAAATAAAAGTGTCTTAAGAGTCAAATTCGCTAAGGCGAGTTGACTCCTCATTTTTTAAAAACTCGTACGAGGAAATTTCCCCGTAACAAACAACACAAGAGGGAAAAAAAACGTAAACACGGTGAGCCGAGCGCTAGCCCGCGCGTCACGGTAAGGCCGGCGCAACGGCTGCCTGCTTCCTCCCCGCGCGCACAAACTCTCAATCACACACACTATCACACTGACAAGCCGAAATAAAACTTTGAACGATAACCGAAATTAAATTTGGTAATTATGCAGTTGTGCGGCTTTTCCGAATTTTAAAGTTTTTCAAAATTTTCTTTTTCGAGGATGCGTGTTCGGTCTTATAGATGAATAATCAGGCGGGAGAGATCAGAAAATGTTTTCCGAAATATTTTTTTTTTACGTTTCTTAATTTTTTTTTTTTTTTTTTTTTTTTTTTTCAATTTGCGCGGTTCTGAAGCTGTTTTCTCGTATCATATATACGTGTATATGTGTGTGTATGATTGGGCGTATGTGTAGACGAGCGTCGATGCGTGTGCGCATCTGCGGAAGGGCGCGCGCGTGTGTGATGATGCCGCGAAATTCAACCGTCTCTAACTCGCGAACGGCTCGAGCTATAGCGGTCGAATGATGTAAACATGTGATCTCCATATCATCTGCAATATTTGTTCTAATTAATACAGGTGGAATTGAAGTATGTTAACACAAGTATGAGGACACTTTTCGCTTCATCGATTTCGACGATACAGCCGGGACCACCGATCGGCGATGATTTCGAGATGTACCACGAAAGTATCGCTTCTCGTATAAAGCTCGACCAATCCACAATTGTATGAGCACTGAGGCCCATTTCGATTTCGAGAAATTCTTGTCTCGGAGGCTTCAATGTAACGAAATAGCTGATAAAAATACAGGCATCCTCGATCGAAAGCGCTGCATGTTTAGACCGGATCTAGGAATAAATGGCCGTAGGACAAAAAGGCCGGGACAAAATGGCCGGACCAAAAAGGCTGTGGAAAAAATGGCCGACTGAAAAAATGGCCGATGAAAAAAAAGGCCGACGAAAAGAATGGCTGATCGAAAAAATAAACGACTCTGGCGTAATATTTGGTATATGAGCGCCCGTTTGTGGACCAACAGAATTGTATCGATGATTCACAGTATTATGATTCCATCCCGAATCAAAAAGACGGCCGTATAATTTCAACCCCCCCCCCCCGCCCCCCTCCGCCCGCCACCGCCACCACTGTACAACCTAACCACTGTATAATAACCTGAATAACCTCAATAACCCAAACTAAATCGATAAAAGCAGATCTGAACTAACCCAAACTGACCGAAACTAACCTTAACCACGCTACTATTTTTTCCCCGGCCATTTTATCCTCGGCCATTTTTTCCTCGGCCATTTTATCCCCGGCCATTTTTTCCCCAGCCATTTTATCCTCGGCCATTTTACCCCGGCCATTTTATCCTCGGCCATTTTTTCCGCGGCCATCTTGTCCGACGGCCATTTATTCCGTCGGCCATTTTTTCCCCGGCCTTTTTGGTCCGGCTATTTTGTCCCGGCCTTTTTTGCCAACGGCCATTTATGCCTAATACCGTTTAAACCATGTGTCCGTCCGGATCGATTTCTTGAAGGCACACTTTTCCGTCACCACTTTCTTCCCCTTCGTGATTTTTTTACTTTTTTGGCACCTCCAGAAGGAATCTTTCGAATTGAAAACTGCCGGTTGTCCACAATTATCGCACTTTACCGAGTTTGGGATTACGCCATGTGATTTCAGAAAATCAAAAAGCCGATCCTGATTTTCACACAGGCGATGAAATTCACGTAAAGAAAAAACACAGCCGTCACAATCCATCGTACTCGAAAGAACTATCGAAACTGTGGAATTCTTGTGGATGAGATAGACGGCAGGCAACAGCAAAGTAGTGTTTACGTTTTTCAATGTCGAACATGGTTGTTTTCAATCCGCAAAATAGTCGCCACAGTCGATATACGACGTTAAATATTTCTTTTCATCGTTTACCAAGAATCCAAATAAACCAAAAAAACCGACTTTGCTTCGCATAACCATACGAAGACTTGATTTCCACGCCCAACATATAGGTATGAAATTACTCACAAAAGTGTCCTCTATGACATACTTCAATTCCAGAGAAATCGGTCTGGCGTCCACTATTAATTATAACAAATATTATAGATAATATACAGATAGCTCAATAATACACACACACACACACACATCTGCACGTATATATGATGCAGGAAAACAGCTCTAGAACCGTATAAATGATACAGGAAAATAGCTTCAGAACGGCGAAAATAAAAAAAAATTTTTAAAAATGTTTTAACGTAAAAAAAAATATTTCGGATAACATTTTCCGACCTCCCCCACCTGATTCTTCATGTAGAGGACAAACTGAATATCGTTGAAAAATAAAATTTCGAAAAACTCTAAAATTCGGAAAAGCCGCACAACTGCATAATTACCTTAAATTTAAACGAGAAACGATTTTTCAAAAACAAAAATTTTTCCCTGCACGGTGAATTTTACTTTACCGGGCCCCACGTTGGGCGCCAAAATTTGTAGCGTAAAACCCCGACGTTCGCCGCTGCAAAACTAAAGCCCGGGCACACTCCTTTCCCCTATTCTTTTATACGGGCGCCAGGTGCATCTGCACCGGGAAAGAAGAACACCCCGGACCAAGTTAATTTTCCCCGACCAGCCGCAGCCACGTTTCCTCCGGTAGAGTGGCGGGATTCGCAACCCGCCCGTGCAGGATAACAAAAACCCAAGGGAAAAAAAGAAACAAATTCGATACGGGGGAAAAACCCCACCAATTTACAATTTATTCGGTTATCTAGGAATTTACACGACACGCTCGCCCCTCTCTCTCTCTCTCACACACACCCGCGCTCGCGCTCCCACCCGCGGTGCAATCCGGACGGTTCCCGCTCGAACTTCCACGCTCACCCACACACTCGTACCCGGGAAGAACAAATTATACAAAAAAAACTCGCGACACACGCTCTCCGATCGCGGCTACTTAGTTCAGCGCTCCAAAAGATAATAACAAAAAACAATACCGAAAATAATAAACTACCGCGGAAAACACAAGCCTACGCACGCGCACTCACACTTGAACCGTCCAGACTCCCCGCGCAACCCCGGAAATGACGCGAATAAGACGCGACCCCGACAAATAAAATGAATCAATAAATAACCGATTTCGCCAGCGTCCCCGGAACGACACCCTCCCAGAAAAATCCCAGAAGGGGGAAAAAACCCACCCTGACTGTCCCCGGAAAACGGTATTCCCGGCCAGGCCCACGGAAAACCCTTAACGGTCACGAGACCGCGTGCCCAACCGCCGCCGCGGTTGCACGAATTCAAAACAAAATACAGAACGTTAACGCAGCAAAAGAAATAAATCTTACACAACAATCAAAATAACGATTCGTCCCGAGATGGACGCAGAGAATAAAAGTCAAGGAAAACGACCCACCGGAACGCAGCAGCCGGTAACAGATCCACTTTCCGCCTTCCCTCCAAAATCTCCCAACTCCCTGGTAACGCCGATAGCCCTCCGATACTCCCCCGAAACTCCACCTGGACGACTTCCGCGAGACAGCCCCGATAATTAATGCCTCGCGCGGCCCGAGGCCCTCAATCCTTACTTTTCGGCACGCGCCGTCGGGGGGACAGGCGACCAACTCTGACCCCACCCGACGCCTAGCTTGAGGTAGCTCGCACGGGGTCGCGGTAATCCAAATTCTCGCCAAGATATCCGCGCCCGACCCTCGTCCATCAATCGCTACGCTGTTCGGCGGGTGGCCCTCGTCTCAGGCGCTTCTCTTCTTCTTCTTCCTCGCTCCTTTTCCAAACGCGCCGGCCCTCGTCTCCGGAAAATATCTCTCGACTCGGGACAAATATCGCCCCCTCGGGACGATTACAAATATGAAAATAAAAAACGATAAAACAAAGATTATTAATAAAAACGCTTTTTTTCCATATTCGATCGTGGGCCAGCCGGGGTCGCCGAGGTGGAAGTCTCGCCGGAGAGTTCGGAGGAGCGTCAATATATTTCACGCTACAGTGTGTTTGTGTGTTTGTGTGTTTGTGTGTTTGTGTGTTTGTGTGTTTGTGTGTTTGTGTGTTTTCGTGTTTGTGTGTTTGTGTGTTTGTGTTCCTGTGTGTTTACGTGTTTGTATGCTTGTGTGTTTACGTGTTTGTATGTTTGTGTGTTCGTGGGTTTTTGTGTTTGTGTGTTTGTGTGTTTGTGTGTTTGTGTGCTTGTGTGTTTGTGTGTTTGTGTGTTTGTGTGTTCACGTGTTTGTGTTTTTTGTGCTTGTGTGTTCGTGAGTTTGTGTGATAGTGTCATTGTGTGTTTGTGTGTTTGTCTGGTTGTGTGTTAGTGTGTTTGTGTATTTGTGTGTTCACGTGTTTCGGTGCTTGTGTGTTTGCGAGTTTGTGCGATCGTGTCATTGTGTGTTTTTGTGTTTGTGTGTTTGTGCGTTTGTGTGTCTGTGTGTTCGTGTCTTTGTGTGTTTGTGTGTGTGTGTTTGTGTGTTTCTGGTTCTTGTGTTTTTGTGTGTCTGTGTGTTTGTATCTTTGTGTGTTTGTGTGTGTGTGTTTGTGTGTTTCTGCTTCTTGTGTTTTTGTGTGCTTGTGTGCTCGTGTGTTTGTGTGTTTGTGTGTTTCCGTGTTTGTGTGCTTGTGTGTTTGTGGGTTTTTGTGTTTGTGTAAATTAAAACTAACTAAGACTAAGGTAAATAAGATATATATGAAGTAAGAACAAGTAAATGCCAAAGATGATACAACAGAATAATGCTCTCAAGGCGGGAATGACGCAAGCCTTGCCGATAACAAAATTAACAGAAATAAAAAAATAAAAATAAAAGTAACAATAACAAAAATAAAAGTAACGATGATAGTGACCTGGGTGTCATCGCGTGACGAGTGTTAAACGTAAGTACAACGGTGAGACGTCAATCAGACTCCACGGATAGCAGATGTGACCGAAGTTTTTGTTTGAATAGCGGTAATCGTGGGCTGGACACAATATTTCCAGGCAATGAATTCCAAAAATACGCCGCAGCTAGGTGAAAAGAACGATGATATGCATCGGTTCTATGACTAGTGATTTCAAACGCATGTGGGATAGCCAGACAAGCAGAACGCTTGGCTTCGTCGTTCGGTCGAGTAAAAATTTCGCAAATGTAAGAAGGGGAGGTGTTATGGAAGACCTTATACGCTTCGATGCCAAGAAAATGGAGCCTCCTGCTTCTGACTGAGAGCCATCCAAGGCGTTGACGATACGGGGTGATGTGGTCATCACGTTTTAATCCAAAGATGAATCGTATGCCGCAATTGATGAGTCTCTCAAGCCTGGTGTTTAGTTCATCGGTTAAGCCATTGTAAACTAGACAGCAATAGTCTAGGTGAGGCCAAATTAGAGTCGTGACTAATTTATTCCGCAGAGCAAACGACAGCATGTTTTTATGGTGTTTCAATTTGTAGAGGGACAAATGAACTTTCTTGGTAATAGACGTTACGTGACTTCTCCACGAACAATCCGAGCTGAGGACAACACCCAAGTTACGAGCTTCGGGTTACAAAAGGTAGCGGCGTATTGTTGATCGTTACAGTAGGGAGATCTTCGAACTTGAGCTGACTAACATTCGCCCTGCTACCGAAGATTAAAATTTTAGATTTCGAAATATTTAACGACAATCCATTTGTGAGCGCGAACTGAGAAATTGCGTTCACATCATGAGCTATAAGACGAAGTCCATGATTCAATTGGCTAAGAGGACAGCTGAAATAAATCTGTGTGTCGTCGGCAAAAATCATGTACTGCGAGTAGCGAAGGCAGGCACCAATGTCGTTAATAAAAATGGAGAAAAGTAGCGGTCCCAGTACAGATCCTTGTGGTACACCAGTAGTGATGGGAAGCCAGTCGGAGCAATTGCCATCGGAGTCTATAACGCTTTGAGTGCGTCCTGAGAGGTAAGAATGGCACCATTTGAGCGCAAGATCTGAAAAGCCTATCTTGCGGAGTTTCGCAAGGAGAGAACTGTGGGATATCGTATCAAAAGCCTTGCTAAGATCAAATAGCACTAGTATAGTAACTTTTTTGGAGTCGATATTCCGTTGGATGTCATGGCAAATACGAAGTAAAGCAGATTGAGTGGAAAACCCTTTACGATAGCCCGATTGACGATCATCCAAGATGTTGTGAGCGTCAAGATAATCGGTGATCTGGCTATGAAGGATTCTCTCGAATATTTTGGCGGTTTCACAAAGATTGGCGATAGGTCTAGTATCAGAGGGAGATACAGGTGTTTTATTCTTAAGAAGGGGCCTGATCAGAGCTCGTTTCCATTCACGCGGGAAGTAAGCAAGGTCGAGACAACGATTAAAGAATTGACTAAGTAGTTGAGGTAGTAAGGGCTGAGCGGAGGAGATGGCGAATAACGGTATTCGATCAGGACCTGATGAAAAGGATGTGGAGAATGAAATCGAAGAGTGGGATAGAACAGTACTTAGAGAAATAGGAGAAAAATTAAAATGACGATCAGCAATAGGGACAGAGTTGATGATATTAGAGAGATCAGACTCAGAGCAGAGTGGGAATCTATTTGAAATTGAGGCATAGTGCGAGTTGAGTAGATCGGGAGAGAAGTGATTGAAGGGCGACGGAAGTGAAGAATCGACTAGACCAAGATTAGCAAGTTCACGCCATAGCTTAGCGGGATCAGTGATGTTTAATAATTTATCTAGATGGAACTTTTCTTTGGCTTGCCTCAACTCAAGTGTTAATTCGTTACGATGGAGCCTATAGATTTCGAAGTCAAGCAAGCAACCAGATCTGCGCGCGATGGTGAGAAGCCTATGTTTCTGCCTCATTTTCGCTTTGATTGCCTCCGTGAGCCAGGGTGCGGGAGGGTTAGTGATGCGAAAAGCATGCATCGGAGCATGGGCGTCCAATGACGATGAGATGCCGTTTACGACAGTGTTAAGAACTGTATCGAGATCGGAGTCGTTATTACATGCTGCGATGTTTACCGCACGTACTCGTTCGCTGAGTGTCGCACGATACCTAGTCGCATCGAAATTCTTATAACTACGCCTAACGATAGTGCGATCGGTGAAAGAAGGAGCCCGGTAAGAATACGAGAGGTGAATTAGATCGTGACCATTGATAAATGGTACTTCAGATTAAGAGAACTAAACTACCTTGCGTAAACTGTCAACTAAGAATACGTCCAACCATGAGTGCAAATGACTGGTATGGTAAGTCGATTCCGAGCGCACGATTTGGAGGGAAAGAAGTGACGCAAAATCCTGGAGATGGTTAGACTCGTATGAGTTAGAGAGTAGGTTACAGTTCAGGTCTCCAGTTACAATGATATTTTTATAATTATGGATAAGAGCAGTTAGAGTAGTAGCGAGATCGGTTAGGTTTTTACCCTTAGGCCGCCTGTATACTGTAGCGAGTAAGAGTGGTTGCATGTTTTTGCCTCGTACGTCTAGAATCAGAAATTCAGGAGAGTTAGAGAAGCTACTTGGAGATGCTGCTAATATACGCCCGACGATAGGTTCACGAATGTAGCAAGCAACTCCACCTCCTTCTTTACCCTCTCGGTCATCTCTGATTAGGGAATACCCCCGGATTCGCACAAGATCATCTGATATGTGGGAGTGAAGCCAGGATTCAGAGATTGCAATGATATGTAGATCGTTGCTGAGGACATATGCTTCAATTTGCTCGAAGTGTTTTAGGAGGGAACTAGCATTGAGATGGGCAATTTTTAGACACTGTGGGATAACAGGTGATGTAGATGGACTCGTCTTCGTAATATCAGTTTCAAGTCATTTTATTTTTGCAAGATCGGCTTCGGTGACGATGCGAATTGCAGGTTCACCTTCGGATTTTCGAACGAAGATCTGGCCAGAATTGGACCATACGTATTTGAACGATTTACGTTTCGCTATTTCTTTCGCCTTCCGTAGAAGATTGTACACTGGAGGCGGTAGTACCCCATTAATGTAGATGCGCCCACGGTTTGCGGACGAAAATACGTCGCCGATGACAAGGCCACGTTTTCTACGCATGGTCTTGATGACGAAATCACGTGTTTCACGAGATTTTAGCGCAACGATTACAGACCTACGGGCGATAATAGTAGAGCCACCGGCGACCGGTTGAGACGACGGGTTGAAATTGAAATTAAAATTAGTATCGGAATTGACACCTGCAGACGAGGGTGGATTTCCCGTGTTGTGTTTTGAAGCGATATCACGGATCTCGAGGATATCCGAAGTAAGTTCAGGGATTCCAAGAGCTTGAAAGACTTTTTCAACGAGTGTTTTCGATGGGTCAGAGATGGTTCCGATCCCCGCAATGATAATCTCGGACGCGCAGGAGACTGAAGAAGCTGTGGTGAGTTAGTGGTTCGAGACGAAAAGTAAGCGCAATTCGGCGTTCTCATTTTCGAGCGCAGTAATTCTGTCCCCATGGACCGAGACAACGTTAAGAAGCTCCGGGATGTGATTGAGTTTTGCGAGAAAATCAGAATTAATTGAATTTTGGTGATCAATGAACGCTGTTAATTTCTGGTCAGATTCGTTCAGCTTCGCAAGAATATTCTGAAGCAGGGCATTGGTGGATGTCGGGTCCGCAGGGCCAGAACCGGCTCCGAAGAGAGACGAAGGATCATTAGACATTGCCGAAAAATGCGAGACACAACACGAGTTAGCACTCTTATAGGATAGGTAAAATTTCAAGCAGCCAGGGTGATAGGAGCAAGAACATGCAGGACAAGTGGTTAAATTACCTGCGATGCGAGATTTGCACTCATTACAGATTGGGTTCGACATGCGGTACTGTTTTACCGACTGGGCGTGGGAGTACAACTCGTATCGTCGTGTGATACTACATTGCCATCGGAGTGCGTGAGTACATCTAGGCTCTCATCCGACAGGGAACTGAGGGATTGTGTATCGTGTTGATTGCAATAGTAGCCGTGAGTGAGTAGGCGCGGTGAACCAAGAAGCGAAGACGATAAGAGCGCACGAACGACTAAATTCTAAAATGACGGTTTTACGCGAGCATAATGGAGAAGTTCTACGGGACAGCAAGACGGTGGCGGGGGATGGACGGCAGCGTAGCGGGTGCCGTAGCCGTGATAGCACGACGTGGTCCGAGATGGTCGGATGTCGATCGAGCGTGATGCGTGCGTTAAATGGACGGCGAAGACGGTGGCGCTGGAGAGGTAGTAATATAAGGCGTTGTGGTAGGCGTTGAGTCGAGTATCGATGCGAAGAGAATATCGATCCGTGTATCGATAAGCAGCGTTGGCGCAGGCGCAGCGGGAGTGACAGAATGGCGCGGCCGACCCGGCGAGATTGAGGTTAGGAACTCGAACAAAGTTTCAAGACAAAATAAACGTGCCAACACTCCGAAATCAGGGATGATTAAAATCTCAG